>CM050165.1:34155433-34485433 GCA_027410445.1 Discoglossus pictus | reverse complement strand
TAATGGATAAAATGTGTAATAACTGCTTTTAAATGTTAACTATTAAGTTCAGTTTTGCGTTAGTGATGACACACATTTTGTCTTTGTTTGTAGAAGGATTACAAACCTGAGAGGAGTGTGAGGAACAATGAACGCAAATAAGATTCTGTACTCCGGTCTGTTACAAAATGTCATTTTCAAATAACCCCTTGACAATAGTAATCACTGGCAGACTAAGGTCCCATAGAATATCCCACCCATCAAGTTACAGACAGACTAGCAGTCTAACAGCCCTATTAAATTCCCTCATTGCGTGAAACTGTAGCCTATAACGTAGCCCATAAGACTTGCGGCTATTAAATTGGCCCTGTAAAGCAACCCGCCAATGACTTGTGAGGTAAATGTGAGAAAACCCTACGGGATGTTGGAAATTGAACTCCGCAGCCGTAAATCCTTCGTTCTGTCAAGCCCGTAACTATTACGTTTGAAAATCGCTATTAAATTGCAATGAATCCACTGGCGTTAAAACCCGTAACTCGCAAATGGAGCCAACAAGTACTAGAGAGGACCTGCTAGGTTAAAGTCCTATCCGTAGCACTGTAAATGCAAATATCAGCACACGACTGTACTTATAATTAAAGAGAAAGTGATGTTAGGTATTAAAAAAAATAGCCCAACATCCTCAAGCAAACAAATCTGCAATCTAAAATACTTTTTTTTTTTTCTTTATGTTTAATTTCCGGGTTCTATCAATCCCGGCAATTAATGTGTTAATACATACAATGAAACTTGCATGGACTATAATATCATATTTACTGATTTATTATTATTGCATTATATCTGGAATGCGGGTTAGATCGAAACTCGTAATTGAAGCCCGTAAGGCTTTGAAATCTAACCTCCATTTTCCAGTGGCTTAATGATGACGATCTCTTTTGCCATTGGCCCCGTAACTATGGGTTTGACTAATTGATCGTGTTCATGGCCGCACGTGCAAGGTGCACAAAAATGGTTGACGGATTGCGTCTCTGGCCCATAAATCGCGCCATGGTTGAATTTAATAGCTCTGTAACACAGCCGAATTTCAAGCCCGCAGCCTTTGCGGGTGTGCCAATGCCGCTACAGGCTTTGAATTTAATGTGGCCGTAAGATGGATCTATCACACAATCAGAGTCATATAAACATAAGATTTCCTCTAATGTTGTTATTTTGTTACATCCATGTGAAGTTTTTGCCAAACTACAGTGGTCCTTTAATCTTATCCGACATCGTAATCTAATCTTAATCTAATTCTACTTAATTATACTCCACAAGATATGATTACAATGTTTTGAATATAGTTAATATTGAATTGTATTTGCAATACTCAGCATGATTTCTATTTTAATACAAGTTGTAATATCTGTAACTCATCAGTTTCTATTAAATAGTATTCATACCACGAATGGCAAAGACAGTAAAGTTATAAACATATTGATCATTGTCGCAGGAAATGCAACCGTAATTAAGTGAGGGGAAGTTAATGAGTGCAACGCTGACCTAGTATGAACATGTTATTCATAGTGACTAAAGGCTACAATGATATGCGATAGACAGCGATCTACTACAACTCTTTACAGTCATTCTAATTGAATCTACCCCATTGTCCTTAACAGGATACAAACAAAATCAGTGCATTTGTTCTGACCAATCCTGCTGGAAGACGGTTCTGCATATAAGTTATAATATCCTGTTATATGCAAATGTAGCACTAAATGAGCAAAGGTGGAAACCTGACATGCATTTATAACAAATGATTTGTGGCTCATAAATAACAATGCAATTTGACATTATGTGTAGGGATAAACAAAATGTTTTGGTTAATTCATTTAGTTAGTCAATATTAACTTAAACAAATTTAGCAGTATCAGAGATAGCAAAGGAATTAGGAGTGCTTTGCACAATCACCTACATAGCAGTGCACAATGTCAGGATGCAGCAAATAAAATAATAACATGTATTGAGGGATATAGAAGCAAAGGAAGCAAGTGTCATTCTGCAGCTACATAAATCTCTGGTAAGCCTTCATTTGATTTGGAATATGGTACCTAATTTTAGGTACCATTTCATAAATAGGACATTGAGCTAGGAAAGATTCAGAGAGAAGAACAAAATGAATTAGCAGAATGGAGGGATTGAGTTATGAAAATAGGCTAACCAAAATAGACTTAATGTATCTAGAAAAAAGGTTTGTTTATCTTATGCAAATACATCCAGAATTAGTATAAAGCTTTGTCAAGTGAACTTTTTTTTTTGCCAAGGCGCTTACAATTGACAAGAGAATAAAAAAGATTTTTTAGTAAGGGCGATCAGATTGTGGAACCCAACCAAAGTTTTGGAAGCCAGTGGAGTGATAGACAGAGAGGAGCTGCAGACACTGATTGTTTGGTATTGAAGATGAGTCTAGCGGAGGCGTTCATTATGGATTGGAGGGGTGACAGAGAGATGGGGAGGCCAGCAAGGAGTGAATTGCAGTAGTCGAGTCGAGATATGATGAGAGAGTGAATTAGAATTTTAGCTGCGTCTTCTGTAAGATAATGACGAATTTTGGAGATGTTTTTTAGGTGTAACTGACAAGATTTTGTTATTGATTGGATGTGAGGAATTAAAGAGAGGGCAGGATCAAGTAGAACCCCAAGGCCTGGGAGGTGGGAGTGATGATGGTGTTGTCAACAGTGAGAGATATTTGAGGAGTGGAAGCTGTAGTAGGGGGTGGAAAGATTAGGAGTTCAGTCTTAGACATGTTGAGTTTGAGTTGACGGGCGGACATCCAGCAGGATATGCTAGAGAGGCAGTTGGAAACTTGAGCTAAAAGAGAGGGGGGTAGATCGGGTGCAGAGAGGTAGAGTTGATTATAATCTGCATAGAGATGATACTGAAATCCAAAGGATTGTATAAGGGTGCCTTACAAGGTGTAGATGGAGAAGAGGAGGGGGCCTAGGACAGAACCTTGGGGAACGCCAACAGAGGGAGAGGTGAAGAAGAGGTGCCAGAGAAGGAGACACTAAATGTACGATCTTTAAGATAGGATGTGAACCATGAAAGAGCTGTGTCCTGGATACCAAAAGAGTGGAGAGTTTGGATTAGAAGAGGGTGGTCAACTGTATCAAAAGCAGCAGAGAGATCCAGGAGAATTAGAATAGAGAAGTGACCATTTGATTTGGCGGTTAGCAAGTCATTGGTGACTTTTGTGAGGGCTGTTTCTGTAGAGTGTTGGGCCCAGAAATCAGAATGGAAGGGGTCACAAAGGGAATTAGAGGAAATAAATTGAGTGAGGCAATTGTAAACAAGCCGTTGAAGCAGTTTAGAAGCCAGGGGAAGAAGTGAGATAGGGCAATAGTTGGAGGCAGAAGCTGGGTCAGATGGGGGATTCTTGAGAATGGGTGTAATTGTGGCATGTTTTAAAGAGGATGGAAACTTACCAGTGTTTAGGGAGAGGTTGAATAGATGTGTGAGAGCTGGGATAAGTGTGGTGGATAGGGGAGGGATTAGCTATGATGGAATAGGATCATGGATATGTTGTAAGGTGAAAGGTTGATAGTAAAGTAGATACTTAATACTCGGTTACAGGGTCAAATGAGTCAATAGTGGAGGAGGGATTGGGGAAGGGCTGGATGTTGTCGGTTTATGGAGAGGATGGTGGGATAGGGCCAAGCTGGGAGGAGAGCTCATTTTCAATGGTTTCAGCAGGAGGTGGGGGTGGTCAAAGGAGAGTGTTGAATGTAGCAAATAAACATTTAGGGATGGAGGACAGGTTTGATATTAGTGATGAGAAGTAGTGTTGTTTGGCAAGATTGAGGGCAGAGAAGTAGGAGCGCAAGGTAAACTTGTAGTAAAGAAAGTCTGCTGAAGTGCGAGATTTCCTCCATGGTCATTCTGCAGTGCGTAAGCATCTCTGTAGATAACGTGTTTGTGTAGTGTGCCATGGCTGTGGATGAGAGTGAGGGTGTTTTGTTTGTGATTTTGGGGGCATGAGAGTCAAGGGTGGAGGTTAGAGTAGTGTTGTACTGTGAAGTGGCGATGTCAGGGCAGGCAAAGGTGGTGAGGGGGCTGAAAAGCGGTTTTAGAACATTTGAAAATTGTTGTGGGTTGAGTGCTTGCAGGTTCCTGCATGTTATGGTGGCAGGAATTGAAGAAGGGTGGTGAGCGGAAGATGAGGTGAGGTTGCAAGTTAGTAGGTGGTGGTCAGATAGGGGAAGTGAGGAGATGTCAAGGTTGGAGATAATGCAGAGATTAGTGAAAATAAGGTCAATGGAGTGTCCACCACTGTGAGTTGCTGAATCTGTCCATTGTGAGAGGCCAAGGGAAGAGGTAAGTGCAAGTAGTTTTGCAGTTGTTGGGGAGGTGGGTGTGTCAGTGGCTATGTTGAAATCGCCAAGAATGAGTGAAGGTATATTGGAGGAGAGAAAGTGAGGGAGCCAGGCGGCAAAGTTGTCCAGAAATTGAGAGGGTGATCCAGGCAGGCGATAGATCACAGCTGCTCGCAGAGGGATGGGAGAGAAGATGCGGATAGTGTGGACTTCAAAAGGATGAGAATTGGATGGGGGGAACAGGGGGTAAGCAGTGAAAAGTGGAGCGAGTGGATAGCAGTATGCCCACACCTCCACCTTGTTTGTTCCCATGTCTAGAAGTGTTCTACCACTATAATTGTTGTGGATCAAGAACGTTGGTCATGTTTGTGGGTTTGTCAAGCTTTGAGGCCCTCGCATAATGAGGGCCGCAACTGCAAGCTGTTGATGGCCGCACACGACTCAAAGCTGAGCAAAGCGAGCAGTTGAAACACGCGGGACTTAGGCTGCAATGAGCGACAAAGGTGCTCATTTCAGGGCTTGCGATGAGCGCGGCAGGCACTCACTGCAAGGGCCACAGGACTTAGACGAATTAGGCTGCAATGAGCTCATTGCGAGGCCCTTGGGACTTAGTGAGGGCAGCAAAATTATGGGCCGTAGGACTTAGGACCAGAGACAGGTATATGAACTGTGGGCCTTGCAAAATTACGACTTTATTGGCCGAATCACTGAACTGTAAAAACCTGAAAAAAAAAAAAATAACTTCCAGGCTCACACACAGCACAGCGGGAGAGCCAGGGAGCCTGTGAGTGAGGTTGCAAGTTAATTTGAGCCATATTTGCAATTTTTTCATGATCGAAAATAGCCTAAGCAAGAAAAAGAATGGCTGCCGAAAAAAGGCAAAACAACGACGAAAACTAGGCCGGAGGACATATAACTAGCTTGTAGAACGTAAAAACGAGTCCTAAGAAGTAACACTTAACGCAAGGCACTAACACAACCCAAGACAGCAACACTGAAGAGCGACGCCTATAAAGTACACAGCGTGAGAGTCTTGCAATGAGTGCCGAAGGCGCTCATAGTGGGGCTTGCAAGGAGAGCCGAAGGTGATCATTGCAAAGCAGGAAAATCGCAGCTCGCAATGAGCGCCAAAGGTGCTCAGAGGGCCCGTAGCCTTGCATTGTATGGAAAACAGCATTGCCAGGCTTACAATTTTACTACCGTCATTTTTGACAGGCAATTTCCTAGTACATAAATAAAAATGTGTGGTAGAGAAATATATTATAATATAAGAATGTTATTCTCTATACACTTCCATTTATTAAAAAGTGTCTGCTATTATATACAGCAGTATTTCCTTTATCTGGCAAATTACTTCACAGAATATTCAGTCATTGATTTATATATTTTATGATGTCAAATATGTGACAGTGACCATATAAGGGACAATTAAATTTGTAAAATAGTTGGATATAAAATATATTATTTGGTGGATAGTATAATCTATCATAATTCATTGCTTCAACTCTTTAGCTGCCAGAATAGTTGGTTGCTAAATACACCTACCAGAGCTGCTTCATTTTTTCCACTGGTAGAGATAGAGTTACGGGCAGTTAAATTATTGTAAATTGAATGACAATAAAACATGGGCTCTCCAACTTTCCTCTTTCAAACATCCCACTCCTGGTTTCAGCTGCACCTCACATACAAAATGTCACTGACTCACGTGCATAATCTCAAAACTACCCTCCACTGGTACTTCTAACTAATATACTTGTAATCTCCCAGTATGCTTTTTAGAGACAAAGGAAGTCCATATATCGGTAACACAGTTCAGCCAACCATTGAGAGTCTTTGCTATTCTCTCCCCCATACCATTCTGACTAGATTTTAACACATTTCCCATGCAAAATATGGCATCCCGTGCAGGCAGATGCCCCTGGGTACTTGTCTACTCTGCCTAATGGTAATTCATTCCTGAATAAAAATGAAGGCTAGAATTTCCTTAATATCATTGTTTTTATTAGGGTCATTGTGCAATCTAGTAAAGTATGAGTGACAATTAAAAGTTAACTATTATAATTCTAATCCACCACTACCTCGACCAAAGATTTGGACGATTAATAAACTTCCATTAGTTTTTACCAACCTGCCAGCTTATTGCACTAGTGATGTTCTGGTTTGCAGCATATGCTCAGTGGGGAAATCTAGTGACCTACTAGCCAATTGTAGTCCATCACAGAGCTCATGAAATAGTAAATACTGTAATAGGACGAGTAGGTGTGATGATATATTGCAGCTCATCGACCATATACTTCATAAATACCCTCATAGTCAGGGTCTCCTTCTGACCAAAAAGTGTTTCAGGGCCTTGCACCAATAAAGTTATAAGTAGCTATGTATATGTATATGTAGAGATCATTCACCTCTTCTAGACCAATGCTAGGCGGCTTTGCTTCATGAGGACCTCTAAGAGGCTATAATATCTTGACTAGAACACAGAAAGATTAATCAAAATGAATAAAAATTAGCAATCCACATGTTCTAAAGTAGAAATATCCTAAATATACAAGTAAAGACATTCAGAGATTCTGGCCTATTGATGGGACATAGCTGCCCACCACTTGAGACTGCCAACTACAACTGATTTGCTGCATCTAAGATTCTAAGAATTCCAAATCAAAATTTGAAAGAAGGAGGTTCTGACATTGCAAAGCTGCATTTCCAATGTAGTGCAAGTTTATTTCCCCTTCTGGATCGCTACCATGTCGTGGTGAAGGGGCTTGTATACTTCAATGAAGCGTTGAGCTATACCATGTAGGGTCACCCAGGATGGGCAGCTCATTGCAGAGAAGCAAGAAAATCGCGGTCCGCTGGAGAAGGAATTGGCAACCCACTCCAGTATCTGTGCCAAGAAAACCATATGGATAAGGATATGCAGAAACACAGACAGATGTGCCAGGCATGCTGCACTATATGGTCACCGAGAGTAAGAAAACTGAACAACAACAAGTTTATTTATATTATTACTACTCTATTTATAAAGTGCAAGTATTTCCCATTATGCTATTTATGTACATATATGGATTATTTATCTCTGTATCCCTCCCTGAAGTTATTCATCTTCACATATTCACACGTATTTTCTTCTTACCAACAACTTTTTGTATGATGCCCCTTACCCTGTTCCTTTTGTCCCATATTTACCTACGCGTTTCTCTATTTATTTCTCTCTCTGTTAAACTTCTCCCCTGGTATAAATGTATAATTTGTAACATGGAATCGGTATTACTTTCGTCCTAAAAAAGAAGTTGCATGACTAAATGGAATATTTGTCCAGACAAAAAGTACCACTATATAGTACAATATACATTATGCACTGCACTTACATAGCCACTTCAATCCAAATTATATGGGTTCCATGTCCATTTAATTATTACCATAAATTATGTCCTGTATAAACATATTCATAATCATATTTTTGGCTAATAGATTGAAAGCACTAACTGTCTAGCAGTATTTTCCAAGAAGATAAACATTTAACTTGAATATTTTAACTCTTCCATAGGATCCAACAGGTTTATCAACTTTTGCAGCAAAAAAATGAAAGCAAGATTAAACTTATAAAAAAATATATTGCTCTTGCCATATGGGACAACCAACGACTCACCAACCGATTTAAGATGCAGCATATTGAGCTGACCATATGTTACAGCGCTGTTGAATGGCTGAGTGATTCATGCCCGTCACATTCTAGTATATCAATTAAAGCTCCTTGAAGTCTGCATGATTTGTGTCTCTGTTATTAAACCCTGCTAATTCATCCCACTTACACATCCGTTATAAATCTCTAGGAGTGCTGCATGATTCATGGCAATCTGTGAGCATGCTACAGCAAATTCTTCTCCTTGTAATTAACAGTAAATTGTTTTACTGCCATGCAATGAATTTTTCAGTTATATTGCAAATGAACTCCTAAATGCACGGTTATTTCCTAAGAACTGACTTATATCATTAGGCAATTAAAAAGTATTGCTTTGAACCAAAAGCTTTTAATCAAGAGAAATACAATGTAACCATAGATTATGGACCATGGAATTGCAGCACCATATTAAAAAAGCAATTTCGGCTACCTAACAAAAATAAAACAGAACAACAAGAAATATGTGCAGAAAAGCGCATGCGCGGCGGCTAACTGAGCAGAGGCAGATTTTGCAGATGATACTGTTTATCTGACACGTATTACCACATTTTTGCAAATTACTTCACATTTTTTTGTTAATTATATGCACTGTAGCAGAGTCTTTGCTCTTGAAATATCTAATTGGATAATTAGCCAAGCTGAATCATTAGAGGGCTCCAATTCCACTCAAGTGTTCTTGTCAAAGGGTGAAAGGAATTCATCTAACTGCGCCTCTCCAGCTTTCTTTCTTTGCTACATCCGTTTGGCAAACGTTACAAGTCCAAAAGTCCATATATCAAGTTAGCGGTTTAGCAACAAATGAAATTAGTTTCAAAGACGGAAAACTAATTGGTGAACGAGAACGAGCGCTTAGCAATCTGCTTTACGTTGAAATACTGTACAGGATGGGGATATTTAAGGTTAACTGGAGATGTAATATTTATTTAAAGGGGAGATTTCACCTGAGCACAAGTTACTCTTTTATGAAGGAGTACCCTTATATAAATATTTGTTAAACAAATCGAAATTGCTTTCTATAGAAAAAAAGGCATCTAAGAGGTAATTTGATTACAGTATATAAATACATCCATGGTCAATCAATATAAGGTTTTGTCAAGTGAACTTTTTGTGCCAAGAGGTTTTCAACTGACAAGAGGACATCCCTTGAGGTTAGAAGCAAAAAGATTTCACCTTAAAGAAAGAAAATGGTTCTTCACAATAAGGGTGGTTAATCTGTGGAATTCTCTACCAAAGGAGGTGGTGACAGCAGATTCCATAGGTAACTTTAAATTAAGATTTTATATATATTTTTTAAATAAAAAATGGCATTCAGGGTTACCCTGGAAGGAGTATTGATGTAGGGTGGAATCTGAATGCAGTGTGTGACTATTGGCGATGTTTTAATTGTTGTTTTTTTCTGTTTGCCTTCCTCTGGATCAAAAAAACTTTTAACAATTAATCCACATTTTACAAAGATCAGAGGAGATCTAAAAAGGTTGAACTTGATGGACCAAAAGTCATTTTTTCAACCTCAATTACTATGTAACTATGTGTGAAAGTTATATCGCTAGAATATGAGCCCGATTCGATTAAGCAATTATAAGTTACTGGAGCCCGTAAGTGAGACTGTAAGGCAATTTGCTATTCAATTGGCTTCTTTTTGCGGGCTCCAAATGGTTTACGAGGTACGGCCTTGAAAACTCTGCGGTTGTTAAACCCGGAACTTACAGCCTCCCGAAGCCTTTGATCTTTCCCGTCCGCAAGAGTTACGATGGCTGAAATCGCAAATCGCTGTTCAATTGCTACAATTCCCAAAGCCTGCAAGTGTTTTCACACCCATAAACAGCAAATGTAAGAGAAATGGACGCGTAAGGGGGGTAACCCCTGTCCGTAGCACTGTAAATGCAAATAGAAAATTACTACTGCACTGTAAATAATGGGGAAAGTGCTCAAAAGTCTCAAGCTCGCGAATGGGCAATAAAAAATAAAATATTTTATATAATTTCAGGGTTATATCATCAGGCCACCCACATGGACTAGAACAGTATTGGCATTCATTTTTATTATTTTGTATTTTGCAGTTTTGCGAAACCATCACATATCGGACCCCCAAACGCTAGTTGATTGACATGTTTTACTGCAGTAACGATGGCGGTCTCATTTACTATTGGCTGTTTCTAAATGGGTGATTACGGCCTTGCACCACTTCATGTATTGTTTTCTCTGTTCATTTATTGTATTTTTACTAAACAAATCACCATGTATGTCATTAAAAAATATGTTATATAGAAAACATGCAATTTTACATGCATGCATGAAAAATCTGAGCAGTCTGTCAATTTAAACGAATATATACAGTATGCTGTGTTATATTGGAATATATGCCTGAAATATAAATCCCATGCATTGTTGTATATTTTACATGATGTCAAGTCCAGAAACTGATGTGAAAAACCACCAACCGGCCAGTAATAACTTATACACAAATGTTTTATTATATATTGTGTCTCAAAAGAAAAAGGGCACTAGAAGATCCACATAATGAAACTCTTACTTAAAGACATATTCATAGTAGCAGTGTTACAATGCAAATTTTACTACATTTCTAAATTTTAAGAAATATAGTATAACATAGTAATAACATGTCTCAAGTGAGTAAATGAGGTAGTAGTAATTTCCCAAAATGATTCCTAAATATTGAAAATAGTATTTACAACGTGAAAGTCCAAAATATTGATAGAAAAGATAGTTATAGAGAAAGGAATAGGGAAAAATGTGGGTTTGAAATCATTACAATTTAAGCCTGAAAATATCTTGATCTCCCCAAATTGAGTGCAGTTAAAAGCTGAATAGGCAGAACTTGTATTAGATTGGGTGACAACTCAAAATAGGGTACATATGTGTATATGTGTCCAGCCAACTCGCATCTATAGAGAGGTCCTGAGTGCATGTTGGTAAAACCAAACTTTTTTTCTAAAAAAAGGTTGAGAATGTGATATTGCCTGATCAACTCCCAAAGATGCACTTGCGATGCAAGATAATAATGATGTTGATGAATAAGAGTATGGATCTCCTTGTGTACATCTAAGCTTGTGACAGACATCTAGAACTGGGAAGATTCACAGACATGACCCCTACATTTTTAAGACTTGGGAAACCTTTGCAATGACCATTGGCCTAAGGCTTTTACTACCAGAAGTTAGCAGCAGTCTATTGGCATAAAGAAAGATAGTTTGGTAGCAAAACACCTATCAAAGAGGATCGACTGTGATGTATCATACAGTCATTGCAAAGAAAAAACAGAAGTGGGTAAACACAAAAAGGAGAGCAAAAATACCTCCAAAGTATTTCCATGTGCAAGTAGTTCTTAGCAGCTGGCAGACAGAAGGCATGGACTGGAGGCTGGGGACAAGAGGCAACACTCGGCAGGCTGGACTGAAGACAGTCAGCTGGTCAGACAACAGGCTAGAGGCTGGTAGCAGAGAGGAGAGCAGGTTGCAACTAGTGCCCAAGGGGACAGGACAATGCTCAGCAAGCTGACCCAAAAGTGATGTTCTGGAAACCATACAGCTGTGATCACCTGCAGGTAGCTCCCAGTAACATACTTGAAAAACGATCCTTTAAACAAAGAGACTGAGATCCATATGTGTCACAACTCCCCAGCACACATATCTTGGCTTACATATAATAACTACTCTGTTCTCTCTTCTGAGAAGTTCCATGTACTCTAACATACACTCTAATTACGTCATGAGAGACCTGTCAGAGAAGAGTTAAAGATTGTGTATTATATCCCTTCATGACCATCCTGAAATCAAAATACACCATGTCCCACCCTGAATGTTCTCTTTATAGCCCTTTAGCATTTTCTGCCACCTGTCACACATCATTACCTGTATATTTGGAACTTCTGCCATCTCAGGAAGTGTAAATGTTCATGAATAAATTCCATCGCATAAAAAAAGCATATGTGAAATAGAGTATAAAACCCATAAGGTTGTAATTAAGCTCACTGAACTATTTTTAAGCAATGTAGCAAAACAATTTTACTAAACTTCGCCAAGGTACCAGCCGACAGTACCCATTGTTCATACACCAAATATTTATTATAATTATGAAATAGAGATGTCGCGAACAGTTCGCCCGCGGACTATTCGCAGCGATTTTGGCATGTTCGCGTTTGCATCGGACGGCGAACACATGCGCTTTTGGGTTCGCCCCCTATTCTTTATCATTGAGGAAACTTTGACCCTGCACCTCACAGTCAGCAGACACATTCCAGCCAATCAGCAGCATACACACCCTTCCAGTGCCTCCCATCTGAAAGACAGCATACATTTTAGAATCATTCGGAAGCTGCATTCGTTGTGAGAGGACAGATAGTGTAGCTGCTGGAGATTTAATAGGGAAATAAATAGCCAGGCTGTGTATTTAGCTTCCACTACAATTTATCTAATTTCAGTTGCCTGCCTGTGTCAGGCTCATAGCTTATATTGTGCTCAGTGAAATAAAACAACACTTTTTTGACTGTAATAGATTGAATAGCAATTGCCTGCCTACAGGCGTGTGTGTGAAGCCTATTGCATCTACTCTGACAACTTTTGCCAGTGCACAGTGACACTCATATCTGGTGGCACCTTAGATTGCATGCGCAGTGCCCCAAATTTGAAGTGGGAGGTCCGACCAAGCATCTTTTTCCATCTCCCTGTTCCAAAAATCAATGCCATATACACTTCCCCTAATAGTGGACGTAACAGGGATTACACCGATAGGAATAGTACTACTTAACAGTACACACCTTATAATAATGCAGACAGAGGCAACGCAGAGAGAGGAGTCTGAAGAAGAGGAGTCAGAGGAGGAAGGTGGATTTGAGGAGGTGGAAGACCAAACACAGCAGGCGTCCCAGGGGGCTTGTTGTCACCTTTCGGGGACCCTTGGTGGCTGGGTGGAGGAAGAGACCTTTAATGACATCAGTGAGGACAAGGAACGGGACATGGCTAGCTTGGTATCCAACCTTGTGCAAATGGGGAGTTTGCGGTTGTGCAAAGGGACTGTTTGCGGTTGTTTGTGGTGCATTAAACGGAGAGATTGGTCTGTTACTGTGAAGCGGGTGATCGATACAACATCATACCTGATGTTTTAAAGCCTGTTATTCCAAACAATTTAGGAATGTTAGGTGATTTGTGCCCTTTATGGCTTAAAACCAGACTCTGCATCAACTATGTAATTTTCCGTGGGAGTTTTGCCATGGATCCCCCTCCGGCATGCCACAGTCCAGGTGTTAGTCCCCTTGAAACAACTTTCCCATCACTATTGTGGCCAGAAAGAGTCCCTGTGGGTTTTGAAATTCGCCTGCCCATTGAAGTCTATGGCGGTTCGCCCGTTCGCGAACATTTGATTAAAGTTCGCGTCCGATGTTCGCGAACCGAAAATGTGATGTTCGCGACATCACTATTAGGAAATAAGACATAAAAAAATGAGTCTTTGGACAGTAGAATCTGACAGTGAGGTCCTTTAGTGCAAAACATCCCCCATTCTGTTAAACAAAGTAAATTGAACTGTATGGATATCGCTTATATCATTATTGCATGGTAATGTTTACTACAATGTTGTATTGTATAATTCATAAACATAATTGACATATTATATTTATTACACTTGGAAGAGCGATATGGCATCTTTCAACTGAGAAGTTTCATATCCTATATTTAAGGTTATCATCATGGTATCTAGAATACCAAAAAGGAAATAAAATAAACATCTTTATTAATTTGTACAAAAAATGGGCACCTTGGAGCAAATAATTGATTAAAAACCCAGGGTAGGTTAAAAAAAATGTCGAGACTGTAGCCCAAATAATAAAAATTACTATAAGGCAGGGTAATTTTGAATCTAAAAAGTTGCAATAATCCCCAAAGGGATTCTTCATAACCAGAAGGCTCAGCTACTAGCTGGAGCCCCATAAAGCTGGCTCGTGCCCTGTACTGCTAGAAAAAAATATATATAGGTATTCCCATTTCGCATTGCCTCCATTGGCATCTAATTTTATGGATGCAGCAGTGTATGGGTTGGACGTCTATTTCACATGCATATAATATACGTTTCACCACTTCTACGTGGCTGCATGAAGGGGTGGTCCTTACCGCTATGTAACCTCTTATAGGTACCTTCCTTAATTCAGTGTGTGATGGTTGGACTGTATTTATTTATTTACTAAATTAGTAGTTGCTTGAATATCTCGTAAGCAAGCTAATATAAACACAGGAAGTGTGCCGATATCGATAATAAGCCAAATTCAAACTACAATGATACTCATATCTAGGGTATAATGTCACGACCCAGATGGAAGGAGACCACATTTACCCCAAAACCTCCTGCCTTCAGCTGCAGGAACACCCCTGGATTGTAAGGATTTGGGGCTCCCAGGACCCAGCATGCAATCAAGTACACCTCGACGATTCATGTAAATCAGAACCCAGGATAACAGCAGCAGCCCAGCCAATGCCATCTGGATCTTAGTACCTTTCATTAGCAAATTTTCAGGATACATAAAATAATAAAGAGCCTTTCCATTTGTAAATACACACGTTGGTTTACGTGTATACAAAAAGAGCACACTTTATTGGTAAAAACACAATATATTTATGCATGACAGTAACATATCAGTAAAACCCCACCTTTGGGCATATAACCCATTGCCCAATCACAATAGTGCAGTATCTGGACCACGTGGGGTCATATTACCTAGATGTGGTCATAGTTATTCATTACCCCCTTCCAGGTCAAAAGCCAGGATGGCTAAAAGATTAATCCTGTATATTCTCCTGCCAGCTCTCTATTACTCTACTGGGGGTAATCGGACACAATAGGCACAGAGACAGACAGACAATCTGAACTGGTATGTGTCCCTTTAAACTAGTAACAAATCCGGACATCACCTGATTTTTGTCTGTAATCCACACTCTATATGTCAACCATCTTGTACAATGCAATAATGACAGAAGTTGCATTTCTTCAATAAACAAAAACAAACAGTAACAATACACACATTTCCAATGTACATATGGTTGTGACAGTCTTGAAAGGCCGTTTTTGGAGGGGCTCAGGGGGCTTCCACCCTAGCCCCAAAAGTGAGTCATGATCAGCCCTAACTTTAGCTATCTTAAATAGATAGATCTCCTTCAGGAAAGGAACATAAATGGCAATAGTGTATGTTATAATAAGATCTTCAGGTGAATTAATGAATAAACAGACATTTGCCTCTCAGCTTAAATAATACAGTTAAACCTTGTTTAACACTACCCATATAAAGCTGTCTTTGCCTGACACATCCCCCATTTGATATAATACAGTTTTAATACAACCCACAATGTAAGTTGTCTCTTTTAATTTGTGATTACTCCCATCCAGCAGAAGGTGGGGCTGAGGGGTTGGCCAGTGTTGCTGGCCACCAGATGACCAGCTAGGAGGACATGATGAGCAACTGCTAGGAAGGTAATTGCCCATGATGTCCCTTGATAAAACCAAGGTGTGTATTTCATTTTGGTTTCCTAATTTTAAAGACTCTTTAATTTTTTCGTTGGTGATCTTGATCTGATTTGATCACCCTATACAGGAGTTTCTTCTCCCATTTGTACCAATTCCCACCAAAGCCCAATTCCCTGATTCTACTCATGATATGGCCAAAATATTTGAGCTTCAGCCTCATGATTATACCTTCCAGTAAACAGTTTGAATTGATTGGTTCTTCTTGCAATCCAATGAACTCTAGGCCATTTTCAAAGGTATCAATTCTACAGCGCTCATCTTCTCATGGTCCAGGTCTCACATCCATGTGTTACTACTGGGAATACCATAGTTCTTACTATGCGGACCTAAGGTGATATTGTAATATCTTTTCTTTTTAATAGCCTATTCAGGCTTGCCATAGCTTTCCTCCCCAGAAGCAAACATCTTTTAATTTTATGGCTGCAATCAACATCTGCAGAGTTCTTGGAGCCCAAGAAAATAAAATGTATCACTGCCTCCACTTCTTCCCCATTGATTTGCCAGGAACTGAAATTGCTGTTTGCCATGATTTTCATCTTTTTAACGTTGAGCAGCAGGCCTATCTTTTGCACTTTCCTTTCTTATCCTCATCAATGGGTTGTTTTGTTCCTCCTCACTTTCAGCTATCAGAGTAGTTTCATCAGAGTATCTGAGGTTGTTGATATTTTTTACAGCAATACTAATATTAATCCCCTCCTTGGATTCGTCTAGTCCGACCTTTAGCATTATACTGTATATTCCGTGTATAAGTTGAATAAGGTGACAATATACAATCTTGTCACACTCGTTTCCCGATCTTGAATCCATTTGTTTGCTCCATGTTCAGTTCTGATCATGACTCCTTTGTCCAGAAAATAGCAATCTATATGTGTACTATGTTGCAAACTTCTGTCCAGAGTTATTCCGGTATACCATCTACACTGTGAAATCCCTTAAAACTATTCTTTACCTCCACTGAACAATTACTGAGGACATTATTAATTATGTATCTTCTTGGTCTGGACATTGTCCCTCTTTTCCTCAGTTTTAATTCAGAACTTTGCAATGAGAAGCTCATGATCTGAGCCGCAGTCAGCTCCAGGTCTTGTTTTTTCTGACTGTATAGAGATCATCCATCGTTGGCTACAAAGTATATAGTCAATCTCATCCCTTGTAATGTCAATTTGTAGAGTCGTCTGGGGGAGCTGGAAGTAGGTGATTACTATGACCAGAGAATTATATTGACAGAGCTCGACTATATATGACTGGCTTCATTTTGAACCCCAAGGTCATAATTGCCCATTATACCAGATATCTTTTGATTCCCTAATTTCCTTTTCTTGGTGTTACTGTATATCTAGGAGGTTTTGAATATCCTTGTAGAATTGGACAACTTTGGCCTCTTCAGCATCCAATGGTTGGAGCATAGACTTGGATCACTGGGATGTTAAATGGCTTGTCTTGAATTCAAATTGAAATCATTCTGTCATTTATTGGGTTGTAACTGAATACTGCTTTGGCCACCCTTTGATTGACTATGAGGGCTACCCCATTTCTTCTGTGGGATTCTTGACCACAGTAGAAGATCTGGTGGTAGCGTGATATGAAATATCCCATTCCAGTCTATTCCAGTTCCCAGGATATCAATGTGTAATCCGTGGTTAGCTCTTAGCTAAAACTTAACAGGACTACGCCCACACTCCCCAGGATTGACAAGGCACTCAACGCTAGCTTGGGCAAGGGGCCCTCCCGCTCGGGACATTCTCTGGCTTACTGGATAAATTTCCATTGTTGGTGCATAGTGATGTCGCGAACATCAAATTTTGGGTTCGCGAACAGCATACGCGAACTTCCAGCAAATGTTCGCGAACGGGCGAACATCAGCGAACCCCATAGACATCAATGGGCAGGCAAATTTAAAAACCCACAGGGACTCTTTCTGGCCACAATAGTGATGGGAAAGTTGTTTCAAGGGGACTAACACCTGGACTGTGGCATGCCGGAGGGGGATCCATGGCAAAACTCCCACGGAAAATTACATAGTTGATGCAGAGTCTGATTTTAAGCCATAAAGGGCATAAATCACCTAATATTCCTAAATTGTTTGTAATAACATGCTTTAAAACATCAGGTATGATGTTGTATCGATCAGGTAGGGTAAGGGTTACACCCGCTTCACAGTAACAGACCAATCTCCCTGTTTAATGCACCGCAAGCAACCGCAAACAGTCCCTTTGCACAACCGCAAACTCCCCATTTGCACAAGGTTGGATACCAAGCTAGCCATGTCCCGTTCCTTGTCCTCACTGATGTCATTGAAGGTCTCTTCCTCCACCCAGCCACCAAGGGTCCCCGAAATGTGACAACAAGCCCCCTGGGACGCCTGCTGTGTTTGGTCTTCCACCTCCTCAAAGCCACCTTCCTCCTCTGACTCCTCTTCTTCAGACTCCCAGAGTCTGGGGGCTTCCACTGCCCAGCATGGAAGATTATACACAGGTCAGAGTCTGGGGGCTTCCACTGCCCAGCATGGAAGATTATACACAGGTCAGAGTCTGTGGGCTTCCACTGCCCAGCATGGAAGATTATACACAGGTCAGAGTCTGGGGGCTTCCACTGCACAGCATGGAAGATTATACGCGTTGCCTCTGTCTGCGTTATTATAAGGTGTGTACTGTTAAGTAGCACTATTCCTATCGGTTTAATCCCTGTTACGTCCACTATTAGGGGACGTGTATATGGCATTGATTTTTGGAACAGGGAGATGGAAAAAGATGCTTGGTCGGTCCTCCCACTTCAAATTTGGAGCACTGCGCGTGCAATCTAAGGTGCAACCAGTTATGAGTGTCACTGTGCACTGGCAAAAGTTGGCAGAGTAGGCGCTGTAGGCCTCACACACACGCCTTTAGGCAGGCAACTGATATTCAATCGATTACAGTCAAAAAAGTGTTGTTTTATGTCACTGTACACTACGGTTGCACCAGATATGACGTATCACTGTGCACTGGCAAAAGTTGGCAGAGTAGATGCAATAGGCTTCACACACATGCCTGTAGGCAGGCAATTGCTATTCAATCTATTACAGTCAAAAAAGTGTTGTTTTATGTCACTGAGCACAATATAAGCTGTGAGCCTGACACAGGCAGGCAACTGAAATTAGATTACAGGAAAAAAATGGTTGTTTTCAATGTATGTTACACCACCAGGTATGAGTAGTTAAAATAAGCACAATATAAGCTGTTAGGTGTTAGCCTGTCACACACACACGCTGGCAGGCAGGCATAGATTACACAAAAAAAATTATAAAATAAAATAAATGATGTTCAAAGTTTCCTCAATGATAAAGTATAGGGGGCGAACCGAAAAGCGCATGTGTTCGCCGTTTGCGGCGAACGCGAACATGCGAAAATCGCTGCGAATAGTTCTCCGGCGAACTGTTCGGGACATCACTATTGGTGCATGATAACTGTGATGCATCGGCAATGCATGGGCTGAATGGGTTTTGAGGTGTTGAGCTGTTAGGGTATGTAGTCCACGGCGGTGGCGTGGAGTAGTTCTCTGCTGATCTAATGTTCGGCTAATTGGCCACCCGACTACACTGATGGTCCTGAATCCAAACCTGCATGTCGGCTGGGCACAGACGAAAAAACTGCTCTAGAATCACCACCTGCCGAGCTTCCTCCAGGGTGCGTACTCCTAGTCCCCTCCACCAACCTTGGCAGGCATGGCATAAAAGGCAGACAATCTTAGAAATTGTATAACCAGCTCCTTTGTTAACTCCTGGGACTGCCGTCGGTAATTCTCCAGGGTAAGCACATATTGTACCAGGAGAACTGCTTTTACACTGTTGTAGTCCTCTGCTTGGCTAAGTGGCATAGCTCGATATGACTGGCTGGTGAATACGACTCCTTGTAATCAATTCTATGCTGCTCAAAGTCTTCCAGGAACCCATAAATATCCTTGATAGCTTTCTCAAATTTCCTGAAGGTATTGGCCCACTTTTGGTACCTCCATTGGTCTCAGCGTCTCTGGAATTCTGTCTGGCTACTGGTTGATTCCACTCCTGCAGTATCTTGTCCATGATTCTATCCATGAACCACAGGTGATCTCATCCATATAGATCGCCCAGCACTACAAACATACATTGATATCAATGCAGAGCCTCAACTTGTATTCAGTCTTCTGGAGGGTTGAATTTGCGACTACGGTCCAGGCTATTTGGTGATAGCTGCATGTCTGACCTCGACAGTCGCCACAGTTTCTGGACCATGTTGGGTCAGGTATGGGATCACAATATCTTCCCTCCTCCCTCAATTCTGCCATGCACAGCTTATTGTAGTCCATCATGTCAAGAAAAGTCCTGTTCAGTGTTAATCCTACCACTGCCACCAGCCACGTCAGGATACTGGACCACTTGCACAGGCCACGATCAGGAACTCATGACAGTCACGTTTTTATAGGGCAACATACATTGAGAAACCAGAGCGTGATAAAGAACTCTTCCTTATGACACATAACACAGTCCAGTATGTGCCTAGACAAAGAGTAGGATTTGCGTAAGTGCAGCTGGTCATGGAGCTCATATGGTGCCTTATAGCCAGCTGGTAACCCTGTTATAATCCCCACCACCAAACCAATCAGTACAATAATATCGAAGCAACATGGCAACCAGTACACATAATAATAATCAAAACATTTCCAATTTTTAATATTCACCCCCATATGAGGACAAAGGTAGGAATATAATTCACTGAGCTTGTTATGTGCTGTCTCCAGATTGATACAACTAAAAAAATACTATTTTCACTCTTGTCTACTATGTCGCTTCAGATAAGAAAAAACATTCCATATCGGTAATAACAATTGTTAATCATTTTAATTATTACTAGAGATTAGAGAAGCACTTTTAAAAATGTAATTTAAAACATTCAGAGTAATGTACAAAAAATTAGTTGCAATTCCATATTATTTTCTTGTTTGGAATACAAACAAAACCTAGTGAACTTATATTGCATTAAATAGTCTGTAGATGTGTATTCAGTGTTTGTCTGTAACATTTCCGTTCCTTACACAATATGAACCTCAAAAACATTTTACCATCTCAAACCAAGTACATACCTAATAAAAAACAAAGGAAAAAGTAAAAAAAAAATCTAAATACATTATACATTTTTCCTTATGAGCTAATTTCTAGTTTCAACACCTGATCCTAACGTTTAAATCACCAAAAAAAAGGTGAATTTTAACGTTAAATGAAAAATATTTATTTGTTTGTTAAATAATTTTTTATACAATATGTGATTATATCCTACCAGTGATTTAAAACCTGAAAAATTAAGCTAGTGCGAAAGCATCTCGTAGAAACATAATGCAATATAACATTTCACCAACATATGTAGGCAGCAAAAAAGATCAAGATGACATCCTATGCATAATCTGACAAAAATGCACAATTTGCTTAGCATCAAATGGGAATCCAGAACTACATCACATTTTAAGATCTAAGGCAGACTAGACAGCCCATCAGCATCATTACCCCACAAGACCCAGAGGCAACTCTAAGTCAACCAATACAGCTGCTTATAGAATCTGCCAGGGAGCCAGATGCAAGGGCTGTTGGAGAAATATCTTCTACAAATTAGCATCTGTGTTCTTAATTGCTACAAAAAGGAGAAAGAGAGAGAACACGTAATCGTCTGAAATAAACCGCAAACAGGGATTCTACTAGGGAAAACCTAGATTCAGACTTTTTTTTATTATCTTACCTGCAGTTAATGTCTGTCCAGTGCTTGGCCCACTGGTTACACAGCCAACTTTATTGCAGAGAGTAATTGTGAAGGTGTATGCGTGATACGCTTTTAATCCTGTCACTATGTGGAATAATTCATGATCTTCTGCTACATATAATACCTGCAGGAGACAAACAACTTACTTAAAAAGAAGATTATGTCTGTTTCAATTATGTCAATGTAAACGTGACACATAGATGCTCAGAATGGCTCTTTAGTTTAAGAGAATAAATTAATGTTCTTTAGTTCTGGAAACAAATCATTTACTATAAAATATATCAGCAATTTAGTCTTTTATTGGTAGGTAAAATAAAATACAAGGTTTTCAGTAATTATTTAAAGGATGGAGGGCATTGGGAATTAGTAGCCATACATGCCAAATCATCACTTGAATGTTATTTAAAAAATGTGCTACAGTACACCCACACTGAAGTTTGCAATTTTTACCTCTCAGACAGATGAAAATGAGAGATTCTTTCCAATAATTGTTAATTACTCCCTGTGGCTCTGAATTAACAAGAGATAATACTCTTGCTTTGTGCGTGGTTCCGAAAGGTCTTAGGTTGAGGAGGGGGTTGAGGATTGGGGGGTTGAGGAGGGAGGTTGAGGAGGGAGTTGAGGATGAGGAGGGAGGTTGAGGATGAGGAGGGGGTTGAGGAGAGGGTTGAGGATGGGGTTGAGGAGGGAGGTTGAGGATGAGGAGGGGGTTGAGGATGAGGAGGGGGTTGAGGATGAGGAGGGAGGTTGAGGATGAGGAGGGAGGTTGAGGATGAGGAGGGAGGTTGAGGAGGGGGTTGAGGATGAGGAGGGAGTTGAGGTTGAGGAGGGGGGTGAGGATGGGGGGGTTGAAGTTGAGGATGCCGGTATATGCTAATGACCCAGCGCTCATGTGACGTCACGTCATTAGCATATACCAGGTGCCGGCACCCAGTATATGCTAATGACGTGACGTCACATGCGCGCCGGGTCAAGACGCCGGAAGGAGCGAAGGCCGGAGCAGAAGCAGGTAAGTGAGGGGAAAGGGAGAGGGGGAGGTTTAGAATGAGGAGGGGGTTTAGAATGAGGAGGGGGGTTGAGGAAGGAGGTTGAGGAGGGGGGTTGAGGTTAAGGAGGGGGTTGATGATGGGGGGTTGAGGAGGAGGATGGGGGGGTTGAGGAGGGAGGATGAGGATGGGGGTTGAGGAGGGAGGTTGAGGAGGGAGGTTGAGGGGGTTGAGGAGGGAGGTTGAGGAGGGGGTTGAGGATTGGGGGGTTGAGGAGGGAGGTTGAGGAGGGGGTTGAGGATTGGGGGGTTGAGGAGGGAGGATGAGGAAGGAGGTTGAGGAGGGAGGTTGAGGAGGGGGTTGAGGATGAGGAGGAAGGTTGAGGATGAGGAGGGGGGTCGAGGAGGGGGTTGAGGATGAGGAGGGGGTTGAGGAGGGGGTTGAGGATGAGGAGGGAGGTTGAGGATGAGGAGGGGGTTGAGGATGAGGAGGGAGGTTGAGGATGAGGAGGGAGGTTGAGGAGGGGGTTGAGGATGAGGAGGGGGTTGAGGTTCAGGAGGGGGTGAGGATGGGGGGGTTGAAGATGAGGATGGGGGGTTGAGGATGAGGGGTTGAGGATGAGGAGGGAGGTTGAGGATGAGGAGTGGGGTTGAGGAGGGAGGTTGAGAATGAGGAGGGGGGTTGAGGAGGGTGAGGGGGGAAGAGACACAGGGAAGGGAGAGGGGGGAAGAGACACAGGAGAGAGAGGGGGGACACAGAGGGCACAAGAGGGACACAGGGGGCAGCACATTTCCCACCCTCTGCTTATACTCGAGTCACTCATTTTACCCAGTATTTTGTGGTAAAATAGGTGTCTCGGCTTATACTCGGGTCGGCTTATACTCGAGTATATACTTTAGATTAATAATATAAAAAGCAACTCTTTACATCTGGAGTTGTTATGACGCTGAGCTTTTATTAAATGAAAGTGGTAACTCGATAATAAACATGTAGTGTTATTTTGCATAAATAACATAGATATATATATTTATATAATAATATATATTATATAACATGTCAGATTTTTACATTTTAACAGGATTTGCAAAACGATAAGACAAAACCATTACCCATGCACATTTAATTAAATATTGTCAATTTAAATTTAAATAATATTATATATAGAAGGATACCTCTGGTATTTCTCCTTTATGGGATCTGTCAGGTACATCTTCTGTTATGACATTAACAGTATTGCCAGTAATTTCCCCTCTTGTGATGCTGTTGTTAGTTTTTTCCCAGGATACGTTTAGAGAGTTTGATGAAAGAGGAAATACTGATGGAGGAGGCATAAATTTTGGCTCTGATGGGGAATAGAATATTTAAAATGATAAGTATAATAATAAAAAACAAAATAATACTGACCATAAGCATTTTTACTTATAAGAATAAATGTTAACCTTATCAGTGATATCTTCTAAAAATAAGAATATTTTATAATATGTGCTTCTAAAGACTTCTACTTGACAAAATGTTTTTAGAGAGTTTCAAATTAATTAATACAGCCTTTAATTTCAACTACAGACGGACAAGCATTCACATGACAATTGAATTCAATTTAAGATTTTCTCTAAAATGCCTTTATGCTCATGGCTTACATAGCTAATGTTACATACATCCTAAAAATGTGAAGATTCTCCCAAACTTCAGTTTTCTTTTAATGGAATTTATATTGTTCTGTGATTTCATTAAATTCTTACGTAGAATAAAGAGAGTGCAAATAAAAGCAGAATGTTGCAGGTGTTGTTATATTGCAATGTTGGCATCACATTAAAAGAAAAGACATTCCATGATTTACTCTGTACATGTTACTTCACTCTACTCATTGAAAATCTTGATATCTTTAAAAACATATTCTGATACAAGCAGGGTGTTGGTTTTGGGGTGGAAGTTGCCCTTAAACATACCATACATTGGTTCAGCATGAAAGAATAGATATGTTAAAATAGAAGCGTATAAGGTATAGCACATGTCCAACACTGATGCAAGAGGGTCCAGATGTTTTTATAAAAATAAACTAAAGGCCAATATTTGCTTTCTACAAGGACTTCACATCCAGATTTAAATATAAATAAGGTACTGCTTCTAAAAAAAATTATATATGGTTTTTATTATATAAAAATTATAATTTGTATTACTATTATCGTTTATTTGTAACGCGTCAACATATTCCGTAGCGCTATACAAGGGTTAAGTTCAAGGCATAAAACAATAGCAATATAAACACACTACAAAGGATAGAGGTCACGGTCTTTGAGCTTAGAATTCAGTGTCCATACTGCTTTCCCCAAAGCACCATGGAAGATTGAAAACTCGCAATCCTCCAATTTAAAGTTTGTAAAACCTGTATTACTGTTGTAATCTTGATCTTTTTAAAAAAAATATATAAATCTGTAAAATGTAATGTATTAACATCTGAATCATATGAACATTGTATCAGATTGTACCTTATTCCGATCGATCTACCTTTTCCCCTCCCAATCCCCTTTTTCATTTTTGTACCTTTCCTTAACCCTCCCTATTTTATATGTTGTTTTTCGTTAAAAGACACTAGTGGTATTTAATGCTATTTTATGCACACATTTATTGTCAAAACAACTGAAAATAAAAATAAAAAGTTTGAAAAAAAAATTAAGAATCCCAGGGGCACACATGAGGAAATAAAAAAATACTGTGGCAACTTGATTCTCGTCTACTCCAGTTCTAATCTTGTTTGGAGCGCAAAGCATCTCACAGAGGAAAAATTTGCTTGGAACTCGATGCGTTGGACTGAAAAAAATTACTTTGAACTCGGCGCTTGGTCGAAAGTTGACACTCTTGTGACCCCCAGAATCCTGTCTTTCAGGAAGTGGAATAAAGTTCTGTACTGTGCCGTACAGTTGTTAGTGCCTGCAAAAGCAAAGAGCAGTCTGCGCAAGTGCCTAAGAGCAAGTCTGTACCTGAAAGAATCAAAGTGCTGCCTGTGCCTATAAGATCCAAAGTGTAGCTTGTGCTTACAGGAACCAAAGTGTAGCCTGATTCTACAAGAACAAAAGTGTAGCTATTGCCTTCAAGAATCAAAGTGTAGCCTGTGCCGATAAGAACCAAAGTGCAGCCTGTGCTTACAAGAACCAAAGTGTAGCTTGTGCTTACATCATGAGTTCGATGAAAGCTAGTGAGAACCACCATAGAACAGAAAAAAATTATAATAGCCAAGTACGAGCGTGGTTGCTGCGTGTGTGATCTCGCTGCCTAGAACAACAATCTCTATGTGGTATAATCGCTTCTTCAATTGGGCTCACTCAGAACCTAGTTCTGACTCACCCAGCAATGTGTAATGGTTCTTGTTGTAATCCTTCCTAGCAGAGATAGAACCAGACCATTATTGGACCCTCAGGACAATCACAGGAACACAGAAAGTTTCAGGTAGAGCAGCAGAGTTACCGGCTTTAACCCTTCCTTTAGGAAGATGTATAATTGTTACCCCCTATGATCAGAGGTATCCCTTTCCTGAATAATGAGCACACACTTAAATTATGTATGACCCCTTGTGCACAAAATCCTGCAAAACTAAGCATGACACTGTAAGTTCAACATGGCATCATAAAATATGCTGTGGTAAAACTAGTCCAACAGAGTGGGTTCTTTGGACAAGTTACTACAACTTTGGGAATACTATTGCGAGATCTGATGAAATAACATGGCACACATGCTACTCCTATCCCTGCCCTCATGGCTACAGCAGTTCTGATCCAGGTAGCCACACAGGTTATAAAGTAAAATGAGTACACATGAACAACTCTTTCCCAGCTGATAGCTTGGTCTCCAGATTATGCAATCTCCCCTTTCACCTCAAAGATATCCTGGGGATAGGCTCTCATGATCCATACTCATATTTCTATATGAACATTAAAGAAAGGTGCTACAATATGCCACACATCCAGCTTTGCAAACAAATGGTGGCTAAGTCTGATTATTCCCTTGTCTGAGAAGAAATAATTAAAACTGTAGTGTCACTAGGTGGCTTCCTCCTGTCATGAGAGGGGGGTGAACAGCTGTTAATGTTGCCACCCTTCCCCAGAGACAGTCTGTCTGTGAGGAAAGGGGTGGTTCTTTGATGGTACCAGCAGTCCAATATGGCGTGACTGAACAATATGGCTATTAGTACCACCTGTCCCATCATACAATAGGGCTGTCTCATGCCAACACTTTAACCCATGCCAACTCAGGGCCCATTAGTTTACACAGCCCCCCAGATCCATGGGTGTCACAAAAAGGAAGCTATTAAAAGAGTTGATGTGGCTAGAGGTGTGAAGACTATGACTAAGCAAGAAATTGCTGTACATTTGTATTAACGAAAAACAGTTTGTGGGTGATGGTATTTCCAGGACACTAATATGTGAAAAAGTAAAACAATTGCATGCTGATCTGGTAAAAGATGGGCCTACAACAAGTGCTGAGATCAGTGAAGAATTTAAATCCAGTCATGGTTGGTTTGATAATTTTAAAAAGAGAACTGGCATTCACAGCGTGGTGAGGCATGGAGAGGCAGCCAGTGCCTACAAAGAAGCTGCCGAACCCTTTGTCAAGGAATTCAGAGACTATGTAGATGCTGAGTCTTTTGTTCCCCAATAAGTCTTCAGCTGTGACGAGACTGGTTACTTAAGAAGAGAAGACATTGCCAGGGCACAAGCTGATGAAAGACAAGCTAACTCTGTTGGTTTTCAGGAATGCTAGTGGGTATTTAAAAGTTAGGCCTCTATTAGTCTAACACACTAAGAACCCCAGAGTTTTTAACAGAGAAAATGTGACAAATGTGCTTTCTCTCTCAAGACCATGAACTGCGACTGGACTGAGACAGAGCTGTAGCTCTGAGGAACTTGGAGACTGAACCTAGCCCAATAGTGGAGGGCATTGTGTTTCTGGGCAAGTCCATGGGCCTGGAGATGAGTAGTAAAGACATCGAAGAGTTAGTGGAAGAGCAAAGACAAGAGCTTAGAACAGAGGAGATGCAGGAAATTCAGAGGGATCAGATACAGATAGTGGCTAATGAAATTTCGTTAGATGAAGAGGGGGAAAATAAGGAAGCACCTACTGCACTGATCAAAGAAATGTGTGCTAAATGGGCTGAATTACAAACGTTGGTGGACACTATCTGAAAGGCAAAGCTCTAGCAAGCCCAAATGTGGACTTGTTTAATGATCAAGCAATGTGTCACTTCAGAAACATTTTAAAACAAAGGCAGAAGTAATAGGTGCAGGTTCAGTGGTGTTAAGAGACAGAAAATAGAAACATCCCCACAGTTAAAGTGAAGTTAAATTCTCTGTTAATTAATGTAATTATTTTTTTATTTATTTATGCCTATATACCTTTAAGTTTTTATATCCAAAAACAAGACCATCAATTCAAAATAAATGATTATTTAAATTTACATTGATTCCTATGGGAAATGATTGTTTGGAACTCAACCTGTTGTCCAGAACGGATTAAGGACAAGAACCGAGGTACCACTGTACAGTGCCTTGCAAAAGTATTCACCCCCCTTTGCATTTTTCGTGTTTTGTTGCCTCACAACCTGGAATTAACATGGATTGTTTGAGGATTTGCATCATTGAATTTACACAACATGCCCACAACTTTGAAGATTTTTTTTTTTTTTTTATTGTGAAGTAAACAACAAATAGGACAAAATAACAGAAAAAGTCAATGTACATAACTATTCACCCTCCTAAAGTCAATACTTTGTAGAGCCATCTTTTGCAGCAATCAAAGCTCCAAGTCACTTTGGATAAGTCTCTATGAGTTTGCCACATCTTACCCCTGGGATGTTTTGCCCATTCCTCCTTGCAAAACTGCTCCAGCTACTTCAAGTTGGATGGTTTGAGCTTGTGAACAGCAATCTTTAAGTCTAACCACAGATTTTCTATTGGATTGAGGTCTGGGCTTTGACTAGGCCATTCCAACACATTTACATGTTTCCCCTTAAACCACTCAAGTGTTGCATTAGCAGTGTGTTTGGGGTCATTGTCCTGCTGGAATTTGAACCTCCGTCCTAGCCTCAAATCACTCACAGAGTGGTACAGGTTTTGCTCAAGAATATCCCTGTATTTAGCATCATCCATCTTTCTCTCAACTCTGACCAGTTTCCCAGTCCCGGCTGCTGAAAAACATCCCCACAGCATGATGCTGCCACCACCATGTTTCACTGTGGAGATGGTTCAATTTTAGTCTCATCAGACCAGAGCACCTTCCTCCATACATTTTGGGAGTCTCCCACATCCCTTTTTCTTTTTTGTTGAAATTAATGGCTTTCTTCTGGCCACTCTGCCATAAAGCTCAACTCTATGGAGCGTACGGGTTATTGTCGTCCTATGTACAGATACTCCAGTCTCTGCTGTGGAACTCTGCAGCTCCTCCAGGGTTACCTTAGGTCTCTGTGCTGCCTCTCTGATTAATGCCCTCCTTGCCCGGTCCGTGAGTTTTTATGGGCTTCATAACAAAGGGGGCGAATACATACTCACATGCCAATTTTCTGTTTTCTATTTCTAAAAAATAGTTTCATGTATATATTTTTCTCATTTCACTTCACCAACTTAGACTATTGTGCTCTGATCCATCACATAAAATTCAAATTAACAAAACATTGAACTTAAGGCTGTAATGTAACAAAATAGGTAAAAAGTCAAGGGGGGTGAATACTTTTGCAAGGCACTGTACATATATATATATATATATATATATATATATATATATATATATATATATATCTATATATATATATATAAAGAAAGTCCTGAAGATGTGAGCTGCTGAAGAAAACAATTTAACTGACACAGTTTATATTTGTATCTCTTATTTGACTAGCTCTTGATGTTTTATGAGAATCAGCTTACACAACTCAGAATTTAAAGTGATTGAAATGAAGAAATGGAACAGTTTGTTTTCTACTTGTCTGCTCAAGAACGGAACCGTAACTGGTAAATTACACAAGTTATCTACATTTAAACTGATATATAAGTGAGCTGGATTATGAGTGCATCTGACAGAGGAGAATTAATAGTGTATGAAAACATTTTTTGCATGAAAAAATACACAAAAAGCCTTTAAACACTTACCTTGAAGTTAGCAAAATATCTTTTCATTTCTGTCAGTTGAAATGTAGGGTTAACACCCTCCAAACTCAGGCTAATCTTATATACAATTTAAAAAATAGTTTTGGCTAACCAGGAGGAAGTAAAGACTGTAATATTTGTATCACAATCTGGCAGTTGCTGTCTGTCTTTTTTCTCTCTACCTGTCTCCTTATGGACAATTTCAGCTGTGACCCCACCAACCATCATTTCCTTTAGAGGTCACGCACTGTACCCTGCAGGGTACACTTTATGTAAGCTTCCTTTGGGATGTGAACATCCACATATCAGTATCTAGTATATAAATATGTAAGTAAATTCAACTTTTCAATATAATACATATTTTTCGACTAATCAGTAGCTGATTATTAGAAAGCATTTGAAACCCATGAAACTTACATATTCCTTTAAGCCTCCATAGCTGTGCTGTCTTACAATTCGTGGAACTTGACTTTTAGCCCTTACCCACTAACATCCTGTTCCTAAACTTTATGGTGGTCTATAAAAAGGGGATTGGTTTACCACTTATGACTAGAAAGGTTTTGCTTTACACTTATTCTTTAGGTATAATCTATATAACTATCTGGGAGAAATACATTTTTACAGAGGTCTAAATAATGACAGCTTATCAGGGTATAAACATATGTCCACACTTTACTATAATATTAGTAAATTGATGAATTAATGTATTAGTTTAAGTATATTGAACTTGTATCTAGATATAAAGTTAGAGTGTTAGTTTTTAGAACTCTAACTTCCAATTAAAACATGAATTGATTGTATTAAGTTAAGTCTCCAATAAGTTTAGACACAAGTTCTATGAAGTACTCTTGTATTTTTATATTGTAAATTTTAATTTTACACTAAGAGAATACTCTTGAAGAGCTACACTTGAAAATAGCAAATGGTTTTAGAATTTAAAAACAAAATAATACAGCCTTTAGTTTATTATTTATTACATAAACCTCCAAACACTCTCTGACCTCCACATACTCTCTGGGCCTCTGTACACAGCCAGCAATCCCCTCCCTCCCTGCCCATCCAACTGCACAAGGTTACTATCAGTACTTATTCCACTTAGATTACTCTCTTGGCCACTATGTTCCCTTTTACTTTCTTCCTCGTAATAAGCTCCAGTTTGTTTCTCAGACTAGCTTCGTAATTTTTGTCTCCAACACCATTTACATCCCTCCTTCCCTGCTTTCCTCCCCTCTACTCTGCTCTCTCAAGCTCCTCTCCTTTCTCCAATCATTATTTGATTCATGTTCTAAAGCTCATAAGCAGAAATGCTACTGCAAATCCTACTCTAATCTCACCTCCCTGCTTATTTTGCTGGCTCCTGTAGATATATCTTCTAACCCTGACCCCTCACTCATTCCCTCCTCTCATCTGCTATGCTCGGCCCCCAGGGCTGCTCACTTCTCTGTTCCTCTATGTCTAAAATGTACCCTCTGCCACTCTGTAAAGCAAACCCCCGACTTTCCCACGTGCAAGCTATATTATCTAACCACTAGGGGCAGATAACATAATACATACTAGAACCAGTCATCTCAAATGACTCTCTATGAGACACCTTCCCTCTACCAGTAAATTAAAAAACCTTTCCAAGTTTTCACACCTTCCCACCTAAGCAAACTTTCACCTCCTTCCTGACCCTGCTATTCCTTACCTTGTCTTCCCAGGTTTCGGCCTCTTCCATTCCCTTTAGATTGTAAGTAGCAAATTTCCTATCTTGTATGGTGCTTTGGGAAACCGGGTCCACCTTATTCTTCAGTTGTTAGTATTGTATTTTTCCCTGTTCTCTTCCCTGTGCAACGTTACGGAATATGGCGCATTACAAATAAAAGTTAATAATAATAACATGCAATTAACCTGCAGTGGAAAATATAACTTTAATTTATTTTTATCTACGTACTTTGTCGCAGGAAAATTTTAATGGTATCAGTTTTAGTTATTCAGAAGACCAAATAGAAAAATATATTGGACTTAACAGGTACTTTCATAGATATTGGAGATAAGCAGATATTACCTGATTCTGCAGTTTTCATGGCTACCCATTCTGAAGCTGTACTTCCAGCCATGTTGACTGCTACAATGCAAAACTCATATTCTGTGTTTGGATCTAAATTAGTAATAACAGCACCGGTTGGAGGAGGCTTTAATGCATTTTCATTTTCAGACTCCACAATAGGCTGAGGGTTGAGCCATCCACTTGCATGAAAAACACGCCTCTCCGACGGAATAGGATTGTCATCTGGCTGTGTCCTACTTCTCATATAGAGTTCATATCTTATAATAACTCCTAAAAAAAAGAATGTATCAGTTGTTTTATTTTACTAATATTATAATAATTGTATAAAACAAAATTCAGTTGGGATATTTTTCTCTTTATCAAATCAACAACAGCATTTTCAAGAACAGAAAAACTACTATACAACAACAAAAATAAAAATACATACTAATAGATATAATCATAGCAGGCATTAAATGCACAATGTGTGTATAAGAAAATGGATGGATACATGGGTCAATGGATGGATGGGTTGATGGATAGATGGACAGATGGGTGAGTCAGTCGATGGATAGATGGATGGGTGGGTCTATGGATGGGTCGATGGATAGATGGGTGGGTCGATGGATAGATGGATAGATGGATGGATGGATGGGTCGATGGATAGATAGATCGATGGATACATGGGTTGATGGGTGAGTGGATGGATGGGTTGATGGATAGATGGACAGATGGGCGAGTCAGGCGATGGATAGATGGATGGGTGGGTCTATGGATGGGTCGATGGATAGATGGGTGGGTCAATGGATAGATGGATGGATGGGTCGATGGATCGATGGATACATGGGTTGATGGATGGATGGATTGATTGGTTGGTGAATAGATGGATGGGTGGGTCGATGGATAGATGGATGGGTGGGTCGATGGATGGACTGATGGGTTGATGGAGGGGTTGATGAATAGATGGGTCTATGGATGGGTGGGTGGGTTGATGGGTTGATGGATGGATTGCTCAATGGATAGATGGATGGGTGGGTCGATGGATTTATGGGTTGATCGATGGATGTATTTGTCGATGGATAGGTTGATGGATGAGAGATAGATAGATAGTTAGATACTGTAGATAGATAAAAATAACTAAAATAATAATTAGAATGTGATAATTCACTCTCAGTTCTAAGCAGTACATCATCCATGTTTCTCATATGCTACAACTATGAAAGGCTGACTTTAACAATGTGGCAAACACTTTCATGCTCCTTGAGTGCAAAAATATTTTATGATAATTAACCTATAGCATTTTATAGATTAACAATAAATATCATTTAATAATCCCTAATCTATACTGCACACGCTGCACTAGGTCCGGAGCAAGAATGGACAATTTGAAGTCCATTCACAAACAACAGATGGTTAAAAGGTTCAGGTTAAAAAAACTGTCAACTATTATAGCAAATATTTACAGGATATTGAAAGGAAATTTTTGAAAGAAAAAAATAATTTTTACAGGTATAAACTTTCAACATGAGTAAGAGAAATAGTAAAGGGATAAATAGGAATATGAATTGTGATGCCTTTTCAACATCCATATCCCTATTACAACAATTAAAGTATAGTATTTAATCAGTAATACATTAATATCAGACAATATAAATAAAGTCTTACCATTTGCTTGTAATGGTGGTGCCCACTGTAAATGGAGGTTCATGGAGCTGGATTTTATCATGATTGGTGGATCCTGAAATTCAGGAGGAGCCTGAGCTGTTGTTACAGAGATTGTTCCACTCGGTAGACAACCCTCGATTGAACATGCTTGGACTGAAAAATTATACTTTGTAAAGGGAACCAGGTTGTGGATAGTCACTGAGGTCTCAGGACCTTCATAACAGACAGTAGGTTCAGATGTATTTGTTGATTTGTGCATTAAAATGAATTTCTCTATAGGCCCAGAATCATGTGTAGATAATGTCCATTCCAAAGAGGCAGAGTATGGACCAGCTGGATAAATGTGATATAAATAGAGGTTTCCGACAGGTGCTCCAGCCTTTGTTTGGTAAACCACATTCAAGCTGCTTATAAACCCATGTACATTTCTTGCATCCACATAATAGGAATAGGAAGTATAAGGGACCAAATCTGTATCCGTATAACTCTGAGGACCTAAGTCAAAGATAATGAAGTTAAATTGAAGATAAATGAATTAACATGGTTAATCTTGCATAAAAAATCAAGCTACAGAAAAATAATGTTTTATGTGTAGTTTTATTATTAATAAAATAGGAAGTGGTGACTAGCATAGTTATCACTGCTGTTGGAGTCAGAAGGCTTCACCATATATACTACAATTTTATTACTATAATGAGATTCTATATGGACACTGTAAACATCACCAACTTGAAAGTATTGCGATAGAGAAGCCTATACATTTAATGATAGGTAATAATGCATTCCCCTTCTGGATCTCTAACTTGTCTTCTTGGTGAAGGGGCTTGTGGACCTCAATGAAGCTGTGAGTTATACCATGTAGGATCGTCCAAGATTGGAAGGTCATAGCAGAGAGGTCAGTCAAATTGCGGTCCACTGGAGAATTAACTGGAATCCACTCCAGTATCTTTGCCAAGAAAACAATATGGATAAGCATAACCAGAAACAGACACAGACTGCCTCCATATAGCCACCAACAGCCCTATTAAATTCCCCTAACGAGTAAAACCGTAGCCTGTAACGTAGCCCACAAGACTTGCGACTATTAAATTGTCCCCGTAAAGCAGGCTGCTGCCGATCTGCCGGTTATGTGCGAAAAAAGCCTATGGGACGTGGAAACTTGCGGCCGCAAATCCTTTGTCCTGTCAAGCCTGTAACTGCTAGATGACAATTAGCTATTAAATTGAAACTAGTTTACTGGCGTTCAAGCCCGTAACCTGCAAATGGAGCCAAGAAGCCAACGGGTACTAGAGAGGACCCGCAAGGGGGTTAAAGTCCAATCCATAGCACTGTAAATGCAAATATGCAACCACTACTGTACATATAATAAAAGGGAAAGTGATGTTAGGTATTAAAATTAATAGCACAACATTCTCAAGCTCGCAAATCAGCAATATAAAAAACATTATTTTCACTTTAATTTCTGTGTTATATCGATCCGGCAATCAATGTGTTAATACATATAATGGAACTTGCATGGGCTAGAATATCATATTTACAGCTTTATGAATATTGCATTATTTCTGGAATGTGGATCCGATCGTAACTCCTAATTGAAACCCGTAAGACTTTGAAATCCAACCTCCATTTTTCAGTGATCTCTTTTGCCATTGGCTCCATCTAAACCCAAACCTACGGGTTTAACTAATTGATCACGTTCATGGGCGCGCATCCAACATTCAACAGATGGTGTACGGGTTTGCGTCTCAAACCCGTAACTCGTGCCTTGTTCGAATTTAATAGCTCTATAACTTGGCCAAATTTAAAGCCTGCAGCCGTTGCGGGTCTCAAGTTGCACTTACGGGCTGCAAGAGTCGCACATAAATGAAGGACTCAACAACAACAATAATACATTGTAATGTCTCTCTTGTTTTAAGTAAGGTATGTAATAAATAGGATTGAGAGTTATATGCAAATGCATGCTTTTATTGACCTGCACATAGTACACAAAATGTGTAGCCTTATGTTTCATCCAGAGATAGACTGAACAGCAATAGTTTTTAGTGCATATTTTTTAATTTGAGCATATTTTCAATGTTACAGCATAATATTGCATATCTGAATGGCCCGTAACCTGGACATTATAATATAGCACCGCCTACACCTCATATTTCCAGTAAAGCTGCCGCAAATCCCTGAGAAATGTATTATCAGCACGGAGAACCTCTCAGAGTTGCTCTGCAGGGATACAGACACCTGCAAAAATATATAATCTTGTGAGGCTCTCCAGGTTGGCAAAAGCATTAATTGGCTTTTCCCTCCAAAATAAAAACATCTTCTAGTGTTACTGCACAAGGTAGGGAACATTATCTAGTTCATAAGAGATTTTGAGTGAAGAAGGATAAAATGTGGCAAGAGAGGCGGAGCAAATACCCATTGGTTTTTGCCTCACCAGCACCTTTTTTCGGGAGTTATTAAAACAAACCCTGTAATTAGATATTATTTTCTCATGTTAATAAATAATTCATATTTAGAGCCATGTCCTCCTGCTAGCTTTTCGTTAAATATTTTATTAATAACCATATCAACATATGGACATATCCACATGGACAAAATTATGGAAACACCACCTGAAAATAATTTACTATATATACGATATTACTTTTAAGTAACTAAATCACAATTACAAGTGCAGCTGCAAAGGTGAGTCAGGTTGACTGTCAGTTAGAAGTATGTGTCCGCTATAAAAGAGTCCACATAGTTTGGGCCCAAATTGCAGGTGCATCTGTCACAAACACTGCAAAAGTATTTAATCAATTAGAACAGTCTCAAAAATAATCACGGCATCTGCCAAACATGGACAAACTGCATCACCAAAAAGGAACAGTGGTCGCAATTCCAAGCTCACCAATACGGGTAGATGGACACTTCATGGTATACTTGCTAATTGCCACCAAAGGTCAGTTTATAAAAATGCCACAGAATTGATTCTGCACCTCTGTGATCCAGTCTTATCAAAAACAGTATGTTGTGGACTGGAATTTATGGCAGAGCGGTCATTCATAAACCTCTTGTACCAAAAACCTTCCATATCTATTTAAGTCTGAGCAGTCATAAAATGGCCAATGAATATGAAGCCATTTTACTGGACTGGGTGTACCGTATGGTACAAAACACTGTTACCTCATGATGTTCACATGTTCTAGGATGATAATGCCCCCCATACACACTTTCATGAACACAAGAATAAAGTAAAATACCCTCCATGGCATCCCCAATTAACAGATCTAAACTTAACTGAACCTTTGTGGGAGCTTCTGGAGTACAGATCCAGAAGTAGATCTCCATTCTCTAGTTGAAGAATAGTGCAATATCTCACTATACAAAGCTCAGTATTTGACTGTAACAATGTGGCGCAGTTTTCCAAAACTGCCAACCACAATTTACCGAAATGATGAGAAGTTACCAAACTCTCATCCAAAAGTTCCACTTGGCTTGTGGTGCATGTAGCCAACTCTGACAAATCAAACAACACAAAGTAAAAATAATATAGCAATATTTATTTCACTTAGCTTCGTCTTTAATCACACAAGGCTGTGGGACCCCACCGAATCGATCGGCTCAGCAGCATAGCAGGAGATCGAGGTAGAGAGTGAGGCTCAGAGCCTGCAGAGAGGTTACAAGGTTACAGATAGAGTCGGCGCAGCACGGGCAAGGTCCCCGTATTTATAGCAAATCATAATCAGGAAGTTCTAGCGATTATTATTGTACATTTTTGTTAAATAAACAAGCCTTTGGTCGCCATGACAGGGAGTAGTCCTCAGTTGGACAAGTCACTCTCTTTGATACAGACTTACATTAACAGAATTACAAAAAGGGTTGGAACAGTTCTAAAGCCAAAGGGTGGCAATACACTTCATTAAGTCTATCGATCAATATAGAATATGAGTATTATGCAGTAATTAATAATTATATTGTGCCAGTGTCATTAATGTTAATAATAATTTTTCATAACTAGCACGTAATGTGTTGCTTTGAATGGCTACAGTATGAGGAAAGAAAACCCATATTTGTTAGTTGCAAACAATAAAAGAAATAGATTAGAATATGGAGAAAATTATCTCATATTGCTTTTTAAAAAGAACTGGTAAGATGTATTTAATATTTTATTGTCTAAAAGAGCTAACATAATGTACAGCCTATACATTTTTTAAATTAATGGGTAAAAAATATTGGCGTTTAAAACTTGAATTTTTTTTTTTCTTGGATAACCTATGATTTGCTTACATTTTGAATAATTAAATAGTATTTTTACCCTGTCTAAAATATATAACAAATTCAGTGGGCTAAAGCAGCAACATTATAGTGCATATATAACTGTATATTGTGCATCTTTTTAAGGGCATATTTGCATGCATATTTTTGATTTTTTTTCATGCATATAATTAGGGGTGTAGGAGCCATAATAATTCTGGGGAGTTACAGCTCATTTTATACACAGGCCGAAATATAGCTTATTTATACATACATGCAAACATAACCATGCACATAATTCTGTAGTAATAAGGAAGTTACAAGCCTCCTGCATTATTAATCTTTTTATAATGTCCAATGGAAAAAAAGGATATGACATACAACATGCTACATATAAACAGTAAACTGTATTTTACAAAGTATGCTATATGTTTATATATTACTTTATACAATATTTATTTAGATGTCATCAGTATATTAGTTGTACAGTCATAATGTGGATGTATGACTCATATACAGCAGTAATCTCCTAAGTAATAAGATTATGATGTCAATGGTGTATTATTATATTGTTGTTGATGTTCAGTTCTTCAGTCACGTATGACTCTCAGTGACCGTATAACTGCAGCACGCCAGACACATTTATCTATGTCTCTGGCTTTGCCTATCCATAAGGTTTTCATGACAAAGATACTGGAGTGAGTTGCCAGTTCCTTCTCCAGTGGACCTCTTTGCTATGACCTGTCCATCTTGAATGACCCTACATGGTATAGTGCACAGCTTCATTGAAGTACTTAAGCCCGTTCACCACGACAAGGTAGCGATCCAGAAGGGGATTATTATATTAATGGATATCATAACACATTTTATGTAATGTACTTTATATATTTATTAAATAATAACAATGTGTATATAAAATATAAATCATAGTAAAAATCACTTTTTCATTGATATGAACTATTATCATCATAGAAGCCACAACCTAATTCTAGTAGTGTCACCAATGTTAAATGATATGTCACTAAATGTATTAAAATAAAACTTGAAACACATGAGAACTACATCTATATAATTGACAATATTCTAATGAATAAATAATTAATGTTGTTCTGCAAATGTATTAAATATTTGTGTGGAATCAAAAAAGGACTGAAAGGACCTCTGAGCCACCAAATGTCCTCTGCTCCATCAGCTAGAGAGTGGGAAAGCATGTGGAAAAGTTTTCATTCTTAAAATTCATCAATAATTGACTTAGATATTGTTATTTTAGTTATTGATGTAATAGCCCTTGAAGCCCTCCCACAAGAATCTACATAGATAATAAAGTCTGAGATGGTGGCGGGTACACATTGCATTATAGATATATTATATTTTATAGTAGTTGTAAGGCATAGTGGTAAACATGCTCTCTCAAATATATATGTTTTTCATTGATTCAAATCCCACACCTTCCACTTCTTTGTTTAACTAAATTATTTATTTAGCAATAGATCAGAACCAAATACTTAGCAACTGAAAATTTTTTACGAGAACATATCTACCACAACACCAACATGATAGCAAGCATGGAGCAAGTATACGCACACATATATATATATATATATATATATATAGATATATATATATATATATATATAATATCTAAAATAGAATGGGTAAAAGTTACAGACTCCATCCATATTATTTACTAGTAACGTGCCCGTCATAAATGACGGTATCCTGATTTATGTTCAATTGTTTGTTCTGTCTTTCCGTACGCCCTCTCTCTCTCTCTGTTGTCTCGCTCTCTGTGCGCTGTCTCTCTCTCTATGCACCCTCTCTCTCTTCCCTATGTCTCTCTCTGTGCTCTCTGTCTCTCTCCCACAGCCTCCCTCTCTCTACATCTCCTCTCTCCCTCCTCCTCTCTCACTGTCTCTCTCTCTCTCTCTGCCTCCTCTCCCTTCCCTCTCTCTCTTTTTTGAACATATAACATATGTATAAATAAAACTTTATAAATATATATATTTTTATTATTTTTTTTTTTTAACAATTACTTGAACTAGGGACCCTCAGCTGCATAATACACAGCTGTCTATGCAATATGTATAATTGTTACATTAACTGCTAGAATATAATCTAGTCAGATATGATAAAGCTATTGTCAATTAAAAAGCTCTACATCTGATTCTAATTTATATTAACTACAACTGCATGGTACAAAGCTCATTATGCATTCAGTGAGAGACAACACACTGCATCCCCTGACTTCCATTGACCATAACTCCACGAATTCAGTATCAATATTAAAAAGGATGCTTTATTGCTCCCTATCTAATGGTGAAGAGCAAATATGGTGGTTCTGTAAATAAGTTATTTAAAACTGTAGTCTTTTTTACCGATTTTACCATTGTTCATATCAAGATCAAAAATATATATACACACACTGTATATGTACATAAATACATATATATATATATATATATATATATATATATATATATATATATATATACACATCCTGCACCACTGTTTGCCGGTACACAAGTTGGTGATCAGTAATAGACATACAGTCCTGGCATGGAGCAGAGTAATAAAGCAAAATGCGATGAATCAGTATCAAAAAGCTACAACACCTACTTAAAATGAGCCAGCAAACAGATATTCAGTTTAAATTTTGTAAGAGCATGTAAGCAGATTAACAGCTCACCTTCAAAACCTTCTCTACCACTGTATTTAGATTAATTAAATTAACAAGTAAAGCTAGATTTATATCTGAAATCTGCTTCAGTTTAAGTAGAGAGCTTTATCCAGTGGTTAAAGAGCATTATTTGTATTACATTTGATATAATTGATCACACTATATAGTCACTTAACAGGATTTTCTTTTGATATTTTCCATTCGTATTTCGCTTTATATCTCGCAATATACTTGCATGCTATCATTTGCCTTATTAGCCACATCACCTAATTGTACTATGTTGGGATAGCATGCATTATTACTTGAAAGATATTCTAAAGTCCCATATTATATTATACATTCAAAACAGCAAATTGTAAAATGTTTGTGCTTGAAAAAAGTAATCTTTTGAACTTATAATTTGTTCAGAATGCAGACAGACTTTTCTGTCATCATTGTCACAAATAAATGAGCAAATAAACATCTTTTTGGATAGATAAATAGATACCATTTCTAAACTCTTTATCTGTAGGTTGGATGTTATGCAGGATATGGTGTATTTTGAAATGAAAAATAAAAAAATAAAAATATGATTGTAAATAAACAACAGAAAAAGGAGTGCTTCTCTAAAACGTCTGATTGCGTTTTTCAATATATTTCAATATAAATTGTGTTTATGAGATATGGGGCCCGATTCAATTGCCCAATTCGTAAATTTATACACAATTAAAATCCCTCTTAATATTGCTACATATTCGGTAAATATTACTTATTGGCACTAATGAATTCTTAAGTCAATAGAATGCATATAAACATTTATTTTAAAAAAACACCTGAAGCCAAATTTATGAGTTCAAGGCATTTGCAAGTAGCTAATAGAATATTGCCCCATGGATAGCACCTTTTCGGAAAGAAAGTGCTTGAACATAAGTTTTTTTTAAACTAATGTCTCAGTACAAAATAAAGTGCTTTGAATGTATAATGGTACCTGGGAAATTGTACATGTCAGCTAATCTGCATAAATACAACTGGATGATACAACTGAATCGGCATCATTCAGTGAAATAACATACAATAACATGACCAATGAATTGTCTATCAAAAATCATAAATGTACAGTAGGAGAAAAAAAGTATTTGAACCCCTGCTGATTTTTAACGTTGGTCCACTGACAAATAAATGATCAGTCGATAATCAGTCTATTTTAATGGTAGGTGTATTTTAACAGTGAGAGACAGAATAACAAAATAAAAAGAACAAGAAAAAACATGTCAAAAAAGTTATAAATTGATTTGCAGGTCACTGACGGAAATAATTTAATTTAGTCATGTTATTTATAGTTAAAAACAGAGTAAAATAAACTAATTCAAATGTATCACTCTGGTTTCTTTTTTAAATACTAGCGTTACATTTTTATATTTTTTTAAACAAACCAATAAGCAACAATTTACTGATAAAGAATACAAATGGTTACATTTTTATTTGACAAAAAAAATACTTTTTGTAAATGATGTTAATGCAATGAGCACAAATTATAGTACCCATGGCAAGATTTTGCATTAGGCAAAGTAAGCAACTTCCTAGATATGGAAGCTTGCAGGAGGCAGAGGTACCATGATTTTGCAATGAAAATGTATTAGAATAGCCAGACTTAAAACAGACATTATGGTTGACACAGTGCTCTATAAAGACAAAAGAACAACAATTCCCATAATTCCACAAGCATGACTCGGAGGGCATTATTCTAGGGACATCTCATAGCTGACATTTTTTTTTTTGTGAGACAGGGATAACCGGTAAAGTTATTACAAAACACTGATTAGCCCTTAAACTTATCTCTATGATTGCAAAGAATAGAGCAGCTCTGATGTTGGTAAGCTGAATTGAACAGCAGTCTCTTCCAGCTAAAATAGTGAATAGTCTTTTCTGGCCAAAATATATATCTATTGGCAAAACAATTACATTAAAGTATAATTAAATTTGTAGGATGGTGCAAATTAAGGCTGGGAATATGCAGGAAATTGGGAAGTTAAGGTTGTATGCAACATTCACATCTCTCCTTCTTCAAAGGTTTTTATTATTACATTGTTCATGGCATCATCCATGACATTAGGTGACATAATTCATGACATCATATGCAATATAAATATTGACATCAGCTCTGACATCACATATCATTTAAAAAATTAAATAGTCATTGGAATCACACTAGACCCCCTGTGATGTCACTTAATGGTAACACTATTCTTACAAATTATTTTTCATTTATGAGACAAAATAAATATAGATATATGAAACTAGTGATAACATACATGATTTAAAAGACATTTTAAAAATAAGTTCAAAATGTATTTTAACTGGCCTGAGAATAGTCTTATGGCAGTTGGTCTTAAATTTCTTAAATGTGTTTGACCCTACCACATGAAGTTAAAAGGATTAAAAATGTATATATTTGCTCACCTGTAATCGCAAGTAAATATTAATTTATTGTACCAAAAATGTAAATGTAACATTGTTTAAAGCAATATTTGCTCTCCTGTAATGGTAAGTGTTCGCCAAGGGCAGCAGACGAATGATAGTTTACGTTAATTAAATTAAAATGTTAAAAATATGTTCAATCGGCATGTTTGACCAATGATAGCTATTTGTGTTGCGCAAATATTCTATATGTTTTACTCTCACTGGCTACATCTAGTGAACAACATGATTCATCACTGTAGCAATTCAACATATACAAAGCCTTTTCTCTTTATTTCTCTCTCCATTTAAAATTTCAAAATAAAAAAATGTATTAAATAAATTGTCATTCGCTTGTTCCTTTTGGTAAACATTTACCATTTCAGGTGAGATAAAACTATAAAACCACTAAAAACATCCCCTGACTATAACGGACAAAACAAATTGCATGGGATGTCAAAGTTGCTCACGTGCACAAGTCTCTACTGAGCATGGCTTAAAGGGATATATAAGTGAGTGAGTGGGTTTCAAATGTTTCCTAATAAACAGCTACTGATTAGTAGAAAAATATGTATTATATTGAGAAGTTGAATGTACTTACATATTTATATGCTAGATACTGATATCTGGATGTGCACATCCATAGGAAGCTTACATAAAGTGTACCCTGCAGGGTACAGTGTGTGACCTCTAAAGGATATGATGGTTGCTGGGGTCACAGCTAAAATTGCCCATAAGGAGACAGGCAGAGAGAAAAGAAATAGAAAGCAACTGCCAGATTGTGATACAAATGTTTTTCAAATTGTATACAATGTTAGCCTGGGTTTGCAGGGTGTAATCCGTAAATTTCAACTGACAGAAAGTAAAATATATTTTGCTAAGTTCAAGGTAAGTGTTTAAATGCTTATTTTGGTGTTTTTTCATGCAAAAAAATGTTTTCATACACTACTAATTATCCTCGGATGCACTCATAATCCATCTCATTTACATATCCATTTAAGCTATCTAAAAAATTACATAAGGACATTGAGACTTTTTAGATCACTATTACATTGCCAACTTTCCAAGGGCCTCATTCTATTAGCGGCCGTAAATCGTCCGTAAGGCTGCGATTCCTTGCGGGGGTTCTGTTAACTCGTGATTCTATTATACGGCCCCGCAAGGATCTCCTCTTACGGCCGGCCGCATATCTTGGAACCGGCCGTAATCTCAGAAATATAAAAACTCAAAAATAAATTCAAGCCTGCACTGTACAGCTCTATAAATGCTAGGGATCATATTGGGGGACATGAGGATTAAAAGGAACCCACTCTCAAGCTGGCACATCAGCCCAAACCCGAGTTCAAATTAACTGTTTATTTGCCGGCTGCGGCGTGGGCGGGTCTGAGGTACTCCAAGCACTCTGGACTTTTTACATGGATATTTTACGGATATTAAAAATAAAATATTTTACGGATTTGAGTATAGGATAATTATGTGCTATTTTTTCTAACACCTAAAATCCCTTTATAGTCTTCTCAAAGTGCAGGATGGCTTTATTTGGGCTATTTTATGTGCTTAATTGGTGCTAGCGGGACCTCTTTCCTGCAAGTAAGCTGCGGCTCGTTTTTAGCCTTGCAGAGAGGTTTCCCGGAGCAATTGAATTGCAAATAGGAATTTCTTACGGCCGAAACTCTTGCGGCCGCAAGAGATAGCAAGGCACCGTCCGCAAGCCTGCCGGAGCCTCCGGCCGTAAGGGAATAGAATAGCCGAATAGCTTGCGGCCGGTCCTTGCGGCCCCGCAACGGCTGCGGCCGCTAATAGAATGAGGCCCCAAGTGAGCAAAAATTACTATGGCCCTCATTCAATTGCAATTTGGCCAATTGAATAGGGGTCTAAATAAGCACATAACATATTTTTTTTAAAGAAGTTTTTAGTTAGTAAACATCTATCCAAAAGCAAGGTTTTCACTAACTAAAAACTTCTTTAAAAAAAATATGCTATGTGCTTATTTAGACCCCTATTCAATTGGCCAAATCGCAATTGAATGAGGGCCCATGTGATTACCATTTTAGCACCCCAAAATTCAACATAAATAAACTTTGGTTTTGGCAGGACAGAATTTCATGAAAATGTAATAAACAATCCAGACCTCAATGTCTCCTAAAATACAAAATTTCAAATAGATATCTTAAACCAACGCAAAGTTATGAGCTCATGAAAAATTTGTTTATAATGGACCATTCAAGAGAACCTTAACTATTAGAGCACAATTGTGCTCTATTTATATATATATATACTTTCTTTATCTATATATACTCTGGGATTCAGGGAAGCAACATACAAATGGTTACTTAATATTTACATGCACTATCATTTATATATACACATTTAGTGCCACGTACATAGATTGTACCGAAATTGATGAAACAAATTACTCACCAAAAGGATGGTGGTCTGTAGTTGTATAGATTTCCACTCCATTTCGGTACAACACATAGTTTATCTCATTGGTATTGGGTGAATCGGGCGGATTCCAATTGAGGATGATAGTCGTACTGTTAACAACATGTCCAAATGGAGGAGGTTGCTGATATGGTGCTATAGTGTACAGCATTAAAAAAAATTGGTTATTACAAAACAGACAGACATTCATAGACATAGAAACATATGAAATAAACACAGTAGGAAAGAAAACAATGTTTGATGTCTTGCCTATTCTTATTCATGGGGAATCTAGCTGTCAAACTTGTTGAGCACACAATATACCAGATCTTTTAATTTTATCCTCAACATTTTCTTATAGCCTTTACGAGTGTTAGGCAACACATATATAAATGTAATTTATCTGGAAATAGTGTTCATACAAACTTGTACTACATTATATTCAAAGTCTATTTCACCGCTGTTATGTATGCCTCTTTCCATAATTTTACTGTAGAAACCTGCATCTGGTTTACCTTCTTGTCCTAGTTAATACCATTCTCTCGCTGACTGTTTCCTTCTAATAGGATATTATATTCTTGTAGTCAATACTTAGGCCCTCATTCTATTACGATTTGGCCAATTGAATAGGGGTCTAAATAAGCACATAGCATCTTTTTTTAAAATAAGTTTTTCGTTAGTAAACATCTATCCAAAAGCAAGGTTTTCACTAACTAAAAACTTCTTTAAAAAAATGATGGTAAGTGCTTATTTAGACCCCTATTCAATTGGCCAAATCGCAATAGAATGAGGGCCTTAGTGTCTCTGGAAACCGATGCAATTCCTGATTCTGTGCATAAAAATCTTCATTTAACGTTTAAATAATGATCTTTACAAATAAAAGCACTCTTGTGACTTACTATTCAACTCATGCTGGTTTTCTATGCATGATTTGATTTTCACCTCATTTTTAGCTACTTAGATATGTTTGGTTACTTTCACAAAGACATTCTTGCTAATTCTATGTTATCATTCATGTCTGTTAGTTTGACTCTTATTCGTGGTGTCTTTTTTCCAAAGCAGATGAATACAGTGGTATTCGGGTTAAGGTACTGTGACGACCTAGAGTTGAGGGGACACAATTTTCTCCCTCTAGGTCATGCCTTTTGTGTTTAATATCTCAGCGCCCCGCACAAACCTTTTAGGTGAAATCTGGAAATCACAGGTTGCAAGCTCAGCTCTAAGGATACTGACTTATTTAAAAATAATAAACTATGTTACATCCCCTTGATTAGAATGAAAATCATATAAAAAAATTACATCAGACATCCTGCTGATTAGGGTGCTAGAGTCAGACTGCCTTTTTTTATTTCAAGGATATTTTACACAGCACCAAAAAATACTTCCCTCACATGTCCCACTCATAATCCCCTCCCTGTTACTACGGCTAACAACCCCCTCCTTTATTCCTTCCTCTGAGATATATCTGATCTGGTATTTTCTGCTGGCATTAAGAAAGGGCAATAAACTAACTTCAAATGTTATGACCATCTTTGATCACACTGGGGATTCTAGGGTATAGTAACATAGAATGCCTGAAGAACTTTTAGCAGAAGTTTGTGACATTTTTCAGTAAACAACAACAAAGTATATCCCTAAAAGAAAGAAAACTAGCTGTTTGATGACTCTTTGAAAACAACACAGGAAAGAAGTAAAGTGAAAGGGTGTGGATACAGGAAAAGATTTGTTCAACAGATTGCAGAATTCCAGAGGATTGCAAGAAGAGACTAGGAGACATTCTATAATGAGCGATGAAAAGAGGCAGAAGAAGAGAACAGGATGCGAAAGGCAAGAGATCTCTTCAACAAAACTGGAGATCCCAAGGAAACCTTTCATGGCAATGTGGGCATGATACAAGACAAAAAATGGTAGGGACTTTACAGGAGCAGATCAGATAAAAAAAGGTGGCAGTTACACACAGAAGTTCTATACAGCAGGAATCTTAACATCATTGATAATGTCAATAGTTTGTCCAAGAAGTTGGAGCTAGACATCTTGGAGAGTTAAGTGAGATAGGCCCTTGGAAGCCTTTCTAATAACAAGGCTGAAGGAGTTGATGGAATCCCAGCTGAACTGTTTAAAATCCTACAAGATAATGCTGTGAAAGTGTTGCTTACATTATGCCTACAAATATGGAAAACTCAATAGTAGTCAGTGGACTGAAAAAGGTAATTTTACATCCCAATCCCCAAAAAGACATTAGCAATTATCGAACATTTGCAATCTTTTCACATGCCAGCAACGTAATGCTTAAGATCCTGTAAGCATGTCTCTTAGAATATGTGGACTGAAAATTACCAGATGTGCAAGCCGGGTTTCTCAGAGGCAGAGACAAAAGAGGTCAAATTACCAATGTCCACTGGATAATAAAGAAAGCAAGGGAGTTCCAGAAATCCATTTATATATTTTTCATAGACTATTCTAAACCTTTTGACTATGTGAATCACAACAAAATGTGGCAATTTCTTAAAGTGATGAGGGTACCAGACCATCTCATCTGTATCCTGAGAAATCTGTATGTGTACCAAGAAGACTTGTCAGAACCGAACATGGAACAACAGAAGGGACTGTGAAAAAGTTGTATATTGTCACCTTATTTATTCAGCTTATACGCAGAATACATAACGCATAAGGCCTGGCTGAAGCAATCCAAAGCCTGCATTAATATTGCTGGGAGAAATATCGAGAAGATACAATCAATACTACAGGAAATCAAGCTAAACTCTTCACTGGAAGATTTGATCATGAAGCTAAAGCTCAAATATTTTGGTTATATCACAAGAAGACAAGATTCCCTAGAGAAGACTGATGCCGGGAAAGCTTAAAGGCACACAAAAAAGGGTACAGCAGAGGTGGAGATGAATAGATAAGATAATTGAAGCAATGAGCATGGGCTTGAGGGAACTCAGGGGGGCAGTGGCTGACATATGTTCCTGGTGTGCTGCGGTATATAGGGTGACTGAAAGCCAAACATGACTGAACAACAACAACAAAATTTGAGCTACATAAGCAACAAGTACTTCCTTGTATCCATACCTCACTTGTAAAGTGTTTTCAAAAGCTAACATTGTATTCCAGGCTATACAATTATTAAAATTCACTCAACAGTTTTCATCAAATGCACCCCACCACGTCAGTATTAACATTTACGTACTTTTACTGCATCCATATGGGTTCTGTCCATCCAGCCCACTGGTATCTTCAATGCAACGGTCACATCTGAAGCCACTTACAAACTGCTTACAGAAACACTGGCCAGTAATAGGATGGCAAGTGCCATTAGTTGCTCCAGCAGCATGGCAATTGCATGGTTGACAGCTGAAAAGTAAAGCCATATAGTTGTATATTTTACTGAATGTGCATTTTTTTTGGGGGGGGGGGGGGGGAGATAGTAAACATTTTTTATTCCTGAGGAATCCAGAGGAAGAAATGCTTTGGTGAACTTCATTATGTCCAACTTATTCCACACTGGATATTTGTTAATATGTATTAGTTATTTGTGAGTTATAAATAGTAAAAAATACTGCATTTTATGGTTTTTATATTCTTGCTCTCCTCTCCCTCCTTTTCTTTTTTCATTATGTTTATCAGTTTTTATTTCTATTTTTAAATATGAATAATTTAGTCTTATTGGCCTTTGTAATCTTTAGATTTTTTTCAGTGTTTGCACTATATCTGTATACACATATGTATAAAAAGAAATCATATATTTAAATAATAATAATCATAACCTACACTAAAATATATATTTTTTAGGAATTCCATTTTTAATTTCCATCATGTGATCTGTAAATGTCTTCCATATGAGCAAACTAATATTTCTGTTATTGAGCTGCTTTGCCATTTTAAGAGGCTTATCTTTAGATATCTTTATTTACAAATGCATTCCTAATGATACAGTTATTATATTAATGTGTATAATTTGAAAGCAATCAAAGCATTAGTAAAAATTTCAATTAATAACATGGGAAAATATTAAAATTATTACTAGTGAACCTTATACAAATATAAAATATTATACAGAAGTATAAAATGTAAAAAAAATGTTCTATTTTTCCTAATTACTTTTATATTTCTTTGACGCATGAACAAAATAATCATCTAATTCTTGGTTTCCAAATCTAAATATTTCATACAGGTTGACATTAACCCAGTTAAACACACACTTTTATTTAATTGATTTACACAGAGGTTCTTCTTTGTCTTATAAATGGTTATTTTATTGTAAATGGTTAGTTGTGGCATTTATTTACTCAATTCTTGTTTAGTGTTTGTATAGTTTGTCTTTTTGATTTTCTTGTTCATGAAAAAAAGTAATACTACGTTGAGGAACAAGAAAATTCTTCAATGAACTTGGACCTTCATTTTAAAATGAATCAGTAAACCATAAAAATAAGTTTGTTTTGCCTTCTTTTGAAATAAGTGAAGTGTTTCAATTAAATTATCATAATAATGAAAAACAAATTGTAAACTACAACATCATTTATGTAAAATTAAGGATACATTTACCAAAGTAGGCTGTATGCACTGGAGGTGAATTTGTGTTATAGTCTTGTAGTTTTGATCCAGTTAGTTAAAGTAGGGTTTGTAAGTGATGTAGATGGCATCCCTATAGTCCCCATGGTGCTGCATTACGCAGCACAAATTATGTATTTATTTGTTTAAATCACCATTTCTTTAAATTTCAAAAGGTGAGAACTTCTCTTACTGCTTCTAGCTAGTGTTCTTACAAGCCTCCCTCCACTAATTATGCCAACATCCAGAATAGAGGGCGTTAATCATCCTGTGAAATAATGAGATGATGGGCTGATTGAGGGCCCAATCATATTAGCTGATTGTAGCCAAGGCAAAAAAAAACATAAAACACACATTTCCATAATCAGGCTTCACTAACTAAACACAACTAGGGAAAAAAACATTGGAAATCATGAAAGATAGCTAGGATTAGCTTCCCATTACCAAGGCTAACTTTTACAAAAAAAAGTTTGCTAATGTTTAAACCTTTGAAAAACACCAAAAACTTGATTTTCAAGTGTTTCTTGAGTACTTCTGGGTTCTAGAAGTGCCATCACTAGGGATGTGCACATACTCACTAGCAACAGTTAAATATAAAATGTAAATATATTCATAAATTCCAGTAATAAACAGCTTGCCCACTTCTGGGCAAAGAATTAAAAATTAAACAAATATTAAAAAGTGGACATATTAAAAAAAATATATATATATATATATGTTATAGTCCATGTGGGTGGTCTGATATGTATTAACACTGTGATTCCCAAGATTGATATAACATGAAAAAAATATTTTATTGCTGATTTGCGAGCTTGAGACTGTTGTGCAATTAATTTTATTGTCTTACATTGCTTTCCCTATATTTTAAAGTGCAATATTGATTTTTTATTTGCATTTACAGTGCTACGATCAAGTATTTAACCCCCCTGTCTGGTACTTGTAGAATTGTTTGCTACATTTGCCATTTACGGGTGTGAAAACACTTGCAGGCTTGAAGAATTGTAGCAATTGAATAGCGATTTACGATTTCAGAGATCGTAACAGTAAAAGAGCAAAGCTTTGCTGCAGCCCGTAACCAGTAAATCGTTTGCGGCTTGCAAAAAGACGCCAATTGAATAGCAAATTAGATTACAGGCTCCGTTACGGGCTCCTGTAACTACAATTTGTGCAATTGAATAGGGGCCTTGCTCTGTCTTGTTAACAAGCGGCATATTTGACGGCGGGGTTTTAATGTGATTGCAGGTAAACTCATCACCTTTTAAACTTTGAGGCTCAGGAGATCATTTATCTGGTCTAACGAGTGCTGAATAGGGTAGGTAGAGAGGATCTGAAGAGACGGAGAGAAGCGTGAAGGGGTCAGAGAGGTTATTATTAAGCATGAAAAATTAGCTGCACATTGTATTAGCTTTGGTTCTGTCATAAATCATTCCTGAGATATTAAGTATTGTTTATACTACATTTTTATTTAAATGAGTGACTCCCAAATGCTTTTATGTGCTAATTTGTATCACTGTCTGTCTGTGTATGTAACAGCAAAAACAATGAGCCCCCAATACTATCAAACACTTAGATCCCTTCTCCCCCAGGTATCAAGCACTCCGAGGCACAAACTGGCACATTGGGCCACACTTTAGAATATAGAAACCGCACAAGCAATGCTGCATATCTTGGGAATGATTTACAGCAGATAAAAAAAGATAGTACAATGGATAGCCAGTTTTTAATGCTCTTTAAGATTAAACCAACATGTTCATGGAGTGACAGTGTCTCCTTAAGCAGTAAAATAAATTATTATTTTATAAATATTGCAAATATGTGGAGTTTTAGAATAGCATGCATATATTTTTCTAAAATTATTTAGAGCAAAAACAGTATAAAGAAAATGCACAAATACTTTTTCTTTTGGTTACTTTACCCCACGGAACTGTCCCTTTCAGATCTCTAGAGTGATCCTTCAACACCCTTAAAAAGGTTGATAAAAGCTAAAGCTGCAAGAGTGGTTGCAAATTTGTTTTATGGAATAATATCCTATTGTGAATAAATAAAATGCATCATTTTCTATGCCCTGAAATTTATCTTCCGTTAAAGTCAAAAAGAACATGTGTTTTTTTTTTCACTATTCTATGAGGCATTTCAACAGTAAACAGTTTAATTATACCCTGCCCTAATTGGTTCTGCTAAAGCACATGTAATTAAAAATCTGAGTTAAACTAGTTTTCAATATAAAAAAAAAAATATATATACAAAACTGTACTTAAGATATTATTAACATAGTTATAATGTTTGAATGATGACAGCGTGGAGATTACAGCATTACTACATTAAATAGGTAATGGCAACAAAATAAAAAATAGATAAATGGTCAAGGATCAAAAGTTTAATGTTTAAAAATATAAAATGATGTATTTAGGACACAAAAAAAATATATTGTAGAATATTTGCTTACAATGACATTTTGATGACCTCATCAGAAAAGGAAGTTTCTCTGTCAATTGATTTAAAAGTAGGTAAACAATGCAATAAAGCTACAGCAAGTGGGATGATTGGTTGTATTGGAAAGGTACTAAAGCCACTCCATAGACTCCTAGGTGACAAGAAATAATCCATAAATTAGAAACAATTACAAAAGGAAGACTAAAATTGTTCATATTATTAAAAACAAACCTTATAAGGAAAGACTTCTAGACCTTAATATGACTAGTTTATAAAGAAGGGTAAGGGGTGATATGATATCAATATTTCACACGGGTTGTAACTGTAGAAGGTTACCCTAACCCTTACACTAACCCTAACCCTCACCATAACCCACTGAAAATCAGCAGAGCCATCTAGCGGTTGGTGGGAGGAACTGCTGCTGCCACTGGTGACAGATTTTTGGCGATTTGTAAAAGTGAAAGGACCCAGTGTACAAAACTACGCCAAAATCCATATTTCATTCACTTATTTCCCAAATAGACTACAGAAAAGCACTTCTAACTTTCCTACCCCTTACTAGATTCTGTCCAATCCATCTTAAATGCCTCTGCTAAACTCATTTATCATATATACCAGTCCTTTCTCATCTGTTGCACCACTCTGACAATCCCTTCACTAGCTTTCTGTACCTGCTAGACAGAATAAAAATCCTTACACTCACCTACACAGCCCTCAACAACACTGCACCCTCCTGCATATCAGATATAAACTCCAGATATTCCTCTAACCACCCCCTCTGCCCGTCCCACAACGTCTCTATTTACCTGTCATCACCTCCTCACACTCCTCTCCAAGACTTTCCTTGTGTTGCCCACACCCTGTGTCAATCTCAACCCCTGCTCTGTCAAACTCTCACTGGAAACCCATTTATTCAGAGTAGCCTACAAACGTGTTCCCTAATGTCATGGATTCAAACAAGGTGGTGAATACCCTCCCGTTTTGTCTCTAATATCTTTAATCCACTTAGATTATTAACTCTTACCAGAGCAGGGTAATCTATACCTTATCATTCACACTACAGAATATTCTTTATAAATTACATATAATAGTTGTCAAACTGCGATTTGTTGTCATGCTTAGGAGCCTCGCAAGGCAAGGTGAGCCATTAACGAATAGAAGCCTTCCGAGCTCTGTGCCGATGGCGCTCATTTGCCTGTGAGCCTTGCGTAGTGAGGTGAGCAGTTGAGGTAATGAAGCTTGGAGCACTTAGGAGATGAGCGCCAAAGGCGTTCATTGCCTGCGAGCCTCGCAAAACGAGCAGTTGACGCATTGAAGCTCGGAGCACTTAGGAGATGAGCGCCAAAGACGAAGCGAGGCGAGCAGTTGAGGCATTGAAACATGCGGGACTTAGGCAGAAATGGGAGCCAAAGGCGCTCTTGTGAGCCTCGCAATGCCGTTGAGGCATTGAAAAATGTGGGACTTAGACAGAAATGAGCGAGGCGAGCAGTTGAGGCATTGAAGCAAGCGGAATCCCTTCACAAACAAAATCAGAGTTAACGGCCGAACTGCGCAAATCTGAAAACACACAATAAAAATACAATAAAAATGTTTAAAAAAACGCACGCACAGCACAGGGGGACAGCCAGGACATCTGGAAGTGAGGTTGCACGCTAATTTGGCAAGTTTCGGAATAACGGCTAAGCGAGAAAAAAAATGTCGGCCGAAAAAAAAATGAAAACGAGGCTAAATGAGACCAAAGCGCGTGAATCACCGCTAGGCACATATGAGTTAGACAGGAACGACCTCGGAATCTTGGGGGCTAAAACACCAGCCGCGCAAAAGTATAAATTTAACGGCCGAACCGCGGAAATCAAAAAACACAAAAAAAAATACAAATTAAAATTAAAACACACTCACACACAGGGGGGGGGACGCCAGGATGCCTGGAAGTGAGGTTGCATGCGAAATTAAGCCAAATTTGCCGAGTTTCAGCACTCAAAAATTGGCTAAGCGAGAAAAAAAATTATGCCCGAAAAAATGAAAATAGGCTAAAAGGAGACGGAGGTACGCAAATCACCGCCAGGCATGTACAAGTTAGCCAGGAACGTAGGAGATACAAAATATAACATTACAACGCAAGCCAAGTAACACATAGAAAAAAGCCGCCATTTCACAACACTTACTTGCAAATAATAACATTACGATTCTAAAATGGAGCTTTACCCACCTATACAAACGCTTTGGCCTTGCGCACGCAGCTTATTTACACTGCACACTTGGCACATTGCTGACACTTTCTCCTCAGGTGATCAACAGTCCAACCATACATCTTCAGATACAGGAAAATCCAAAGAGATTGTTAGCTCTTCAGGATATTGATTGCTGCATATTAAATATAAATAAGTAAAGTATATTCATTTATTAATTCCTATGAAGTTAGTAATTCACTGAACAAATTTTTTTTATATTTAACCCTGTACTTATATATCTGACTTCGCGATGAGCGCCAAAGGTGATCGTTGCAAAGGAGGAAACTTGAGATACACGAGGGGAGAAGGTCGCAATGAGCACCAAAGGTGCTCAGCGCAGGGCTTGCAATGAGCGCCGAAGGTCTTCAGAGGAACAAAAGCCTTACATTGTGTGGCAAACAGCATTGCAATGGATTCAAATTGTATTGCCGTCATTTTTGACGGGCCAGTCGCTAGTAATTAATAATAATGGATAGTATATATGTGAAACAGCCTTCCAGTAGAAATTGTAGGAATTCAAACAGTTTCTCAGATACACAAAAGACTAACCTGAGGATTTATTATGCAAGTTTATAGGTAGATCAAAAAGGCAAAACAGTACTAGATGAGCTTACTTGTTATAATATCCTGCTAAAATGTATGTTTCAGTATTTCTAAGCACATATAATTGAGACTATGTAATACATTAGATTATAAATGTATATAAAAATGTGATATATCTGTGTATAATTCATGCTTTGTGTTTTAAGTGAAGTAAATGGTACAACAGTTCCTTTCTTGAGGACACTAACACATGCTTTAAGTGTTTTGAAAACAACATAAGCTTTAAATCTTGAATAGCATTCTCAAGAGATTTTATTTGTAATAATACCTTTTCACATTTATTAAAGGGGAATTCTGAATAGTAAGGAGAGACAATTTCAACTTGGAAATAAGAAAACCAAACTAAGATGAATTGCAATATTGATTTTTTTTTTCCTGGGATAAATGGTTTTTGTAACATTAATATAGAGCAACCTTTATTACATTGACTCTCCAGGTACAGTTGGAGCTTCTCTTGCAATCAATTTAAAATCTTCATTTTTCTTGGGGGAAGGCTTCACTTACAGACTGAATTTCATAAACATTAATCTGTCAAGATTTATATAAATTAGCAATCTGAGATGCGTATTGATTAGTTCATTATTGTAAACAGACACTGTCATTTATGACTATATGATCAAATATGGATTCACAACAGTTTAATATCCATCCAGTAGAGGGCCACAGATATGCATAGCTTAGTGTGTTATTGTATAGCCGGTCTGTAAATTAAATTGTGCAAGAAAAATGTAAAATTTATTTGTTTCGTATAATATTTTTTTTAGATATAGAAAATACTAGAGGGAATATGAATGTAAAGTAATTCCTGGATAGCTCACGGAAGCCAGGATTTTTGCATTTCAGCACTGATATATTTATAAAGCAAATAGATATCATTATTATGATTTATTTATAAAGCCCCGATATATTCCATGGCTAGTGAACTCCGCTGCAAAATATTTTGGTGCCCCCCTTGCAACTTCTCTATATGAGGTAGGTGCAAAACAATTTATGTAGGATGATCAAATCACCTTTTTACAAATATTTTTATCTGCCCTATTCACTTAATAAATTAAGAGCCTCCCTTTAACCCAGGCTTTGTGCATTGTTGTGGGCCCTGGTGCTTTGCTCCTGCTGCACCATTGCTCAAAGTAGAGGGGATACAGTGAATCCATAAGGCAAATTTAATAACATACTAAATACCGATACAGAAGGTGTAGAGGGCCCTGTTCTCCTAAGAGTTTACAATCTAACAGCCTTATTAAATTGCGATTTGGCAAATTGAATAGGGCTCTATATAAGCACAGAACATATTTTTTTTACAGAAGTTTTTAGTTAGTGAAGACCTTGCTTTTGGATAAAAGTTCACTAACTAAAAACTTCTGTAAAAAAATACGCTATGGGCCTATATAGAGCCCTATTCAATTGGCCGAATCGCAATTTAATAAGGCTGTAAGTGGTTAGAGACAAAATGGGAGGGGTTATATTACATATTATCGTTTACCCATTGCCCATATATACTTAAGGTGATGCAGAAAATGTTTCAACAGCAAAGGTCTTGATACAGCCTATCAGTTTCATATAATATAACTCTATCAACCCAAGATTACATTTATTTTTAACTTATTCTTAAAAAGCATAAACAATGGCTATACATTTTACTAAGCTTTTTTTTCTAAAATTGAATGATTCCTGGGATATTCACCATTGCTTTCAAATATAATAAACTGTGTTAATGGGCTAATTTGTATCACAGTCTGCTTATTTGTTTCTGTAGTTACAAAAACAATGTATTCAATGTCATCATATGGTTAGATTCCCTTTGCCATACCAAGCAATCAGAGCTGAATATTAGCAACTAGTGAAATGTATACTCGCTTTATAACGCTCCTTATATGAAAACCCTTTGAGAGGTTTCAGGGGGCTCAGTAGATCTACCTAGGAGGCGTTCCCAATAGATGTCATCCCCTGTCACCATAACAAGCTTAGGACTGTCCAATGGGCCCTTAGTCCCAGGTAGATAGAAGCAGATATGCAGCTCTCTGCAACACTTAAGTTCAAATGTGATTTTTAAAAGCTACAAATACTATGGAACCATATTTAGGCTCCAAAAATATTGGTGGAAGTTGAGGCCTCCAAAATGACTCTGGTGGAACCCCCACAAGTCCCTCTCCTGTACCCTAAGATACACGCCAAGGGCTCAAAACCTCCCCCAGGATACATAACTCAAAATCCCTTCTTAGAACCTCATAACCTCTTTACAGGAGTCTTTTAAGATAACCACAATATTTTGGAGTAAGCATCTTGTGAAACTCCCTGGCAGTACGTTTACCTTGGGGTATCTAAAGATCCTCCATATAATTTTTTAAAATCCTAATTAAGCTCGTTCTTGCTACAATTGCAACAGGGAAGTGGAATGCAAGTTATAAATGACGGCAGCAATTACTTTTAACTCTTTCTGATTTATTAGTGGGCAGTGGGTTTCCTGGCAGGGAGCCAAGGCAGACACTCACATTTTAGTGAGAGTTTTGTATAAACCTTTATTTTAGTGAGTGAAAGGTGACTAGTGTTTTTATTGGTTACTTGATTTTGGAGTGTTTTCATTGGTTACTTGATTTTGGAGTGTTTTCATTGGTTACTTGATTTTGGAGTGTTTTCATTGGTTACTTGATTTTGTTGATTTAATGTGTTTAAATTTCCTTAGTGTGGGTGGTCTTTTTAACAAAGTGTAGGCGTTAGATATAAATGAAGATTCATTTATCAAATGTTTAGCACCTGTTTTAAAGGACCTAGTGTCATCAAGTACCAAGATTTTTAGAGAATACAATGATTTTTTTTACATACCTTCCATTATTAGAATTAAATCCAAAAAAGGTGTCTCTGCATCGATCACATTTTTGTCCTGTGATGGAGGGATCTTTACAGTAGCACTGACCACTTGTGTTGTTGCAGATCTCGTACATAGATCCTCTTGGGTCACAAGAGCATGAAACACATCTCATACCTTGAAGAGAAGATAAATAAAAACCTGGGAACACAAAATTAGATATTTTTCAATGTATCTGGATTTAAGGAATATTATACAAAATCCTAATACAGACGATACATGTTATCAGTAGTTAAAAGAAGAAACACCATCACATATTTAGAATATGCTCATTTGAAGAACGGACTTGATAATGGACAAATAGTTTTTAGAAACTCAAATACAGCTTTTCACTTATAAACTAATCTATGCAATTATTGTGTAGTGCGAGTTACCATTTTTGTTTAGCTGCTTCTATTCAGTAGTAATCTGGCTATCCTTAATGTAAAATAATTCAGTTGGTCAGTTAAACAGTTCAAACAAGTCAATGGTTTTCCACAATGCAGAATAATTGTATCTTATTGTTTTACTTTCCAAAATATTTTGCCAGTTATCATAAGGACCAGGGACAAAGAATAGGGGGGACAAATCCCTCCAGATTTTATGATGAGATCCCCTGCCCTGTCTCTCTGTCAGTCACCCACCTGCCCCTCTCTTCTCTCAGTGCTGGTGCCATTACCCTCACAGCTGAATGAGTATGTTTCTCACCTCCTTCACTTTCACTCTCTCTTCCCCACTGTTTCTTTCCCTCATTGTCTCATTTCTCTCCCTCATTTGTCCCCATCTCTCCTCTCTTCTGTCTGCCGCTCCTTCATCAATCTCTCCTCTCTGCCTGACCAACTCCTGTCTGTCTCTCCTGCTCTATCCTCCCCCCCACCATCTGTATCACTTTCATATATATCCGAAGCACTCTCTCTTTTTCTACCTTTTTCTGAATCTTTCCCTGTCACATCTGTTTCTTTTTTCTCCCATGTCTCTTCCTCTCTTTCAGTCTTTTCCACCCCTCCTCTGTCTGTCTCTCCATACACTTCTCCCCCTCATCTTCTGTCTGTCGCTTCCTTCTCCATCCTCTGTCTGTCTCTCCCCTTAGCTGCACTCCCTTACACTTCTCTGTCTCTCTCACCTCTGGGCTCTTTTTTTATCTTTCTTCTCCTCTCCTTTTCTCCACCTCTTTCTTTTCATCATCTTTCTTTCACCCATTCTTCTCTCTCATCACTTTCTGCCTCCTCCCTCTTTCCTATTTGCTCTTAGCTTATTTCTTTCACTCTCTCTTTTTTGCACTCACTCTGCCCTCCATTTCACTTTCCCCTCTACTCTCCCTTTCTCATGCTCTGTTCTCTCCTCCAATCTTTTCTTTACCACTTCCTCTTCCCCCTTTTCTCTCTCTTTCTCCTCTTTTTTGCTATTTCCCTTTGACCTCCAATCCTTCCTTTTCTTTTTTGCATATATGCTATCTCACTCCCTTTTTTTCCTCACTCCAGATTTCTCCCTCTGCTCTCCTTTCCTATTCCCTTTCTCGCTCTCCTTCCTCTTCTTTCCTCTCACATTTGTCTGCTTTGGTTTTCTCAGTTTTCCTTTTCTCCCTCTCTTATTCTCTTGCTCTCTCTTTCTCCCTATATTTCCCTTTCTACCCCCCCCCCATGTTCTCTTGCCTGTCTATTTCATTTTACTTCTTCTGATCTCTTCTCTTGTTCACTCTTTTTTCTATGCCTCCTTCTTGTCATATCATTACCTCTTCATCTGTTTCTGGCACTTTCTTTTCTTTTTTTCTCTCTATCTTCTCTTTTGATCTTCTCTTCTTTCTTTTTACCGCCCCCTTTTTCCCTATTTCTGCTGTGCTCTTTCTTCTCTCACTTTCTCCGCCTGGTTAACCCTCTCTCAGTCTCCCTCTACTCTCGGTTTCTCTCTCTTCCCTCTTATCTACCCACTCATTACTCTCCTCTCTCTTCTCTTGTCTACCCTCTTTACTATCCTTCTTTCGCTCTTGTTTCTGGTCTTTTCATTGCTCTGAATCTCGTCTTCTGTATCAATAATTTCATTCTCTCTTCACTGTTATCTCCCTCTTCTAATATATAGAAATCTGAAGAAGTACCCTCCCCCCTTCATCATAATAGTCAGACATCAGGGTACTTAGTTCTCCCCTCTTTCTATTACAGAGACTTGTAAGGGGGTTGGTGTCTGGTCTGGAACAGTTACATGGAGAAGTATCAGCATGGTATAGAAGGGGGGAAGACCCAGGGAGGAGAGGAGATGGCAGGTCAAAGCAAACCACTAACTATAAACAGGTGCACAAGCGGGGTAAACTGGGAGAGCGCTATCACATATATAGTTGTCAGTGTGTGTAACGTTTGCGATGTTGGTCACGCTATGCAAGCTCGATTGCGGCCCACGGGGACGCAACTGCGAACCTCGTAAAGTGAGGCGAGCCGTCGACCACGCAGGACTTAGGCTGCAATGAACGCCAAAGGCATTCATTGCACTGCGATTCGCGCAAAGCAAGGCGAGCAGTTGAGGCACGCAGGTCTTAGGCCCCGCAGGACTTAGGAACGAAACCCATACATGCACTGTGCGCCTCGCAAAATTACGACTTTAACGGCCGAAAGGTGAAACTAAAGAACATGAAAAAAACAACAAATATGCCTCTAATTATCTTACACACACACCACGGTTCGAGAGGCAGGGAGTCTGTGAGTTAGGTTGCAAGTTAAGTTGATGCATTTTTGCAATTTTTTCACAATTTAAAATCGAATTAAAAAAATGGCTGCCAAAAAAACATAAAGCAACGAAAACGAGGCCCAAGGACGTAAAACTACCCCAAAGGACGTAAAACTAGCCCGCAGGATGTAAAAAATAGCCCTAACACTTAACGAAAGCCAGTAACATTTAACACAAGGCAGTAACACAATCCAAGACAGTAACACTCAAGTGCAAGGCCTATAAACTACACTGGGGAGAGGCTTGCTATGAGCGCCAAAGGTGCTCAGAGGGTCCATAGCCTCGCATTATGTGGCAAACAGCATTGTTTTACTCCCGTCATTTTTGACGGGCAATTTCCAAGTCTTAGATAAGAGCAAGAAAGAGGTACAAGGATTATCTGAGGGAGTATGTAAATCTCATATTTCTGCACATTTCTGTGTTGTGGCGTTTCAGCAGTATGCATGATTTATAGACACAAACTGTCATTTTTTTGTGGCGAGCCACCCAGGTCCACAAGCTGTAAAAAATATAGCCCAACCAGTTTAACATCATTCCACATCCATTGGGTAAGAACACAAGATGCAGAGTTGTGTACATCCCCACTGTGTCTAATGTATATTTTCTCCATTACATCAATATTGACACCTCTACATAATATAATTATTTCTTGGTTGAATTTTGCAACAAACTGTAAATGAGAAGTTTCATCTAAACACAAGTGGCTCTGATCAAATATATGAGTAAAATGTTTTATCACTTGCCTTTTATTCCTGCAAGACCTCTGTATATAGAGGCATGTGAGCTATTGAGGAATACAGAAACACAAATGAAACTGTCACAAAGTAAAACTCAGCTGAAGTTTGATTTGCTTTTGAGCTGGCTCTTGAAATGTTGCCTCAATCAACTCAGCATTCTGAGTGTCAGTGACACATTTAAAATAAATAAATGAAAAAAATAAAAATACATACATATATATATATATATATATGTGTGTGTGTGGGTGTGTGTGTGTGAGAAACAACTTCAGATAGGAAATGCCCCTTAATAGATCACTGTGATAATTTTTTATTATATATTTTTTTGCTCAGGAGGATGAATTATTGTATTGAATTAGCTTTTCATTAGTCTTAATGCCAATTTAAGCAGGCACAACTGTGCACATAGAAGCTTCATCTGCCTTCAAAGAGTTTTACTATAGCCACTACAGCATAATTGCATATGAAAAGTCTATATCATTTTTGTTACTTTCCAAAAAACAGCTTGTCCATTATCTAGTTTAGTTCTTCAGAATAATATATTTTAAATAACTGACTACAGTGGTTTAAGCAGATTTTCCCTAAACTCAATTATACATTTTATAGTGATACTTTAATTACAAACTTGATATACACAATGTTATATTTGCATAATTAGCAATACATTATTTTGACCATATACATTCTTAATGCCTAATGGGTTATTTTAGATTTCTGATGCTATAATTATCCACTGGACAATACCTACTAGAAAAAAATAGCGCTATTTTATGATATCAATGTGAAATGTAGAACTTCTTATACATTTGGCCACTTTACAAGTCTACCAGAATTACAGTTTCTTGCCAGTATGTTGAAGAAAGTAACATCTTGCAAAGTCACTCAACAGGAGCTTCCATGATCAAAGCCAACACAAAATGTTTGACAAAGCAGGTAATTTATTTTATTGGCTTCAAATACTGAAGGGATTTTTTTTGTAAACTATGTAGGACATTATAAAAAAAAGTCACCTTTGACAACATAAAATGCATCTATGCCAAGATATCTGCCCCGAACTGTTTCTTCATCGTAATTCAGTATCTTTCTACCTGCAACTGGTTTAAAACAGTTTTTCTTTTTTTCCAGGAAAAAAACAGGTCAACGTAAAATATATATTAAATATAAAAGCAGCGTAATGGACCCCAGATTTGTACTGGGTTATTCCAACGTGTTCAGGGACAATGGAAAGGAAATGTTGTTTGGGGTCACCATGAGTGGGGTGCAAATCTCGAAATGTACCAGGTTTGAAATAAAGGCCCACTGTAGTTGAAGAAAAAAAGGCTTGTTTGTGAAGAATGCAATAAAATAAAAACATTACTAGCTATATAAGTGATGAACATACATTTTTTTTTTTTTAAATCAGATTTGACAACTGTGTCTACAGATGCAGGAATCCATTTTGTGTTTGTTACACACTTCTTCTAACCTGGATCATAAGTATGCCTATATTTCTATCAGGAGGAAGGGGCAGGGGAGGAGGAAACTGGAGGAGGTCAATTGTCTTTGTTAGGTAATTGGACCAAGTTTAAATTCACACCACAGCCCTTCCCTGTTACAGGCCAAGAAGCAGGATGTCTGCATCAATACATGCAACCAAAGCTGTACACAAAAATATAAACGCACAAGCGCACACACACACACACTTTCACCAAAGTATCATGGATGCCTTCATGGTCCAGCAATGGCGTCAAAAGCTATTTTTTCTAATTAAGCTTTATGACATTTTTCTACTTAATTATGCTATTAGAATCAATGTTTGCAAACACCCAGACATACATACATATACAGTATATATATATATATATATATATATATATATATATATCACTGTATATATATATATATATATATATATATATATATATATATATATATATATATATATATATCCACACTGTATATTTATTGTACAATGGTCTTTTTAATAGGTTTGTATGCGAATACCCTGTAGCGAAACGCTCTGGAATAATATAACACAAATAAAAACACCAATACTAAACATAAGCATTGAATCAGATCAAACCCACGGCCTACTAGGTCTACCACTTGGAATAAATCAACCACATATAGAATGCTTAATTGAATATATATATATATGCAGTTGTGTGTATATTTATCACATCAGGATGGAAGCAACAAGATCTAGCTCTTAAACATCTTGTCAGCATCCAAAAAATGGAAAAAATATCAAGTACATTGATTGACAAAACATATTGGCTTAAAAACACCATAGCTATGCTCCATGTATGCCAAGCATCTGGTCAAATACTTAAACCAAAGTGGTGAACTACACAATCAACTATAATTATTGTGGTAAGTGTGTAACGCTACATGAGATTGTACACACTTCCCACTTCCTGATTTCGTACAAATGGCCCTGATAAAAAGTTTGCATACCCTTAGTTCTTAATACTGTGTATTGCCCCCTTTAACATCAATGACAGCGTGCGGTCACTGTCTATGAGGCTACTAATTCTTGCAGGTGGAATAGATGCCCATTCGTCTTGGCAAAATGCCTTCAGGTCATACAAAGTCTTTGGTTGTCTTGCATAAACCGCACATTTGAGTGGATCGATGATATTAAGGTCAGGAGACTGTGATGGCCACTCCACAACCTTCACCTTTTTCGTCTGTAACCACTGGAGGGTCAACTTGGCCTTGTGCTTAGGGTCATTGTCATGCTGGAAAGTCCAACAGTGTCCCATGCGAAGCCTTCGTGCAGAAGAATGCAAATTGTCTGCCAGTATTTTCTGATAACATGCTGCATTCATCTTACCATCAATTTTCACAAAATGCCCCGTGCCTTTAGAGCTCAACCCCCCCCCCCCCCCCCAAAAAAAACATCAATGAGCCACCGCCAGGCTTCACCGTGGGGATGGTATTCTTTTCACTATAGGCTTTGCTGACCCCTGTCCAAACATAGCGCTTATGATTGTGACCATAAAGCTCTATTTTGGTCTTGTCACTCCAAATTCCAGTGAGCCAGAAGCTGTGAGACGTGTCAAGGTGTTGTCAGGCATATTGTAACTGGACTTTTTTGTGGCATTGGCGTAGTAAATGCTTATTTCTGGCATCTCAACCATGCAGCTCATTTTTGATCACTGCATCAGACATTTTTATTGCATGATCAGTCATATTTTCTAAATAAATGCAAAAATGTCACAATTTCGGCCAGGGCATGCAAACTTTTAAGCACAACTGTACATACTGTAAGAAAAGAAAAAGTTTAATGTAAGACAATGATAAGTTGTAATGTAGTTTATGTTTTGCAAATGGTTATAATAAACATTAAAGAAATATTGATAAATTACATTTTAACACTTACTGTATAGTCCCTAGCACACAGTATAGACCTGTATAGGTTTATTTTTAAGTTTACATATCTCTATTGATGCAAAACAGACATGTTTTTAAAAGGTAGTTGTAAGCATCCATATTATTATTATCCAGTAGTTGTCACTATCCACTGTGGCTTAAAATGTCCCAATCAACCAATAGGCACAGATGCAGCGTTACTTAGAGAGTGAGGGGTCTTGGTGATTTACTTTTATGGTGGCAACGAGCACTAACTCTTTTGTCTCTTTGTATGTGTTATACATTCATGAACACTGTTACGACCGCCAGATTTGAGGAGACCACTCGTACCCCAATTCTCTCTCTCTGGACCGTGACTGTTGTTGATCTCAGCAACCAGCCAAAACACCTTCTTAAAAGAACTCAGGACATCAGAAGTTGCTAACTCGCTCCAGAAGAAAGACACAGGCAGACATTCTTTTGGTTTTAGAATGTTCCACTCAGACTGAGACAACACCACTAGTTAGTGTCCAAATCAGACTGCCCACTTCTTTATTTTCCTTCATATACATTTACTGATATCACAAAAAAACATCCCCCAGGTCTATAGCCAAACCCCCATCTCTAGATGCTAGATCTCCTTCTACAGAAACCATAAACTAACCTCCCCCTTTAGGGCTATCTGAGGCCAAGGAGGATCCACGCCTAGCCACTCTCAGTAGTCGTAAATTCACATAAATTCCTGTAGAACTTAACCTTTTGTTGTCCCACTAACACTAATGTCAGAAACTGTATCTCCAATAGTTACGGGTAAGATGGCATTATTACAGTGCATATAACATGATGTAGTACCCCAAAATAAATGACTGTGGCCCGCACTACACTACACACAAAAATAATCAAGTCATTGTCCCCACAACAAGTTTCAGGACGGTTTGAATAGTCTGGGATAGTAGTAACCAAGTGTGCCAGAGTTCCAAATATCAGAGTTCCTTGTGGGGTTGCAGGGGTGTCCCAGAATCAGCCATGATAGACAGAAAGTGATAATGGAAGAAAGCATAAGGACATTAAAAGGGGTGGGGTCTAAGCATTGAGCATGTTAACTTCAAAGTGGAGAAGTCCAACTAGGGACTCTGAGTAAAGTGGAAGGAAAACACTGCCAAGCCCAACACACTTCTTGCCCTTTGTATACTTGTACACCAAGACAGTTGCACTCTCGGTTATATGCCTGTGAATGCGGAGATGTTTTTACAGTAGTTCTTCCTTCAATAATTAGTGGACTCTTCAGCCTTTGAGCTAATCTTTTATGTTTATATAAATAAAGAACATGTATATAAATAGCAAAAGTCATCACAAAAAAAATTCTTGATTGAACTAATTTTGGTTTTATTATTATCTTTTGTCTATAGGGGAGCAAGCAGTTGACCTCTTATTTGATGTTATACACCATATACATTATACCGGTAGCTATGGATAGCATAGTTCATTAATAACTATAGATATGAAAAATATTTGTTTGATGCCCATTTCAGCTTACATTGATTTGTACACCTGAGAAATCTTAATTTATGTTACACATAATGATGTTTCTTAATATATATACTGTAATTATTAATCTACCTATAGTCTTACATCATCAGTCATAGTTTAATAATACACAGAAATGTAGGTGTCCTTATAGTACTCAAAATAGGTAGCATCAGCTCTAAACCAGATGTTATCTACTATCTTAGGTTAGCGATTTCACTACTACAATATTTCATGAAAACCTACTGCTTCCAAAAGTGCTTCTTCGCTACTGAGTGTATCCAGAGGGAATCCCAACTCCCGGTGTGTATTCTCCATTAAAAGTAAATTTAATGTTCAGAAATGTCTTCCCACTATATCTCTAGTTCTACATTCGGTATCTCACATCTTCTGTGTTCTTCAGTCACAAACTCCTCCAACACTTTTTACTGTTCAATACCTCTCTGTTAATTGTTAAAGCAAGGAACTTAACATTAAAGCAAAATGTAAATCCACAGAGCTAAGAACACCCAAATCATCTTTATTTCCAAATTTACACCAATTCCAAAATTGCTTTAATAGTAAATATACTCTCTACATTTCTTTTATCCCACTCTTCCTTGATATCAAGTGAATGCACATCTTGTACAGTTCTCTAATATCGGTCCTGTTTCCATTTTCCCCAATACAAGTTCTTAACTTCCACCCAATGTTGAAGACTAGAAACTGCACAACAGGTTTAAAATGTTTTATCCCATTTTATCTTTGTTACTTTTTATTCAGCCTCTCCAATCTCACTTCCAATCAGAAAACGACACTGTGTCAGGACCAATGTAATACCCTAAAAACACAAGCTGGATATTTTTGGTAGCCATTGAAAATGAATACAGTTTATATTATTAAAAAAGCAATATTAAATATGAAAGTAACTGTCAAGTGTTAGCTTCTCCAGCCTAGCTTCTTCTCTACACCCCTTTCAAAGGCCACCAAGGAGTTAGGATCAACTCTGGCTTGGTTAAATGGTTTTCTAAATGGTAAGAACATAGGTAAGTTTTTTTTCTATCCAGTGTTATAAACTGGTAGATGCTAAGAGACACTGCTTTAACACAGCAATTCTCTAGGCACTGACGACAGTCCCCATTCCTGTCTAGAGACAAGCTGGATTAAAGCTAAACATACCATTCTGAAAGTCCTTTACATCCTTCTCCCTATTAAGAGCTGCTTCAAACCCTTAATGGCCGTATATTTGGGTGAAGAAGAGTGTCACTATAACCAAAGTGAGTTATAAAATACTTTACAGGTGGGGCATTACCTCACTCCAACGTCATACCCATAACAAAACATATGCCCCCAGTACCCACAATTTCTGGAAAGTCACATAAAGCAATACAAGATGTCTTAGATATAGTTGTCCCTCTCAACCCCTGATCTTTCCATAACAACTAATATATTGCATGTGAAAATGAAAATTTTATGTCCTCCTTCTACCATCATATTTCATATTTCCCCTACTGTTAATAACTAAATAATGAAATAATGTTTTGCATGCAGTAAAGGCTAAATTTGCTACATAATTATAAAAAAAACCTGTCCAATTCACCTTGATTGTCAGCACTCATCACCTACTGTTCCTTTGCACTAATGTCTATGTTGATTCACTATAGCCTCCAAAATTTAACATTATTGTCCTAAACACAAAGGGCCTCATTCTATTATCGGCCGTAAATCGGCCGTAAGGCTGCGATTCCTTGCGAGGGTTCAGTTAACTCGCGATTCTATTATACGGCCCCGCAAGGATCTCATCTTACGGCCGGCCGCATATCTTGGAACCGGCCGTAAGCTGTGAAATATAAAAACGCAAAAATAAATTCAAGCCTGCACTGTACAGCTCTGTAAATGCTAGGGATCATATTGGGGGACATGAGGATTAAAAGGAACCCACTCTCAAGCTTGCACATCTGCCCAAACCCGAGTTCAAATTAACTGTTTATTTGCCGGCTGCGGCGTGGGCGTGTCTGAGGTGCTCCAAGCACTCTGGACTTTTTACATGTATATTTTACGGATATTAAAAATGAAATATTTTACGGATTTGAGTACAGGATAATTATGTGCTATTTTTTCTAACACCTAAAATCCCTTTATAGTCTTCTCAAAGTGCAGGATGGCTTTATTTGAGCTATTTTATGTGCTTAATTGGTGCTAGCGAGACCTTTTTCCTGCAAGTAACTGCGGCTCGTTTTTAGCCTTGCAGAGAGGTTTCCCGGAGCAATTGAATTGCAAATCTCTTGCGGCCGTTTTAGATCAAAGGCTTTCCTCCGGCGCGATCGGCCGCAAGAGATAGCAAGGCACCGGCCGCAAGCCTGCCGGAGCCTACGGCCGTAAGGGAATAGAATAGCAGAATAGCTTGCGGCCGGTCCTTGCGGCCCCGCAGCGGCTGCGGCCGATAATAGAATGAGGCCCAAAGCCCTTAAACTTTGTGTTTATCAAAGCATTTATTAAAGTTTGAGAGGGAAGTGCATTAAAGAAAAAGAATACAAGAAAGAGGGTCATGATTTGAAGGTGTAACTTGAAAGATTTAAGGGTAATATAAGAAAGTCATATTTTTATAGAAAGAGTAGTAGATAAGTGGAACAGCCTTCAGTAGTCAAACACAGTTAGGGATTTAAGCATGCCTGGGGTAGGCATATGGCTATCCTGAGCATTAATTAAGCCAACATTTTAGGTAGATATACCAAGCACATAAGATGTTTCTTATCTGTCTTAAAAATCTATGTTTAGCCTAAAGTAGCACTTAACCCTTCTATATCACAACTCATTGCATTGTTTAAAATACCAATTGGAAACCCAAAGTTTGAGCAAAATTTGTCACATATCCCTGATGAATTGATGAAAGTAGAGGCATACAGGGTGATTAAATCCCTAACATAATAATGCAGGTAAACAGTTTAAGCATTGGTACCGGCTGGGCAGGGCTGCATAGCTCTTTTTACATAGACTTTCAGTCATATAGAGAGATAGTTTAGTGCTAGAACATGTGTTTGCCATGCAAAAGGTCTGTGGTGCCCCTTCTTTTTAATAATTCTTATTGAGTCCATAGCATACACCAAAAAGAGAAGTTATATAGACTTTAAATGGTATGTATAAGAAAACTAAAGGCTCTACAGTCTATTGACCCAACACAACTCCATTCACCTGATTACTTCATAATGTATGCAGGTGCTTGCAGAACAGCTTTAAGCAACATGGAAGGGCTAAGAAGTAACTAAAAATGGTTAGTGGAACCATTGTTTCTATATTCTGTGAAAAGTTTCAAACATAAGTTTAGTTAAAGTTTTGTCAGATACCAAAATATTGAGAATAATGTATTTTCTAGAACGTAGTACTCATTTCTATACTAGAAAAAGGCCCATAAAATGGTCTATATCTTATACGCCAAGCATATACAGTATTATAAATTATCCTTACAATTGTATTCTAAAAGCTTGTGTGCATCTTATGTTTATAAGTACAATAATTAAGACAGGCAAATAACAGTAGAAATGTTAATTAGATGAATAGTTCACAGATTATTAGAACTTATTCCTGCAGCTAAAAGTGCAAAATTTCTCTTGCGTACTCAACTATTTAATATTGTTTAAGCCCTGCACAAATCTTTGTCTTTTCCTTTCAAGGACAAGAGTATTATAGTGGCCTGAGATATCTTGACATCATTGCTTGCCTTCCTTGATCTGTTCTGATTAAGTGCCTACTGGAGATGTCAGTAGGTTACTTAGCACTTCTGGAAAAATTGAGGGAAAAAAAACATACTGTTGTCATATTTATTAGTGTACACCCCAAATAATTTTAATTTAAAACATTTAAAAATATACTTAATGGAGGTTAAGTTGCATTTTTAACCTCTGTTCACGTTATTGAGTGGCATATTAAAACCAATGTGCCTCTAATGCACCTTCTAATGTGTGCTGCTACTTTAACAAATTGCCTATAAATTTAACTTGAACCAAATGTATTCCTTTAACATTTTTACCCATCACAGGTTATAAGTAAATGTGGGCCATTTTTACAATTAATTCTTTAGCCTGGAAACTGCAAAATATTATTTTACATCTGTAAGGATTTTCCTCTAGAGATAATAGCTACAGATTGCATGCCTAAATGCAATGTATATTTGGGGGGGTGAAGTTTTGTGTATAATATAATTTCAATTAATAAAATAAATATTTTAAATTTTCTTATAATTCTATTCTGTGGCCCAACCCAAATGGTTCAGTGCTCCAAATATATCAAAATCTCATTAAGTCTAGTTTGTACCTCATGTCTACCATTCACATATCAATCTAAGCCAAACAACACATGACTGCCTATTGCATTAGTGCTCCCAGTTTTACCTTGATACCTGGATTTTGCCTTGATACCTTGATTTTCAAGAATGAACTGCCATTATATGAAATTAGAAAGCAATCCATGAACAACAATTTCCTAATGGTATGGCCTACAGCGGCCACTTGATACTGTTACATGGGTTTGGTACTCAAACCATAATTGTTCACTAAATAGTCATCTCTCAGGGCTTGATACTTCAATAGATATCTGTAAAGTGCGTAACAAACTCTTTGCATCAATTCCCAAATTAAGGAAATTTGAAAACAATGTATTAAAATGTATTAATGATAATCATGATAATAATATTGTAGCTGTCTTCGCAATCTTAAATATGACTAAAACTTAAGGGACAAACCCCCTCCTGCAATCAGCAAAAGTACCTTTTATAGATGACCCAATGCACTACAACAATGTTAGGGCAGTTTTAGGGTAGGTTTCCAACCCCTGAAAAGCCTATGTTCAAAATTCTTCCTCCTTCCACTACCAATTGTCCGTTACAGGGAGATTCCAATATCGGCTTCTTGGCCAGTTGTAGGTCATAGTATTTTTACACGATAATCTATGATAGGCTGAAAAAAACTTACATTGGATTCTCAGTGGAAGGAGATAAAAGTATGCCTTACATTGGTTGTGTGGAAACTTTAAAGTAAGTTTACATCTTATTTGCTTTAAAACCATTGATTCCTCTAGTAGATTATTTCATGAGGTCAATTAAATGTTATCACCCAGTCCCTTTAATATGGTGCTCTTTATTTCATATTTATTTTTTATAAAGCACAAAAATATTTGCAGAGAAAATATGGAAAAGACATTTTTAGTTGGCCCAAGTGAGAAAAAGTAGGTAACATTACCTGCTCAGTCAGCGACAACAGCTAAAAGATAAATTAACCTTAGAGGGTCACCAACCCTGTTACTAAATTCATGCTCATTAACCTTCTTCTCTTGTCCTACTTTCTTTCCCCTGCCATGGCATAATGACCAGGCACACCCATGACCATCACTCAGCTTCTGGCTTTTCATATAAGCTCCTTCATCTACTATTGCATGCATTCACCTTTAGTATGTAAGCTTGTGAGCATGATGACCATAGGATATTATTACTTTTTAAACAAGCACCATACACAGATTGTTTGTTTGTTAACTCCTCTTGCATCTGTAGGTTTAAATCTGTATAATCATTAAGCTTTCAATCAATGTTGTCTTAAACCTTCAAACTATATTGTCCTAAACCTTCTAATAGTTGAAAGCACTATGGATAAATATGAATAAAATAAATTAAAATGTGGTTAGTGTTACTGCAACCTATGTTTTGTAAAAAAATATAACTTTTTATAATTATTTAAATAAATAAAAATAAACCAGCTGAAAGACTTCTTTATATAAAAAAATGCCCACAAATTACCTTGCTTACACTTGTTACATCTTCTTCCTTCATAATTTGGCAGGCAGTTGCATTGCCCATTCACTTGGTCACACATTGTGCCCGCTAATGTCCCGAGGGTGTCACAGTCACAGTGTTCACAGCCAAGAAGGTTGCCAATGGTCAGATTGAACATGTGAGGCATGCAGAGATTGCATTGTTGGCCTGTTACTCCGGGTTTGCAAAAACATTGGCCTGTTGTTTTGTCACAAGATTGAGAGTTGTTTACTGTGCCTGAAATATCACAATTACAAGGAAGGCAAACAAATGAATTGTTTTGTTGTATTTTATAGAATCCATCCAAGCATTCATCGCACTGTCTTCCACCAACGTTAGGCTGACAAACGCATTGACCTGTCACCATATCACAAACTGTTCCCGGGATAATTCCTTCTTTATGGCAATCACACTGTTTACAACCGGCAGAATTCAGGCCATAATAGTTGTCAATGCACGTGTCGCAGCTTAGTCCTTTGACATGTTCCTTGCATTTACATTGTCCGTTGACCGGATTGCAGAACTGATTGATGGAGCCATATTTGCTGCACTTGCAAGGAACACAATTCTCATTTCCTAATATATTTAGTTTGAAGCCCAAATTGCAGCGGTCACACTGAAGACCTACAAGAAAAATGAACATTTTCATTAGAGCAACTTGTAACACAAGACAATTTTGCAAATCTAACTTAGAATTATAGTTATTAAGTCTACAAATACAATCAATACATAAAGCCGGTTATTTCATACAAATACAATACATATTGAATAACCCCATTAATGTTTTGTGTGAACCTGTCAGGTAGACACTTTTGAAAGAATTCAATCCTAGAAAATGACTGTGATTTAAGTCCTTCTATAAGCATTCAGGCCATTAAAGCATGTGAGATGTATGCCTGGAAACTATGTAGTATAGTGTCAGTAAAGTCTTGTACAGCTTTACCAATTAAGACCTTATGAACTGCTGTACAAATGATTAAACTCTCAAAAACTAGTAATGTTAAAGGATCACTGTAGCTGATTAAAACCTGTACGTTTGTGAAGTATGTAACAAATTAAAAATATTAGCAGCTAAGTAAGTTCTGAACAAAATAAAAAAGCAATTTAGTGAAACTCTGAAGTTTTAAACTCTGTATAGTTTGCATCATGTCTGGTTACATCACTTCCTGAAAGTATAGTATGGGGAATGTGTTTTATCTATCAGTGGAGGGAGGGATGGGGGGAGGACAGAGGGACGGGTGATGGTGTCAGGTACATCATTTAATAACTATAATTTTGAATTTGGCACCTACCCATTTTCACCCCACACATGATGAGAAATAATAACTGCAAGCCCTGTTAACTACCTTCTCATACACACAGTATCACTGATGCCTAGATTATTATTATGGTTTATTTGTAATGCGCCAACATATTCCGTAGCGCTATACATAAGTCAAGTAATGACAAGTTCAAGATTAACACATTGCAATGAATGGAGGGCACTGTCTTTGATCTTGGAGTCCGGTTTCCATAGCGCTTTCCCTAAAGCACCGCGCAGGATTGAAACTAGCAGACTTACAATCTAAAGATCCCCATGTGTAAGAACGTTATGACTAAAACGAGTTATATTGCCAGCTAGGTTGATTAAAAAATTTGGAATTTTCATACTTTATTTAAAATCCAATAAAATTAACTTTTATTAATTGTGAAAATATGCAAAATTAGTATAATCATGTGACTTCAACTACATATATTAGAATAGCTGTCACTATTTCATACATACTTATCTTGGAATAAGAATCTCTAATTAGTAGAAATACCTATAGCAGTATTCCCATACTGTGTTTCACAGAATCCCCTCCATTATGTATCACCAGTTGTTCACAAAGAAAATTGCCTTAAAGGGCCACTTAATTTTAGCACAATTTTGTCCACATCACTGTGGAGATCTCAGAAAAGCAGGTTGAAATACGTTCATTTTTCACTGTGGAATCAAATAGAATCTGCGTTTACATGTATAACAGACTGCTCAGGGACTGGTCCATGTCTGCTTCATTACTGCAACCAATTAGGTTGCAGGGGTGTGTCCCCCATTCAAGTCAATGGTAAGGTTTTTGTCAAACTGCTTATATTTCAAATTTGAAGAGAATATGTTCTATTTTTCCTTACTGGTTGAAAATTCAGGTTTCTGCTCTCTTGCATCTCTAGAATTTGAGCAATTCAGACCACTTGAGAGTGGTGGTCAGTGCTCAGTGGGTTCTTGATGCAGCTCCTCCAGAGATCTAAGCAAACAGAGATTTAACGCTTACCACATCTATCTCTGCAGGCATGGAATACTGGACTCAACTATACAGGAAAGCTATGGGTTAACTGGTGTGTGTAGTTTAGCCTGAGTCCATGGGATGCTGTCTTGTCCCATGGAGCTTCACACAACGCACGCTTCACTCAGCAATCTGTTATTACTCATGCAACAACCAGTGGGCAGGATAGATTTAAGCAGAGATTGAAATATTTACATGTTTTATCTATTATTAGTGTAAATAAAACAAATAGATACTTTTAACATACAATATTTTTCTCTTTCACACAATGAAGAGCACTTACAGTGAGGTCAATGGCCTTTTAAACATTTCTCTTGATGCAATGCTTTGTGCTATAGAGGGTCCATGAGAGGAAGTTGTATTGATTAGGAAGTATTTTCATGTCCTTTGGGTATGCTAAGAAGGGGGATTTGGGCACATTTTTTTAGCTATACTACTGGAGTTCTGTGGGAGCCAATAAAGAGATAGATATAGCATGCTAAAGTGCAGTATTTCTATGCCAGAATATGTTTGCCATGGGAATATCGCCCTCAATTTTGGAAACACGTTATATCTACAGATGTGATAAGCCTCAATCTTGACATGTTACTTAGTTAATTTCCCCTGTATCACTTTTCCGTTCAAGTCAATGGAATGGTTATCAGTGTGATATAGCACACTGGTGAAAAAAATGGTGAGCTGTAGCACACACACACACATCTCCTCACATTTTTGTACATATTTTATTATATCTTTTCATGTGACAGCACTGAAGAAATGCCACTCTGCTACAATGTAAAGTAGTGAGTGTACAGCCTGTATAACAGTGTACATTTACTGTCCCCTCAAAATAACTCAAACACACAGCCATTAGTCTCTAAACCATTGGCAACAAAAGTGAGTTCACCCCTAAGTGGGAATCTACAAATTTGGCCCAAAGTGTCAATATTTTGTGTGCCAACCATTATTTTCCAGCACTGCTTTAAGCCTCATGGGCATGGAGTTCACCAGAGCTTCACAGATTGCCACTGGGGCCCTCTTCCACCCCTCCATAAGGACATCACAGAGCTGGTGGATGTTAGAGACCTTGCACTTCCCACCTTCCGTTTGAGGATGCCCCACAGAAAGGGTTTAGGTCTGGTGACAGTCTTGGCCAGTCCATCACCTTTACCTTCAGCTTCTTTAGCAAGGCAGTGGTCGTCTTGGAGGTGTGTTTGGGGTTGTTATCATGTTGGAATATTGCCCTGCGGCCCAGTATCCGAAGGGAGGGGATCATGCTCTGCTTGAGTATGTCACAGTACATGTTGGCATTCATGGTTCCCTCAATGAACTGTAGCTCCCCAGTGCCGGCAGCACCTCCAAGTCACTTTGGATAAGTCTCTATGAGCTTGCCACATCTTACCACTGGGATTTTTGCCCATTCCTCCTTGCAAAAATGCTCCAGCTCCTTCAAGTTGGATAGTTTGCACTTGTGAACAGCAATCTTTAAGTCTGACCACATATTTTATATTGGATTGAGGTCTGGTCTTTGACTAGGCCATTCCAACACATTTACATGTTGCTTTAGCAGTATGTTTGGGGTCATTGTCCTGCTGGAAGTTGAACCTCCGTCCTAGCCTCAAATCAGAGTGGTACAGGTTTTTCTCAAGAATATCGCTGTATTTAGCACCGTCCCTCTTTCCTTCAACTCTGACCAGTTTCCTGTGAGGATGGTGTTCTTTGGGTGATGTGATGTGTTGGCTTTGAGCCAGACATAGCGTTTTCTTTGATGGCCAAAAAGTTCAATTTTAGTCTTATCCGACCAGAGCACCTTCCTCCATACATTTTGGGAGTCTCCCACATGCCTTTTCGCAAACTGAAAACGTGCCATTTTGTTTTTTGCTTAAAGTAATGGCTTTCTTCTGGCCACTCTGCCATAAAGCCCAACGGCGTACGGCTTATTGTCATCCTATGTACAGATCTCTGCTGTGGAACTCTGCAGCTCCTCCAGGGTTACCTTAGGTCTCTGTGCTGCCTCTCTGATTAATGCCCTCCTTGCCCGGTCCGTTAGTTTTGGTGGGCGGCCGTCTCTTGGCAGGTTTGCTGTTGTGCCAAGTTCTTTCCATTTGGTTATGATAGATTTGATGGTGCTCCTGGGGATCATCAAATATTTGGATATTTTTTATAACCTAACCCTGACTTGTATTTCTCAACAACATTGTCCCTTACTTGTTTGGAGAGTTCCTTGGTCTTCATGGCAGTGTTTGGTTAGTGGTGCCTCTGGGGCCTTTCAAAAAAGGTGTGTATATGTAATGACAGATCATGTGAAACTTAGATTGCACACAGGTGGACATCATTTCACTAATTATGTGAAGGTAATTGGTTGCACCAGAGCTTTTTATGGGCTTCATAACAAAGGGGGTGAATACATAAGCACATGCCAATTTTCTGTTTTCTATTTCTAAAAAATAGTTTTATTTATATATTTTTCTCATTTCACTTCACCAACTTAGACTATTGCATTCTAAACCATCACATCAAATTCAGATTAACAAAACATTGAACTTAAGGCTGTAATGTAACAAAATAGGTAAAAAGTCAAGGGGGGTGAATACTTTTCCAATGCACTGTATATATATAAATAGATATATATGTATATATATATAAATATATATATCACATATAATAGTTTTCAAACTACGAGACGTGGTGTGTACGACTTAGGCGATGAGTGCCAAAGGTGCTCATCGTTTGCAAGCCTCGCAAAGCGAGGTGAGCCATTAACTTGGAGCACTTAGGCGATGAAAACAAATGAAGAAATGAAAACAAGGCTACACGACCCCGGACCGTGCAAAACACCGCCAACCGCATAGCACTTTCACACAGGAACGTACTAGGTACAAAATACACTATTACAAATGACGAAAAATGCTCGCCAGCCGCGTTACACATAGACAAACGACGCCACTTTACAACACTACCTTGCAACTAATAACATTACGAATCTGCAATGGCGCTTTACACAATTAAGCCAACGGTTTATGCACGCAGCCTATTTCTTATGCACAGTTGAGACATTCATTACACTTTCTCCTCAGGGCAGCAATACTCAAACTGTACATTGTATGCTGCAGGAAAATAAAAACAGATTGATGGCTGGATATATTAATTACAAATAGGTAAAGAATATTAATGTATTAAGTAAATAATTTATTCATTATTAGTTTACAAAATATAGATAAATATATATATCTGTCTTTGTGATGAGCGCCGAAGGTGCTCAGAGGAGCAAAAGTACACGAGAGGAGAGGCTCGCAATGAGCGCCGAAGGTTCTCAGAGTAGAAAAAGCTTGACATTGTGTGTGTGGCAAACAGCATTGACATGGCTTCAAATTTGATTGCCCGTCATTTTTGACAGGCAAGTCGCTAGTTAGATATATATATATATATATATATATATATATATATAATGAATACTACATTAGTGATTCCATTTAAATGTCTGAAAAATAAGTTAATAAGCTTATTTCCTGCTCCAATTTCTCAGAAATAAAGTTGATGCACTGCACTCTGGAAAAACTGCGCAGGACATGCAAATGAGACTAATATAGTATATATATATATATATATATATATATATTTATATATATATATATATATATACACACACACCTATAGAGCTAGAGTTATATATTTAAAAAATGTTCCATAGCAATTACCTAGGTACCTTATGCCTGGTGTCTAGTGGTCTCCCTCCCCTTTGTAGCTCCCTCTCACTTCCCATACCTCTGGCTGCTCAAGATTTCTGGGAAAACAGGGTTTTACCAAATCACGTGAGATTATCCCATGTGATCTCGGGAGAACCGGGAATATCATTATCCGGGCAGCCAGAGGTATGGGAGGCAAGGAGCTCCACCACACCTCATCCCGCCACATAATCTGGGGAGGATTTGTCCCCTTCATCACCCCCATTTCCTACGCCACAGGTTTATATATACAGTATATAGACACATACGTCGAAAAGTGTAAGATACAGGAACATTACTGCATACAGACATTTCTGTGCATATGTACATAATATTCCACAGTACTGAGGCAGACTGATGTCCTTTGAAAATATGCAACCCTAGACCTAGGGCCCTATTCTATTTTTCAATTTATACACACTTAAAATCACTCTTAATATTTTCACATATTCTATTAGCTAATCACAATCTGATTACGTGTTCCCTGCACACAATCAGTAGGAGCCAAAGTAGCAAAATCAGCCTTAGAACCCCATTGGTTTTCGCACAGCTCGAATATTACAAGAACTAATTCTATTAGACCCGTAGCACTAGCTTGCACATAAAGTCTAACCCGCAACTGAAAAAAGTATCATGTTTCTGTCAAAAATATTATGAGTACTAAATAAGACTTGCAAGGCATTTTTAAAACCCTTTTTAGAGCTGTAACAGCAATTAAACACACAATACTGTACATTAAAAGCATGGGAAGGCATGGAAATACAGTAGAATCAATTGCGTAACAGGTCTCAAACACACAAATATGCAATAAAAAATGTTTTTAACTATTATTCAAGAGGTTAATACATATTATGAAACCCACATGGACTAATACAGATGATCTAATGCATTTTATAGAGTGAGCCCAATTGGCAAATATTACTTACGTCCTTCGGGCCTCGTTTTCGTTGTGTTACGTTTTTTCGGCAGCCATTTTATTTCTAGCTTATTATTTCCGATCTTAAAAACATTTCCGATCTAAAATATGCCTCAAATTAACTTGCAAATTCACTCACAGGCTCCCTGGCTCTCCCCCAGTGCTGTGTGTGTAAGTAAATTGGAGGCATATTTGCTTTTTGTTTTGTTTTTTTCGAGTTCCGCAATTTGCACGGTAAAATCGTAATTTTTTCGAGCACCTTGCAATGAGCACCTTTGGCACTTATTGCAGCTATGTCCTGCAGGCCTCGCGATGAGCGCCTGCGGCGCTTATCTTCACCCCTGCAATGAGCGCCTTTGGCACTCATTACAGCTAAGTCCCGTAGGGCTCCACCCTCTGTGGCCCTTGTGATGTACTTTGTGATGAGTGCTACTGCCTTAGGTTTAGTGTTACTGCCTTGGGTTAAATGTTAGTGGCTTGGGTTAAGTATTACTTGTCTGTGTTAAGTCTAACGCCAAATATGCCTCAAATTAACTTGCAACCTCACTCACAGGCTCCCTGGCTCTCCCCCTGTGCTGTGCGTGAGTATGTAAGCTAATTGGAGGCATATTTGTTATTTTTTTCGAATTCCGCAGTTCAGCCGTTAAATTAATAATTTTTGCGAGGTCCCGCAATTTTTCCGAGATCCGCTCATAACAGCTAAGTCCCACAGGCCTTGCAATGAGTGCCTGTGGCTCTCATCTCCACCCCTGCAATGTGAGCCTTCGGTGTTCATTGCAGCTAAGCCCTGCGGGGCTCCACCTCTGTAACTGTGGTCCTCCCAAGGCGAGGGCCACAGTTGCGGGACACAACTGCGTCCCTCGCTTTGAGAGGGCCTCAACTGCGGGGCTCACTATGCGAGGACCACAGTTGCGTGAGGACAACATGCAGATTGAAAACTATTATAGTTGATTGGCTGTAATTAATTGCAGATTACGTGTAACTTCCATGTTTTACTGACGCCATGATGACAGTCTCATTTACTACTGGCTGTGTCTAAGAAGTAAATTACAGGCTTGTTTAAATATTGATATATAATATATCACGCCCCCTGAAATCATACTTAAAAAGGCAGGGTTTTCGAGTTTAAGCTTAACGAGCTAAATTGCAGGCTTGAGTCAATAGAATACATCTAAATATTTAAAGAAAAAAAAAACACCAGCAGCCAAAATTACGAGTTCAAGGCATTAGCCGGCTTCTAATAGAAATATGGCCCCTAGTACTCAATGGCCTAGTCATAAACCTTAACTGAGAATCTGACAGATTGATATAGCTCAACTATTCCTGCCTGTTTGGATAAATAAAGTATGGGGTCTGATTCTAAAATAATACATTTCTAAATTGTTTATATCCCAGTTGTCAGGCAGTGGAATAAGCTGCAAATGCCAATTATTTTATTATTTATTCATTTTTTTTCTATGATGGGAGAAGTTTTCCAGTATGAGGTTGTGAAAAATGAATGTTTTAATTTGGTATAATTGTGAGTACTGAAACATGGATACAGCAAGGCAATGATTAATGGCAGCATTACGAGCCTGGGCCTGGAATGTATTCATAACATGCTATAATTATAATTTTTTTACTTCCTGCTAATTATCCTTTCATGCCTCTATAAGGCTGAGATGCATTGACTATTTGATAACTAAAGTAAAGAAGAAATCTTCTTTTTCACTTTTAATAAAATTAAATTCATGTATTCAATGCATTTATACAATGTAGCAAACATACATTCCAGATCATTCTTTCTAGAGCAATCTATTACAATTACACATTAGGTGGCTATTGAAATGTATTACAAAACGTATTATAAACACGACAGAAAGTATCTACACAAAAAGATGTAGTCATGGAGGTCGGACCAACGGCATACCTCCCAGTATATCAAGTTATCAAAGACGGGCATCTATTTTCTTGAAAAATAGGTGAATTAGTAGCTGCCATTCACTACAATAATAAAACTTTTTTTTAAAGGTGTACACCCTTTTATTTGCAAACTCCTTGTATGCTCATGTATACTACAGAACAGACATACTTATTATAGATTATCTTATTTTTTCCTGTACTCTAAAACAAACAACAGGAAGGGAGTGAGAAGTGGAAGAAACTGATATTTCCTTAAAGCACCTCTGGTGTCACATTTTTATAGTATGCTCTTTAGAAGACATTGACCTAATAAAGGGCAATGTGTTTTTAGGAAGTGACAACATCAATAGCTTAATTTGTTTATGTTCAATTGTCTGTGCTGGCTCTCTCTGTGCCCTCTGTCTCTCTCTGTGCACCCTCTCTCCCTCTCTTTCTGTGCTCTCTCTCTCTCTCTCTCTCTCTCTCTCTCAGTCCACCCTCTCTCTCCCCTCTATATGTTCTCTCTGCATTCTGTATGCTCTCAGTTTCTCGTCCTCCCCCTCTCTTTCCCTCCTCTATGCTTCCCTCACTCTCTCCCCTTCCTCCCTTTCTCTCCCCCTCTACCTCCGTCTCTCAGCCTTCCCTCTCGCTCTCCTCCCTGTCTTTCTGTCCCTCCCTTTCTCTCCCCCCCCTCTCTAAACCTCCCTCTGCCCCCCTCTGTCTGCCTCCCCCTCTACCTTTCTCTCTCTTCCTCATCCCCTCTCTCTCTGCCTCCTTTCTTCCCTCACTCCATCCCTCCCTCTGTGCGATACCTCCAAGTTGCATGTGAGTAACACCTGCACAGTATGCATCGCGCAGGCGTTTCTCACATCACTTAACTATTATATAGGATTATATTCAATTATGCTTTACTGGGGAGCATACATTTTACTTAATGTGATTTGTCACCTGGGGTACCTTAGATGCAGGTAAGATCTCCATTCAGTTCTGAAACGGTGCTGCAATTATGTAAAACTTTCAATAAGAATTAATATGTTGACGGATGAGTGTAACTTACAATGGGTATCCAAACATAAGGAGACAAAAAAAGGGGATCCCTTTACTGTGGTGCACTCAACACTCACACAATAACCGTTAAAGCGTAACATTTATTAATCATAAATAAAAACACTGGACCATAATAAAACCTTGTAACAAGACGTCACGCTACCTATGTTGTTGTATGTAATTATAGAACACCTCTGTTGGTGGTAAATAAAATATATATTTATATGAATACAAGCAGATGAATTGGATGACACCAGAATGGAGAATATAAAGTGCTAAGTACCAACAGAAAAAAGTTCTTAAGTGTAAGAATGGCAAGAATCAATTCCTGCTATTGGGAAAATATAAGGTGACAACAGTGTTAATATTAAATATATTCAAAATTCTTGTAAACAAATGATCTAAAGTGCTGAATATGGCTACATAAATAAATGGGTACATTGTTTAAGGCCAATTCTAAGGAAATGGGATGCATGCTTAACACCAAATTATTGAGGGGCTCCTTATGTTTGTATATTCAATTATTTGATCCCTGGAACCAGCCATTTATTGAAATTACCCTGGTTTAGATACATAAAACCACCTTACTTTTTTCTTTTAATTTACAATAGGATCACACTCACAGTTGTAAGTCAGGATAAAGCAGTTTGACTTGTAATAGTCAATAAATGAAAGGCTGTATAATTTAATTTGGTTTCCAAAACATTAATCCTTTATCAAGACTAATTCTTTAAAAGAGTGTACTATTAGTATTAGACTTTAGTGGCCCATTACGTGGGATTGTCCATTCCCAGTTGGAACCCGAGAAACATTTGAGAGACTGGTAGGGGCAGAGTGGTTTATGCTATAAAGAGAATCTGTCTCCCCAAAAACAAACAATAAGGAGGTATGCAAATGGGCAATTTGCACTCTTTGTTAGTGGACATTGATCACTAATCAGAGGTCAATATAAAGGGCATCTTTTCTAGTGACACTGCCATGACCTTCCATGATGATAAATAGTGTAGCTTGTGTTTTAAAAACCATGAGTACAATCTATATGACTACCATTATTTTTAAATAAAAATCATCCTTTGGAAACGATTTACACATTTTACTTGAGTTGCCTAAATGTATCTAAATTTGAAAGGGGGTCATTCAGGCTCTTTTAAGAGCCCTCAATATCCAAATAATTGTAATGGTTTCCAGAGCTGGACATTGCGATGGCAACCACATGATAGCTAGAGGTACATGGATAGCTTCATTTAAAAGAAGTGCCTCCCTCTTTTAAAAAAATCATTCTGTGGTCCTCTTAGTATTTATATGATGGTACAGGGGCACTAAAGACCCCTCTTTTGAAAGCATGGTTTTGGGATCGTGAGGAAATAGTGTACTTCTGCTACAAATGCCATAATGGTTAAGTAATTGCCATGTTCATGATGATAATTTCCTCTTATATAAAGTGATAAGGCCCCTTTTTATTATTTACAAGTGACTTGCCCATCAAAAATGAAGGCAATAAAATGCTGTTTGCCACGTAATGCGAGCCTCTCCCCCCCTCTACTTTATGGTAAGGCACACATCACTTTGCTGCGGCATGAGCTGCAAGCATGTGCAAGCTTGTAAATTTGGCACTCATGGCGGCACTCGCCATGAGCACCTTCGGCGCTCATTGAGAGCCTCTCCCCACACCTGTGCCTCTTTCCCCCCTACCTTGTGCCTCTTTTCCCCTCTCTCCCTCCCCTGCATCTCTTTGCCCCCCTCTCCTCCCCTGTGTCTCATTGCCCCCTCTCCCTCCCCTGTGCCTCTTTGCCCCCCTCTACCTCCCCTGTGTCTCTTTGCCCCCCTCTCCCACCCCAGTATCTCTTTGCCCCCCTCTCCCACCCCTGTGTCTCTTTGCCCCCCTCTCCCACCCCTGTGTCTCTTTGCCCCCCTCTCCCACCCCTGTGTCTCTTTGCCTCCTTCTCCCTCCCCTCTCTCATTTGCGGCAACAGGCCAATTGTATATCAAATTAGCTTTCAACCTCACTTATGGACTCCCTGCTTCAGGCTTGAGGCAGGGAGCCCATAAGTTAGGATGATAGCTAATTTTCTATTTAATTGGCGTCTTTTGTCGGCCTCCCACAGGCTTCCGAGTTACGGACTTAAAAAAAAATGTTGCCTTTTTTCCCCCCAAGCCTGTAACTCTAAATTACGACAGCTATATATTTGAGGGAAGGCAGAGGGGCTATGGACATGGTCGTGAGTGGAAAACCTATGGGAAAAAACCTGGACATACTCAGACCACAAGGAGTAATTTATCTAATCAGTCTAGATAGTGATAGTCTTGGGGTCTATAGGGTTCTGGTCTTTGGTTATATAAATGGCTTTAAACTGAAGACAATAGATTCAGAGCCCCTATAGGCAGCAATTAGTGACAATGATCTGTCATTAGTAAGTGGTATTAGACTGTCTGTGGTGGGTGGATCAGAAAAGCCAATAGTAGCTAAATATTGCAAAATTTAATGTAAGTCCACTGAAGTAAAATGTTTTTTAATGATATTCAATTGATAAAGTGCTGTTAGTAGTTATGAATTATACAATATTTGGAAGCTCCGCTATGTGACTTTAAATATCATCAGCCTTATTAAATTGCGATTCGGCCAATAGAATAGGGCTCTATTTAAGCACACAGCATATTTTTTTTAAAGAAGTTTTTAGTTAGTGATCTTCTATCTAAAAGCAAGGCCTTCACTAACTGAAAACGTCTGTAAAAAAAATATGCTATGTGCTTAAATAGAGCCCTATTCAATTGGCCGAATTGCAATTTAATAAGGCTGCATATCAGCCTTATAACAGAGCTGAGGTGGACTCCACCATTCTTTAGTGGAGAAACTGATCCCCAGATCTAAAATAATATGATTCCACTTATATATTTAAAACAAGTTTATTCAGCAGGATTGCTTAATTAATAACATGCCGTCAGTGGCAACTAGCAATATATCTAATGACAAATAAAAAAACTCTACAATGTTTTCAGGGCACAATTTATTTACTAGTAGTTTTATCTGTCACAACATAGAATGAATCACTTATTTCTGTAAGGCTAGAATACATTAACTTGAGAGCAGAAATAGGACATTGGTTTTACTGTATTAGTGTATCATTTAAATGTAGTTATTTATTATTCGTATGTTAAAAGCTGCTGGACAAAGAATCTTAATCTCAAGGATAAGAAAAATAGTGTGTTTATATTCTTAAAGAACTTTTGAACTATGTTCCAAAAATGTCTAGACTTGAGGATTTTTTTTTTTTTTACTTTTCTCTCCTTTTACTTGATATTATAGTATTATAACATGGGTGAACGTTCAAAAATAGCTTGCTCTTTTTTTCTTTCTGATACTTGGTGTCTGCACAATTTTAAGACCCCCTTGCAATTTTTTTATTAGGTCTTAACTTTAAGTGCCTAACATTATCCAATTGATTTTTGTAAAAACACACATTGAAAAATCTTAACGAGGGACAATATAAATGACACTATTTTATTGTCAAGAAAGAGGGCATATAAGCCGCTGTAATGTGGTTCCAATGCACATTACTCTGTAAAAGTATTTTTAAACTGAAATGTTGATCATCTTAATCAATTTTATATAGTATTGCTTAGTGACATCACTGAACTATACTGGGCAAGAAATGTTAATCTTAATTTAAGTGCTTTGGGTTGCAATTCAGCAAGAATATACAGCTCATATAGTATAGACTTTCAGACTGAAATTGTAAGAGTCCAAACTTCTTATTTGAGGAGCCTTTTCAAAGTGTAATTGGTTTCAAATTCACAGCACAATTTTAATTAGTTTAATTATTTTGTAAAACCAAATTTGCATCGTCTAGTTCAGTGGTTCTCAACAGCTAGTCCTAGAACCAGGGCTTTTCCTTGAGATCTTGGCCCACATTCAATTGCAAGCCTATAATTACCTTCAAACTGAACATTTGTCTGCGGTTCAAAATTTTTACCTATATAAACAGTGCCGGATCTACCTTTTTGGAGCCCCTAGGCAGTGAAGTGGAGGAGCCCCTGGAAGTGAATATGCAAGATATGCACAGACCCAATTTTGTATTTTCTGTGCATGTAAGTTCCTTTTCCTTTACTCTCTTGTTCTAATTGGTTACCCCCTAGTAGCCAGTCCATGAACTGCCGCATCTTGTTTGTTTTAAGCCAGGAATTTTTTTTTTGTAAAAGTTGCACCCCTCACAGAGAAGCGCCATTAGGCGGCTCACTAGTTGGCCTAATGGGTGATCCGGCCATGCATATATATATGTATTTAATTGACTCAAGCCTGCAATTACAAGATCATAGCCCTAACACGTTAACCATGAACCCCTATGTAGCATTTCAGGGCCTGAATATGATCAATTAAGCAAGCCTGTAAGTTACTGTTTAAACAGAACCAATAGTAAATGAGCCTGTCATCATGACATCAGTAAAACATGGAGTTTAAACTACAATCAATGAGTGTTTAGAAGTACGATTTGCGATCGGCCTTGCAATCCAGAAATGTTGCAATATATAAAAATCAACTGTTCTAGTCCATGCAGGTTCCATGATATGTATTAATCCACTGATTGTCGGAAATAAAAAGTAAAAAATGAATCCATTGATTGCCGAAAATAAAACGTAAAACAAAAAAATCTATTGCATATCTGTAAGCTTAAGACAGTTGTGCAATTAATTCTAATGCTTTTCATTGCTTTCCCAGTATTTTAAAGTACAGTATTGTTTGTTTATTTGCTTTTGCAGTGTTACGAACAGGTGTTTAACCCACTTGAGGATCCTATCTAGTACTCATAGGATTTTTTTATACATTTATCATTTACGTGTTCAAAGGCAATTGCCGACTTGTTGAAATGTTGCAATTGAATATGGATTTTGCGTCTTTAGCACTGGTAACATTTACGGGCTTGAAACATCATAGGAGGAGATAGGAAGGAGTTACGTTTGTCACAATCGCAGTACTTTTGAGCCTGTACCTCGCAATTGAAATGCAAGTAGCTAAAAGTAGCCAATTGAATATCAGTAACATTTACGGGCTCCATTATGGGCTCCTGTAATTGCGATTTAGACAATTAAATGTGGGCCCTTGTCAACCAATTATCAGGGACAAAGGGATGAGGAGCGCTCAGTACTCTAAACATACAATTATTATTTCTTATAGTTATAGATAGCTTGAGGAACTTATCTACTGTTAAAATTAAATGAAAAAATAAATAAAATTTAGTGTGCCACTTGTACTATCGTCCTGTACTGGACTAAAAAGCGGATAGTTAACTATTCGATCACCAGATCAGAAAGTTTGTATATCGGACTAAATGTAATTGGGAAAAAACATCATATTTGGAAACGGATCTAGGTTCTTGAAAGAGCAGTATATACTATATGATAGTGATTGAACATATGTAAATTGTCTTATGGAAAATTTAAATTGTTTCAGTCCATGAAGTGGATTTGTGCATAAATGTATTTTCTAGCTCAATAAACAAACAATACAGTTTAAGACCGTTTCTTACATCTGTAGATTTAACAATAAAATACACATTTTTAAGAAAACCTGGGGATTTTTGATGGGCAGGTGGAGTGTTTTAAAGAAAGAGCTTATGGCAATAATTTTATACATCTTTTGTAAATTCCCTACAATATATTTAAAGGATTTCCTACCCCAGCAAATTTAAAGGAACACTGTAGTGATCATACAACTTGTTTCATTGGTTTAATTTATGCAAATCACTTTGAGCACAGTAACCATTCTCCACATAGAGATTCCATACCCCCAATAATGTGGTCTAGCTCTGTGTGTGGTAACATTCACTTATTCACTGTCTATATATCCGAATTTATTTGATATATTCACATAAAAAAATATTTTAAACATTGGCTAAATTCAGTAGTACGGGGTCAGTTTGAAACACGAGGATCCAGGATGAACAAAATATACCAAAACCATATCTCAATACTGAGATATGAAGGATCAAATGTGTTTGCAGTTAGACTGGGATATAAGGCAGCTTCCATGTTGAGGTCTATTGTTTATTACATATTACCTTAAATATTACCTTGACTTGGTTTTGGGAGGAACAATGCTTCTCCCATTTAGACTTCATTAAAATTATTTATGCCTAGAAAAACCTAAAGGACCACTGTAATTCAACCAAATTAGACACTTGTTTGCCAGGTATGCATCAAACTAACAATGGTTTGATTTGCATGGCCCCCATAAGGAATCTTGGAAGTGAACTTTCCACTTAGAGAGCAAGCCCTTACAAGTGGTCTCAACCTAAAGTGTTATTAGGGACACCATGGTTATAGGTTAGCTTCCATAAGGACCCCCAGGTAAAGAGGTTAATGTTTGGTGCCATAGAGGTCCTTATGTACTCCCATAGGGATAGATTAGGATTCCATTGGGGTCCATGTAAACCTCCATGGTTATAGGAAGCCCACCCCAAAGCACAAGGGAGTGGGGTAAAGGGGTCCCGATGCCCCCCCCACAGGTATTTATGGGGTCCTTGGGAATATCTGACTCATAATAGAGGGTAGCAGATCATTGTCATGGTATCAACTGAAAATATTTTTTTATTATTTAACCCCCTCCCTGCCATATTTGTATTTTTTTCTGTGTATTTGTTTTTTTATGTTAATTATTTTGATTGGTATAGGCAGTTTGGGGGTTAATGTTAGGGAGTATGGGGGTTCTTATGGATCCCATGGGCGAAAGGGTCTATAAGAGCCTCATGGTACAAGTTAGGATATCATGGGGTTCCATAGGGATTGGCTTGGTTATAGGTTAGCTTCCATAATTACCCATATGGATCATTGGGATAGATTAGGATTCCATTGAGGTACATATGGACCTCCATGGTTGACAGTTTATGTTATTATCCATGGGGGACCATAGGGACCACAGCTCTCCATAAATGTAAATAGCCTCTCACACACATATACAAAACTTCCACCAACATGGATTCTTCTTGAGGACTGCAGAGGCATTACAATGTATTTTATCCTCTAATTAGATACTAACTATATGACTTTTTCCTGCTTAATTACACTCTTAGTCCGACCAAAAGTTTTCAAACATATATGTTTGTTTCTTTATACAGTGATCCTTTAATAGTAAGTTATATTTTCACTGGCCCATTAACAATTTGCAAGACTTCATTAATCTTATATTTGTCGCTATGAAGCCTGACTGATGCATGATAAGGGCACTTGCACACACTACAAAAAGCTCATATATAATATGGAGATAAACCAAGGGCTAAAAATATAAATTAGCAGTGTATAATTTAAATATCCAAATTATGGATATAATTACGAAACAGAGAAATGCATATATTTAAGAGCACCAACACAACAGCAAATTGCAGATTGATCTGGATTTCATGGTCAGAATTATCATTAGGGAAATGTTGCTGATTAGGGGCATTTCAATTATATACCTGCGAATAAATTTAACATTCATATATCACATACATATACATTTTGTGACTGAGCAGTAGAGGGACAAAAGGCATGTGAGTGTACAAGAAATGGAAATTATTTGCTAAATGTGGTGCATATCTTACTTATTTCAGGGAAGAGATCAGTATTATTATTACTATAATAATGCAATATTTATTGATTTATTTTGTCGTGCAGTAAAATTGATAGTGGTAAGAGGATTCAAAGAAACAGACCACCATGGGGAAAATGCTAAAAGTGTTTTTATACATTACAGAAAGCAAGTATCCGTGCTGGTTCAAATTAAAATACTTGTACGGCAAAATGTATGCTATCAATTGTAGTGTACAGTGAAAAATACATTCCAAGTTATAATAAAACATTACTGACCTAAAATATGTGAACATAGAGCAAATGCGTTTAAGAATGCACATGGAGAAAGTGCATCTATTAAATTGGATGGAAATACATTATGTATAGGGATAAAAATTCAGGAACTCCGCAACAAAAGGCAAGTTCCTTTAGCTATGATGAATGACTCACCTAAGGCATATCATTTAATTTCAATAAGGAAAATAAAAAAAAGAGACCACTACTGCTGCAAATTTTAAAAATAATTGTATTGTTAACAAGAATTATGACTCATTTTGAACTATTAAAATTGGTCTACATGGATTCATATCGTATCAGGTTTAAAAATATGCGCAGTGCTTATTTGAATATGCCATACATATTCCTGACAGGTAATCTATTCCTAACGAGACTGACGAAGGCCTACAGGGCATCAAAGAGAGGTAGAACATTTGGCATTAAATGTATTGCGTTCTGCAACTCTGTTATTATGGTATGTATTATTCCAGAAGCATTGTTGATGTTGAAAGGTGTAGTTGTATGTAAATGTAATTACTACTTTATTTGTTCAAACAACAAACATTTACCATTGTGCAAGATTTTTTGAGACTAGTGTCCAATCATAGTCTTGTATTTGTTAAAAAAAATATTTAAAAAATTGTGAACTTGTTTTTTAATTATTTTTCATTGCATTCATTTTTGTGTATAAATTCACAAGAAACCTTTGAAAAATGTATAGATATTTATTGACTAACGCTATGCCTTATAAACTGGTATATGTACAAAAATATTTGTTACTCAGAGACAAGAAAGGCATTTAATACATTGAATGCTTTAGTCTTTAGTCTTTAGTTCCTTTGTTATTCCATGCAGACTTTTGTTTAAGTAGGATAGGATCTAATATAATCTACGGTAACAAGTCGTTTGCCCGTCATAAATGACTGGATTTTTTCCCACCTCCATTCCCCTGTATCTCTTTCCCCCATATCTCTTTCCCCCCTCTTCCTCCCCTGTGACCCTTCCCTCCCCCTTTCCCCCTCTCTGTCTCTTTCCTCCCCTTTGTCTTTTTCCTCCCTCTCCCCTGTGTCTCTTTCCCCCATGTCTCTTCCCTTCTTCCCCATGCATCTCCCCCATTTCTCTTCCCCCTCATCCTTCCCCTGTGTCTCATCCCCCCTCCTTCCTGTGTCTCTTTCCCCTCCTCCCTCCCCTGTGTCTTTCCCCCCTCTTCCTTCCCCTCTGTCTTTCCCCCCTCTCCCTCCTCTTTGTCTCTTTCCCAACTCACCCTCCCCTGTGTCTCTTTCCCCACTCATCCTTCCCCTGTGTCCCTTTCCCCCTCTGTCTCTTCACCCATTTCCCCCTCTGTCTCTTTCCCCCTTCCCCCTGTGTCTCTTTCCCCCTTTCCCCTGTCTCTTCCCCCCTTTCCCCTGTGTCTCTTTCCCCCTTTGTCTCTTTCCCTCCTACTACCTCTCGTGTGTCCTTTCCCCTGTCTCTTCCCCCCCTCCTCCATCCCCTATGTTGATTTGCCACCTCTCCCTCGACTGTGTCCCTTTGCCCGGTGTCTCTTTCCCCTTCCTCCTGTCCTTGTGTATCTTTCCCCCTCATCCCTCCCCTATGTCTCTTTCCCCCTTTTCCCCTCTGCCATTTTAAAGTATTTATTTTTATATTTGTGTCCCTATTGATCACAGCGCATTTTTTTTACAACAGTTTTGTTTTCACTCAACTAGAAGAAATCTACTTTTTGTTAAAAATGCTTTCAGTTTTGGAGTTTTTTCAAGATTTTCTCAGATTCCAATCTAACAATCTGCATACCCCTTGTGACATCGGGGGAGGGTGGGGGGTCAAGACTTTGTAGGACTATTGGACTATGGGGTCCTGGATTAACATGGACTGTTGCTATTCCTTCTTCCTTCTCTCCCCTGACCCTGTCCTCTCTGTCTTGACAATTGAACTGTGACAGTTATATTCCTGCTGTGTACCCTGTGGGATGGCGGAGCCAGGTTGTTTATGCAGGGGACCATATCAGGGGGTGATCAAAATTATTGTGTTTTTGTGTTAATGTATTGATGTAATGGTGGCAACCAGGCATGTTTGGTATTGAAATGCTGTTTAATTGTTAAATGCAGTTATAGGGATTACCAGTTTGTGGGGACAGAATGCGGTCAGCAGAGTAGTGGCGGGGGCTAAGTAGAAATATGTTTACAATACTACCCACCCTGCGGTTAAGGCTTCCTATCATTAATGCGTGAATTTTCATCTTCCTGGGCAAACAGGCATCAAAAGACCACCCAGACGGGATGTCTCAGAAGAGGTTATATTGCAAGTGCCCTTTGCCAAGTACAGAAGGCAGGAGGAAATTCCAAAAATGGGCCGGGGGGGGGGGGGGGGTCCCTCTCCCTAGGGTGACGTGTTGGTGGAATTATGTTGAACTGGGTTGTGCATAAACACTGGACAACATCAGTAAAGGTTGTTGTCTGTTTAAACATGCATAACTGATGTGCGTGTTTCCTTCTAGGGGGATAATAATCTTTATTACTGGGATTATTGCTGCTTAACCCGCACAGTCAGTAAAATTTGCTGGGTGGCTCTACTGATTCCTGTGGTTTGCTGGGCGCTTTGGTGGCTGTAAGCTGGGTTGGTTCTTTTCCTGCTGTCAGGGATATTCAAAGAACCAAATGGTGCTACTAGGTAGGTTTGAACTAGATTCTTATCAAGCCCAACAGAAGCAGTAGATCATCACAGCCCTGTACTACATGGAGTAAAACTATTGTGTTGTCAGCAATCTTTTCGTCACTAATGATTTTTCAAAATAACTTTTCCTACCTCTAAAAGAAGCTAAATGCATACTGGAGTGGTCATGAGGTTTATTTGCTTTTCGGAGAACAAGTTATCTGAAAGCCATGGGTCTCCACTGATAGAATGATGCAAGTTTTAGTATTCATGCTAACAATAGGACTAATGCATAACTGTAAGGGGCCAACAAAAATACTTCATTTTAAAAGGGCAGATTTTAACGGTCTAAGGGCAGCAATACAAAGTATAGACTGGGACAGAGAACTGATAATAAATGAACTGAACATAAATTAACAACGTTCAAATGCTTCCTAAATAAACATACTTATCACCATATACCATGTGGAAATAAAAGTAGTAGGAGTAAATTACAACCCATGTGGCTTAACAATGAATTAAGGATGAAGATGAGGGAAAAAAAAACAAGAGGGGACAAACAAGAGGGGACAGAAACTGCTTTACGGGAGTACAATGAAATCAACAAGGCTTGCAAAAGGGCCATTAGAATGGCTAAAATCAAAAATGAAAAATGAATTGCAAAAGAGAGTAAGACTAACCCTAAAATATGTTTTAAGTATATTAACGGGAAGAAGGCGAGAAAGGAAGCTATAGGAACATTACAATGTGACACAGGCTGTCTGAACATTACTGACCAGGAAAAGGCAGATGAGCTAAAAAGGTTATTTTCTTCGGTATACACAAGGGAGGTACCAGTGTTTGGGACACTGCAACATAATTGAGCTATACTACTTTCACCAAATAACTGGTTAACGCAGGAAGAAATCCAAAAGAGGTTGGAAAAAATAAATGTTAATAAAGCCCCAGGTCCTGATGGAATACATCCAAGGGTACGGAGGGAACTGGGCTCTGTAATAGCAAAACCATTATATCTAATTTTTCAAGAATCAATCAACACAGGGTCTCTACCAGATGACTGGAGAAGGGCAGAGGTGATACCTATATTTAAGAAGGGAGCAAAAGCAAATCCAGGGAATTATAGACCAGTGAGTCTCACTTCAGTAGTGGGAAAGCTTTTAGAAGGGTTAATAAGGGATAATATACAAGAATATGTCTATTCAAACAGGATAATAAAGAGGAGCCAACAAGGATTTATGAAGGATAGGTCATGTCAAACAAACCTAATTAGTTTCTATAGGGGAGGTTAGTAGGAACTAGAATTAAGGCAACTCCGTGGATCGAGTCTATTTGGATTTTGCGAAGGCTTTTGATACAGTGCCACATGGGAGACTATTGAGCAAACTAAGGGATACAGGAATTGCCATAAATATTTGCTTACGGTTTGAGAGATGGCTAAAAGACAGGAAGCAAAGGGTTGTGGTAAATGGAACATACTCAGATTGGACTAATGTGGTAAGTGGGATTCCTCAGGGTTCAGTATTAGATCACCTCCTTTTTAACATAGTTCTTAATGACTTGGAAGTGAGATTGGAGTGTGGTGTCTCCATTTTTGCTGATGACACAAAGTTGTGCAAGCTAATGAAATCAGAAAATTATGTACTTTCCCTCCAAAGGGATTTGCATAAAATACAGGAATGGGCATCTGGCAGATGAGATTTAATACAAATACATGTAAAGTTATGTATCTGGGAAGAAAAAATAGCCATGCAATTTATAATCTTAATGGAGCAAATATAGGGGTATCAGATATTGAAAGGGATTTGGGAGTGCTTGTGGACAACCACCTAGGTAACAGTGCTCAATGCCAAGCAGTATCTGCAAAGGCAAATACAATATTAGTATGTATTGAGAATGGTATAGAAGCAAGAGAAGCAAATATAATTCTCCCACTATACACATCCCTAGTACGCCCTCATTTGGAATATGGAGTACAATTTTGGGCACCATTACATAAAAAGGATATTTTAGAGCTAGAAAAAGTAATACAGAGAAGGGCTACAAAACTAATAAGGGGAATGGAGTGGCTAAGTTATGAAGAAAGACTAACCGAATTAACTCTAGAAAAAAGGCTCCTAAGAGGGGAAATTACCTTATATATATATATATATATATATATATATATACTAGCGAATTGCCTGTAAAAAAATGACGGCAATGAAATTGTAAGGTAGCTAATGCTGTTTGGTGTGTAATAATGAAATATATAATACATTAATAAATGAATATACTTTACCTATTTTGAAGCATTGTGTTGAAGAGCTGCAATCTGTTTTGATGTTGCTGCAGCATGAGTGGTGTGGAGCTGCTGTGTGAGCGTGCTGAATGTGTGCAGTGTAATACTGTGCGTGCCCAAGACCAAACTGTAAGCGTAGTTGTGTACTTTTGCATTGGTCGTAAAATGGCGGGTAATGTGTGGTATGCGTCTTAGCGGAATATCCATAGGTCTTTTGTGGTGTTTTGCGAGTTTCTTGTGGTGTTTTGCGTGTTTACAGTGCTGTAGCCTCGTTTTCATTTTGTTAGGCGGCCATTTTTTCTCTCGCTTAGCGAAATTTTTTGTGTCTAAACTCTTTTATTTTGAGTTAAATGAAGGTGTAAGATGCTTTTTTGAGGTCCTGGATGCTCCCTCTTGCTGTAGGTAAGCTTTTTATGTATGTGTTGTGTGTATTTATTGTGTTTTTAATGTTTTCATGTTGGCGGGTTGCGGCCAATTTTTGCGAGGTCGTAATGTGTGCTAACGTGTCTCGTATGTTGTTTGCGTTTGTAGCCTCGTTTTCGTTTTGTTCCGCGGCAACTTTTTCTCTTGATTAGCGATTTTTTTAGTGTTCAAACTCTTTTATTTTTAGTTAAATGAAGCTGTAAGTTGTTTTTTTTAATGGTCCTGGATGCTTCCTCTTGCTGTAGGTAAGCTTTTTATGTATGTGGTGTGTGTATTGATTGTGTTTTGAATTTTGTAATGTTCGCGAGTTGTCTCCGATTGTTGCAAGGTCGTAATGTGTGGTAACGTGTCTCGTATGTTGTTTGCGTTGCGAGGTAAAGTTTGCGAGGTTCATAGTTGGTGTGTCGTGTTCTTTGCGTGGTCGCGGTTGTTGTGTGGTTAGTTGCGTTTGAACGTAAATTTTGCGAGGGTCGCAGTTGCTGGCATGGAGCGCCTTTGGAGGGCCGCGGATCGCTGCGCGAGCCTGCAAGCGTTAGCAACAACTCGTACGCTCACAACTATATATGTGATATCCAGGGTCAATACAAGGCTTTGTCAAGGGAACTTTTTGTTCCAAGAGGTTTTCAACTGACATGGGGACATCCTTTGAGATTAGACGTAAAAAAAGATTTCACTTTAAAGAAAGAAAAGGGTACTTCACAGTAAGGGTGGTTAATCTGTGGAATTCTCTACCAAAGGAAGTGGTGACAGTGGATTCGATAGATAACTTTAAAAATGGATTGGATATATTTTTAAATAAAAAAGGGCATTAAGGGCTATCCTGGATAAATAAAGAGGGAGTATTGATCCAGGGATGAATCCGATTGCCAGTATCTGGGGTCAGGAAGGAATTTTATATTTTTTTCCCTGTTGAGACAATTGGCAAAGTTTCACTGGGGATTTTTCTCTGTTTGCCTTCCTCTGGTTCAATTAACAATAAATCCAAGTATTGCAGATCAGAGGAGATCTAAAAAGGTTGAACTTGATGGACGAAAGTCTTTTTTCAACCTAAATTACTATGTACATTACTAAATGTCTTCAGCCTGCAAGGATCACCCTGTTGAGAAGCTAACTCAAGAAAAAAAAGGCAATGGCTGTCCTTAGTAAAGAATAATTGCATAGGAAGGCTTATACAAGCTCATTATCAATTGTGTGTTTTTTTATCACATATTGTAAATATTTTGTCTAAAATAGTCCTTTAAGTGGTTTTACTTTTTGCTTTCAAAACATTTTAGATTCAGGAAATGGCATAAATGGTCTGTGGTGTGCTCCCTTGTTTCAATCATTAGTTGTTATTACTGGTATGTCAATTCTACCTTTTTTGTCCATATTTATAGGATAGTACCATTAATCTGCCTCAATATTTCACAATTGTAGGGTGGTTGCCAGAACTGTATCAGTTTAATTATATCTAACAAGACATTAGAGTGTAAAGTCATTGAGTTTAATTTATAACAAATAATTGTGGCATAAAGAAGTATAATTTTTTTGTTGTATATTAGACATTTTTGCATCCTGTCTAATACATGATCAAGCTATTATTTGACTGTTGTGTTTAGTACTGATTATAATATTAAATATTGAAAATACTTTAAGATTATTATTAAAAAAAACTAACATGAAAAATCACATTTCAGTGGTATGATAATAATATATAAGCGCTTACACTGGTAATGTTTTTCAGCATTGTAGAAAGATATTCAGACAGGTAGGCTTGCAAATTCTGTGCTCACTTTATCATAATATTCCCATACATCAACATTTCAAAGTGTATTATATGCACAGTGTATTTCAGGCACTTGATAAATTTTGTCCTTATGTAGCTGTAGCTCCCCTCAAATATTTTGAAAGTAATAAATTGCTATAATCAAATCTAATTTTTGAAAAATACCTGTGGGAACCACAAACAAAAAAGAACGTCTAGTAGAGGAACATGATAAATAACGCAGGAGGCAGTAGTTTATTATAATCAGCTTGGCATTGAATTACAAAATTAAAATTATATGGCCCTTGATAAGTAACCCTACCAATGTACATGATCAGTGGAATTACGTTGACTTATTTTGCATTTCATAGGAACAGTTCAAAGAAGTATAATAGGAAAATGGAAAGATTTATCACAAAGGACCCTGTAGCAAAGAATATGTTAAAAAATCCATTTATTTTGGTTTAATAAGAAAACTGGCATATGAATGATTTGTTTAGAACTCATTAAGCATAAAACAGTTTTTAAAAAGTGCTAATTTACCAAAAGGGACATTCATACTGTAAGCAAATTGCATTATTTTAACAACATTGGCATGAAACTGTACTGGGAAAAATTGACATTGAAATACATATACCACAGACATTTAGAAAGTTCTAAGAAAAATTGCCATACAAAATGGCTAACGTAATGCTCCAGCAATTGAAAGATTTCCGTATTAAACATCAGTATAAACTGCTAATGAATGAATTCTAATTTTAAAATAAGGATTTTAAGAGAAAACATTGCCATTTTTGATTCATGTTGAATGTGCTGCTCTCTCCATCTTTTAATGATTTTATTGTTGGTGACAAAATATACTCTTCACCAACATGGCTGATATCAGCTAACACAAATAATAGCATTTTGATAAGGAATTGTAATCAATCAGTTGTTAATGAAATGTACATTCAGCTCAGGCCAGGGAGTTTATCACTCTTTGTCAGTACCACCAATAAGGATGTTGGGAAAGGTAATTGGAGTAACACATTGAAGATAGGGAGGACATGATTTCCTATGTAAGTTTTCTCACAAAACGTTATTAATTATTGCTAATGTAAAATGTTTTATTAATTATTGGTAATGTAAATTTTTTTTTATCATGAATGTAAATGTTACAAAATGTTGATTGTGCAACGTGTATAGAATAGAATAATTGTATTAACATGAGACACAGGTGACATGGTCCCCCCTCTTCTGTCGTGATGTTACTAGAATATAGGGGCATGAAGCCATAGGACTCTGTAGACTACAACAATCTTGTGCTTTTATCTCCGAGTCATTCCATAAGTCCATATTTATACTTCTTCTCAAGATTCTTTTATTTTATTGGCAGGCTAAAGTGGGTCAAACATATTGGTCCTTATCTCTTCCAGTGCTGCTTTAGTCCTAATTTTCTTTTTTGATAAATTATATTTTCAAGAGCGTCTTCAGATTCCATTGAGTTTGGGTACAATAACCAATCGATATATTATTTTACTTATATTTAAAGGCAGATAACACATTGTACACACATTAGTGCAGGAGATGAGCGCCTTGATTACAGTCTTATTTCTTTAATATATATAATAATATACATTATTTCCCATCCAAAAATATCTCTGTAGTATACAAAACATGCTCTTTTAAAATGAATAATAAAGTTTTGGTTCTATAGTGGTCATTTATGGAGCACAAAAATGGATAGACCAAAAAACATTGTTTGAAATAAAAATGTGTAAAATCAGTTTGTTAATTTGCACTTACCATTGACATTTGGTTTGCACTTGCACTGGCCTGTAGTTTGGTTACATGTGATGTCTCCATTAAGTATTCCAAAAGGATTGCATTTGCAGGGGCGACAGCCGAAACAGTTAGAGCGCTGTAGATTATAGAATCCATCCTTGCACTTATTACATTGTCTACCAGACACATTCTTTTTGCACATACATTGGCCTCCAATCTGAAAAGGATATTACAAAATACAACAACATTAAATAATTTTGTCATTTTTATAATTATATTATTTGCAGTAAAAATAAATTAATATAAAAAGTAAAAAATTAAGTATAGCTGGGTTTAAAGCAGTTTCTTAGGACTGTAAATATTCAAAATTGGTCAAAACCAGTTCAATAACATTGCACTTTTTAAGTAATTTATAAATATTTAATTTGAGATCACAAAATCTGCATTTTCCAAGTTACTATTTTTAAGGTGTATCAACTACCTATACAATAAAGATTACTGCCTGGTTTTCAGAAACATTTAGATAGGTTGGTCAAGAAAGAAATATTTATCTCATAACAAATTCAAGATTCAAGGCACATAACTCAGATGCGTGAATATATATACAAAGTTATGGCATAGATTTATTAAAGGTGGTTGGCTTCATCTCCCATATGCATGAATGGAGATAAGAGACCTAAACCTTGCTCCCTTTGATAAATATATACCTATTACTGTATGTCATATCTATTTATAGTCTGGCTGTGTCATTGGATAGCTAAGAATGGTTACTATACACCAGGGAAGCTACAGTCACCATGTCACCACTCTCTACACATTCCCAGGATACACTAAGGGCAGTTTAATGGACAATGCCGTGGCCTGCAGTGATGCAATTATTATTATGCATATCTACTTTTGATCACCAGTAAGTTGTGGTCAAGCCCCAAAAACATGTTAATTTAACACAAACCCCTACAACACAGAGCATAGTTGTTTAAAATGTGTATTCAATAATGGAGCTTTATGTCATAATTGTTTAAAAGGCATAAAAGGTTGTGATCCTTATAAATGGTCAAAAAATACTTGAAAATGAATTTGGGTCTCCAGTGCAGTTGTAGTGTATCTAGAATTTATTTGTGCCTAACATATATCCACCCACCTTGACATTTCAAGGGGCTTCTTATATTCTATAAAATGGAGATGCTATTATGTAGTCTGAAAGTCAGCTTTATAATATGACTAAGTTATTCAAGTGTTAGAGATTGAGACCAAAGGACCATTGTAAATTTGCAAAATCGAATTACGAAGTATGCAACAAACTAACAATATGAACAGATACGCAAGGAACTTTTAGATAAATCTTCAGTTTAGCAGCCTTTGCTAATGCATTGATACTGATAGCTGCCATTAAACACCCAGAGCCTCATTCAATTAAGAGTTGCCCAATTGAATAGGGCTCTATATAAGCACATACAAAAAATTTTCACAGAACTTTTTAGTTACTGAACTTCTATCCAAAACCAAGGTTTTCACTAACTAAAAACTTCTGTCAAAAAATATGTTATGTGCTTATATAGAGCCCTATTCAATTGCCAAAATTCAAATTGAATGAGGACCTCATACTTTCTTGGCAAAAGGGGTTGTAAGCAAGGACAGCAAGTATACTTGCAAGCTGCCTCTTCAGAGCCTATGGGAGGATGGTGGAAGGTATTGTGTGATGACATTATATTTGGATCCACCACAGAAACTATAGCTGAATCCATCCATCCTTCCCCTTTTACTCTTGGACAGATAATAAAATATTAGTATTACACCCCAACTCAATCACTAAGTCATTATTAAGTGTAGAAGACACATAGCCATGGCTTACACAGTAGATGCTAATTAGTTACAATCTTTACAAACATATGAATATTCCTGGGTGATGTACCCTATATTTGAGTCTGCTCACTTCGTGCCGTACTAGAGACACGGCGCACTTATCCAGATTGATGCAGGTGGAGTCAAACTCAAAGGGAAGTTCGCAACTAATAAATAACATCAGTCCATCTTAGAGGAAAGACAGAAGGCCCCATTAAACTCCAAGCCCGTAGCGGCAATGGCACACATGCTTGAAGGGGTTAACATATTCTGCTGATGAAGGGGTTAACATATTTTGCTGACATATTCATATGATATATAGCCAAACCATAATATCACATTCCTATCCTTGGGATGTCTTGCGACCTTACTAAAACACAAACATTTCTAGTTGTTCTAAGAAACAGAAAAACACCTGATTATCTGTCCTTGCAACTGACTAACATGAACTGTAAATCGCCTCTAATATCCGCCTTCTTTTGCAATTATATAACCTATGCTATGATGTGGCAATAAACGGAATTAGTACTGAGAATGATTTTGTGTGTGTTACTTCCAGTACGGTTCCCCAGAATTCTGACTGGGGCCTGTGTGTTCCAAACCGCCAACTACCGATTAGGAAGCCCCAACAATGCTGGCTTGCAATTCTACTACGTTACAGAGCGATTACATTCAAACCCATAAACCATTCTTGCGTACATTGCATGTGCGGCCGTGAACATGATCAATTAATCAAACCCATAGTTACGGGTTTAGACGGAGCCAATGGCAAAAGAGATCTTCATCATTACTTCACTGAAAAAAGGAGGTTAGATTTCAAAGCCTTACCGGTTTCAATTATGAGTTTCGATCTGACCCGCATTCCAGAAATAATGCGATATTAATAAATCCGTAAATATGATATTCAGGTCCATGCGTTCCATTATATATATTAACACATTTTATCGAAGTCACGATGACGGCCTGACTTACTATTGGCTGTTTCTAAATCTTTACTTACAGACTTGCTTAATTGATCATGCCCTGAATTGCTGCGTACAGGTTCATGGTTTACGGCTTTAACCCTGTAATTGTGGGCTTTAGTCAATTGAATACAGTCAGAATTGTAACATATTTCTAACCCGCAGACATACGGGCTGTATGAAGGTAATTATGGGCTTGCAATTGAATGAGGGCCATACTGTTCTACCAGAGTATATTACGGAGATGAATACCAATACTTATTTTAGACAGCACAGTTCTTATTATTTTATGATAGTCACTTTATATGTTTTTTTTTTTCGCAGAAGGAATGTTATAAGAAACCATAAATATACTTGGCAGATTTCTGCATCGAGAAAAAAAATGTATACTAATTTTCATTAATATTATGCTGTTGTTGTTGCATACTGCTGCTTAAATATTGTCACCAGTGAAAAGAGAACACAAATACAATGTAGCGATAACACAAGCATATAGGTAAATCTAGCAAGAATGAGAATTAGGCCCCTTCAAATCCTGAACAGTTTGGGTCAATATAGATCAACCTTTAATTGTTAAATGCATAATATCATCCACATCAATCATTTGCCAGGACAATCACGAATATGCCAATAATGCTCAAATTGTATCTGAATATAAAAATGAATAAAAATCAATTATCTACATAAAATTACTGTTTCATCATTTATAGAATCTATTGATATTATTTAACAAATATTTTATGAGATTATAGTAGGTTATATGGGAGCATTGTGTTGGGCTCAGATTCATCACAAAATACATTATAGGCCTTCAAAGTATTCACAGCAATTTAGGTTATTTTATGGATGGCTTACGGGTATATTGTATGTAAAACAGAAGCTGTGCTCACCATACTGTCATTGACTAAGCGCTTTGTCTTTTCTGCAACCACAGCAAAGCAGCTATCCATTTTCATACTATGAAGGGTTACTACAGGGAGTGCAGAATTATTAGGCAAATGAGTATTTTGACCACATCATCCTCTTTATGCATGTTGTCTTACTCCAAGCTGTATAGGCTCGAAAGCCTACTACCAATTAAGCATATTAGGTGATGTGCATCTCTGTAATGAGAAGGGGTGTGGTCTAATGACATCAACACCCTATATCAGGTGTGCATAATTATTAGGCAACTTCCTTTCCTTTGGCAAAATGGGTCAAAAGAAGGACTTGACAGGCTCAGAAAAGTCAAAAATAGTGAGATATCTTGCAGAGGGATGCAGCACTCTTAAAATTGCAAAGCTTCTGAAGCGTGATCATCGAACAATCAATCGTTTCATTCAAAATAGTCAACAGGGTCGCAAGAAGCGTGTGGAAAAACCAAGGCGCAAAATAACTGCCCATGAACTGAGAAAAGTCAAGCGTGCAGCTGCCACGATGCCACGTGCCACCAGTTTGTCCATATTTCAGAGCTGCAACATCACTGGAGTGCCCAAAAGCACAAGGTGTGCAATACTCAGAGACATGGCCAAGGTAAGAAAGGCTGAAAGACGACCACCACTGAACAAGACACACAAGCTGAAACGTCAAGACTGGGCCAAGAAATATCCCAAGACTGATTTTTCTAAGGTTTTATGGACTGATGAAATGAGAGTGAGTCTTGATGGGCCAGATGGATGGGCCCGTGGCTGGATTGGTAAAGGGCAGAGAGCTCCAGTCCGACTCAGACGCCAGCAAGGTGGAGGTGGAGTACTGGTTTGGGCTGGTATCATCAAAGATGAGCTTGTGGGGCCTTTTCGGGTTGAGGATGGAGTCAAGCTCAACTCCCAGTCCTACTGCCAGTTCCTGGAAGACACCTTCTTCAAGCAGTGGTACAGGAAGAAGTCTGCATCCTTCAAGAAAAACATGATTTTCATGCAGGACAATGCTCCATCACACGCGTCCAAGTACTCCACAGCGTGGCTGGCAAGAAAGGGTATAAAAGAAGAAAATCTAATGACATGGCCTCCTTGTTCACCTGATTTGAACCCCATTGAGAACCTGTGGTCCATCATCAAATGTGAGATTTACAAGGAGGGAAAAAAGTACACCTCTCTGAACAGTGTCTGGGATGCTGTGGTTGCTGCTGCACGCAATGTTGATGGTGAACAGATCAAAACACTGACAGAATCCATGGATGGCAGGCTTTTGAGTGTCCTTGCAAAGAAAGGTGGCTATATTGGTCACTGATTTGTTTTTGTTTTGTTTTTGAATGTCAGAAATGTATATTTGTGAATGTTGAGATGTTATATTGGTTTCACTGGTAAAAATAAATAATTGAAATGGGTATATATTTGTTTTTTGTTGAGTTACCTAATAATTATGCACAGTAATAGTCACCTGCACACACAGATATCCCCCTAAAATAGCTAAAACTAAAAACAAACTAAAAACTGCTTCCAAAATTATTCAGCTTTGATATTAATGAGTTTTTTGGGTTCATTGAGAACATGGTTGTTGTTCAATAATAAAATTAATCCTCAAAAATACAACTTGCCTAATAATTCTGCACTCCCTGTATATTCCTATAACTATATCGCCCTACAAGCATATCACCGCCCACAAAGACTTTTAAGTTAGTGACCCCAAATTTATTCTAAATTAAATCAAATACTTTCTGCACCTGCTAAAATATAATACCATTATATATATACGGTATATATATATATATTTTTTTTTTTTTAATGAAAAACATATGTACGGTCCACACATCAGTGAATATATATCAATATGCTTTCCCCATAAGTATCTTAAATTTAAGATTCATTTAATAATCACAGAGAGGGGAATAATTCTCTCAGCATACAAAATGAGGAGGATATAGTATTTAGGAATTGCTTGTACACTATGGGCCCTATTAAATTTTCAAAACCGCAATTACTGAAGCCCATAATGTAGCCTGCAAAAGTTACTGATATTCAATTGGCCTCCTCTAGCTACCCGCAATCTTTTTTTGAGCTACAGGCTGAAAATTCCTGCGGATGATAAAATCATAACTCCAACCCATCTAAGCCTTTGATCTTTTAAGTCCGCAAATGTTACAATCGGTAAAATCGCAATTCGTAATTTAATTGCAATAATTCCACAAGCCCGCAATTGCCTTCAAACCTGTAAATGGCAAATGCAGCAAAAAATTCTACTACTGCTAGAGAGGACTCGCAAGGGGGTTAAACACCTATTCTTCTTCTTATTATTATTATAGTTTATAACGCGTCAACATATTCCATAGCGCTGTACATAAATTAGGTTCAGACAATGATAAATACAGATTAGCATTTTGTAAAAGAAGGACGGCCCTGTCTTTGAGCTAGGAATCCAATGTCCATGGTGAATTCCCAAAGTACTTAGGATAGAAACTCGCAGACTTACAATCTAAGGGATAGTTCTTAACACTATAAAAGCCAATAAAAACACAATCGTTGGATTGCGAGTCTGATCGCATATTGAATATCTTAACACTAATTGAATGCCTTTTAAACTCCATATTGTACTGACGTCATGATGACGTTCTAATTTACTATTGGCTGTTTCTAAATCGGTTGTTACTGGCTTGCTTAATTGATCACGATCATGCCCTGAAATGCTACGTACGGTTGCAATGGTTTACGGATTTGGCTTTCGCCCATGTAATTGTGGGCGTGTTCAATTAAATCACCCGCAGTTGCTTTCATACAGGCCGTAAGTCTGCGGGCTTCAAAATTGCAACAGTTACCTATCAATTTAATTGGAATTTAATAGGGCCCTATATCTGATATAATCACTCTTATTGCTAAAGTCTTCTTAGAGTTTATATAAAATCTGTACCTATAGTGCAGCCAGGAATTGTAACTATTATTCAGTGTAAATCAGAACTATAGCAAGCAGCATTTCTAACAAATTGCAAACAAATATTTCCAAAATCCCCATCAGGTTAATTTCCTCTAAACTGTTCGCTACTGCATGCTGGCTTCCCTAAGCTACTATCCCCTAGCACTTATGTCGGGCTTGAAACACCCGACACGCATTTCAATAATTTATCTCATTACGGACAGGTGTCATTTGTCTATGGAAGAATTAATTGCCAAAGAAAGAAAAAATTTCAAATATACTAAAACTATATCTCACATATAATAGTTGTGGTAATTGCGAGTTTGTCGGTAACTCTATGTTAAAAGTTACGTCAAACTCGCAATTAGTACAACTATCTAACTCGCAAATTGCAAGTAGCGCATGCGCAAGGTAGGTTGTAAGCTGTGCTTTGCAATGCAAGTTGCGGGTGATGCGCATGAGCAATTTGCGGCATCGGCCGGGATTGCGTGCCGGGAGCGGTAGGGAGAGAAAGGAGACACGAGGGAGGGGGAAAAAGAGGTACAGGGGAGGGGGAAAGGAGACACAGGGGAGGGAGAGGGGGAAAGAGACACAGGGGAGGAAGAGGGGAAAGCGACACAGGGGAGGGTGAGGGGAAAGAGACACAGGGGAGGGAAAGAAATGAGACACGATGGAGGAGGGAAAGAGACACAGGGGAAGGGGAAAGGAGACACAGGGGAGGGAGAGGGGGAAAGACACAGGGGAGGGAGAGGGGGAAAGCGACACAGGGGAGGGAGCAGGGAAGGAGACACAGGGGAGGAGGGAAGGAGACACAGGGGAGGAGGTAAGGAGACAAAGAGGAGGGGGAAGGAGACACAGGGGAGGGGGGGAGGAGACACAGGAGAGGGAGAGGGGGAGAGACACAGGGTAGGGAGAGGAGGGGGAGACACAGGCGAGGTAGAGGAGTGAAGAGACACAGGGGAGGGAGAGGGGGAAGAGACACAGGGGAGGGAGAGGAGGGAAGAGACACAGGGGGAGAGGGGGGAGAGACACAGGGGGAGAGGGGGGGAGAGAAACAGGGGAGGGAGAAGGGGGGAAATAATTTATAAAATTCTATAATGCGGGCAAGTTGCTAGTGTTAATATATTAAAGAAAAAATTTAATTTGTTAACCCTATACTGCCTAAACACATCCTTTATGGCACACTACAATACGGCAGATCTACTTAGTCTAATCGCCTATGTACGATGGATAATGTTACTACAGATCAATCACGTATATTGATTAAATCTGATTGATGTAACTCAACCATAAACAAGTAACGGAAGATATATGTGTAATAGCAAATATATAAGTAAAATGGCTGGCAAAGTTAATAACAAAATAATAAATGTGTTTGCATAAAATCAACAATAATAATGTAAGTGATATTTACAGATCACACATACAGTCTGCATAAAAATGTCTATGTTCATTGCTACCTTCATAAAGCATTATACGAGCAATACAGACTAAATTAATGATTTAAAATTGAAATCTCAATAATTCCACTGGAATACAGGGTTTTCAAAATATAAATCAATTTCCCTTGTTATTGTAATAGAAATCTATCACTAAATCAATATCAGTAGCACCACGTGGTATGTAAAACAGATATGGTAAATACTCACACACCTAATAAAATATATGTGAATTAATCATGATAGTGATATTCTCAAAACGTCTATATAATTTGTGTGATAAAATCTAGGTGCATTTATAAGGCGTTACGTGAATAATACTGATTAAATGAATGATGTAAAATTGAACCACTCATTAAATCCATTGGAACTCAGGTTTTTCAACATATAAATCTATTTTGTTTCTCTTTGTAACAGCAGCATCTGAATGTCACAAGGTTGTATGTCAAAAGGGGTATGGTCATACATCTTATGTTTTCCATATTGATGTTATTCAGATGTCTTATCACAGGTGTATTATAATCATTCAAGACTGAATAGACGTAGTCTGAAATCCTGCATCGGAATTGTCATTGTGTCTTCCCTACGTAAATCCGGAAACAGCTGCATTCCATCTGGTAAACCACTCCAAATGACATACATTTATTTGCTTTATATATAGCTTGATGTATATAATCACTAAATCTAGCCCTTTTTTGTACAAAGCTATATGCTTTACACCCATGACAGGGATGCTCGTAGATATTTGGATTCTTGTTAGCCATGTTTTCATATTAGATTTAGGGAAATTACTGTTTACTAACCCATCTTTAAGATTCTTAGTCCTCCTATCTGTTATAGAAAGTCTCTCTGTTAGAACCTCCTCCATGTCCAGATAATTTGTAAGTATGTTCCAATCTTCTGATCTCTAGCATTTAGACATTAAAAAGTCCAATTCACCTTTTGATTTCTTTATTCAGAAGTGAGATGTTTGAAGGTGAAACTAGTTACATAATTCAAAGGGACAAAGAGGTCAGACATCAAGACATTTTTTTTTATAAAAGCAAAGGGACAGACAAATTTAGAGCTGTCGACAACAGAACTTAAATAATAGGGAGTTGGGTGGTTCACTTGACAATGATCCTCAGATATTTAAATGATCAAATTTCAATTTACAGTAAAGCAGTATAAGAGTGTTATATAAAGGTTTGTCATAATCACCTACATGCTGTTTGACTTGTTCATGCAAGGGCTGTCTGAGGGAAACTCTTGAGGGGAGAAGAACCAGAGGATGGCAAGTCCGAAGTAAAAAGTCCACGGGTACAGGCAAAAGAATCAGTAAAGCATAAGATCAGGGGCTGGCAGAAGCAAACAAGGTCAGTAACAATTCAGTAAGCAGCAAAAGATCAGTCCAATGGGTAGCACCAAATATTAACCCCTGTACCATGGGACCTGCATGGTATACCAAGCTATGATCATGGGCATACTTATGAACCTCCATGGAAAATTTAGTGAGAGCATCAAGGATCTCATTTGAAAACATTTTTATTATTGAATACATTGTAAAGAAAAATCATATTAAGTGCTATTTTTTATTTTCTGTGCAATTAAAGTCTTAAAATAGCCAGAGAAGAGCCATCTCATATTGTGCGTGTCCAAGAGTTATTAATGTTGTACATTGAAAGTTTTAAAACAGACCCTCTTGTGGTAAACTTTCTTTTTTTTTTACAAAAGGACAAATTATAATGCAATGGAAAGTAGTATTAAAAATGTATGCAAGTATTTCATGGTTTTCAAATGTCTTTTAATAATCTATACTTGGTTTTGACTATAGGAGTTGACCAATGATAATGGTTAACCTGAATTGAGCATATTGTTTAAAAAATAAACTTTTTTTTTTAAAATGTTTTATTTTTATTTCTTGTAACTCTGTTTGCATTCCTTCTTTGCTCCTCTGTCCCTCAGAGGTTTCTTTGTAAATTATGGGGGCATGTGAAAGGAGGAGCACCCCTGACTTTGTCTTTGATCATGCAAATGACCCTTAAGGTTTTTTTCACTCTAAGAGTGATAAGGGATTCCAGACGTGGACCCCTTGCTCACTTTGCCTTAGGGAGTTTAGCTACAACTCACTGACGAGGCCCAACTAAGGACAAAACATATATCTGTGGTTTTCTGTTTTTCCGGTTCAGGGTAGAATTGCCTGGTATTTCAGGGCTGGATCACTTTACTGAGCGAGACCAGACTGATATACTACAGGGTATTTCTCTCTGTGAATAGCACAAGGGAGCTGAAAGAGGTTGCTCTCAAGAGTGGATTATCCTGTCCATAGAACTAACCTATTAAGGTTAGTTTTTTCTCCAATTGAGCACCTCGGACTATGTCTTTGCTTGTCCAGAGCCTGGAGGAACAGTATGCAGTAACATCCACCTCCATCATTTAAAAAAATCTTCCTAAAATCACTCCACAGCAAAGGATGTATGAAGTGCTTGATCAGAGCTGCAAATGGAGTCACTCATAATAAAAATAAAATATTTTTGAAAAAAGTAATTTAATATTTTAAATAATATGCTGGATTCTCATTCTTTGAATTACTGCCCATACAGGACAGAATGGCCCCTATTCAATCGAGCTATTGTTAGTTACTGGAGCCTGTAATGTAGCCTGTAAACTAACTTACTATTCAATTGGCGTTTATTAGCTACCTGCAAACGATTTGCGGGTTACAGGCTGAAAATCCCTGCTGCTGTCAAAATTGTAACTCTGACCCATCTAAGCCTTCATTCTTTCAAGCCCATAAATGTTACAATCACAAATCACTATTCAATGCTACAATTCCTCAAGCGCACAAATGTTTTCACACCTGTAAATGTTCGTAGCACTGTAAATGCACATAAAAAAATCAATACTGCACTTTAAAAGACAGGAAAAGCGATGAAGGACATTAGAATTAATTGCACAACAGCCTCAAGCTCGCAAATCTGCAATATATATATATATTTTTATGTTTTATTTCCGTGTTATATCTCGGTAATCAAGGAGCTAATACATCAGGCTACCCACATGGACTAGAACAGTATCGTCATTCATTTTTATTATTTTATACTGGATTTCAATGGAATATGCAATAAGCATCACAAATTGAGGGACCCAGTTACTTGGCTAGGTGGAGGAATCTTAACCCCACCACAGCACGAAATAAGAATCGCTGTATATGAAATGTTATGCCTATTGCCGACTATAAAATGCATAAAATTATTTTTTCCTTCTAATGCATAGCTTATTATCAAGCTAATATTATATTGGTGTCTTGATTATCCAATTTGTCAAGAGTATTGCCGTTTCTTATATTCCTGTTGCTTCCTGTGAGTTATATATCTATGTAGTGCTTTATAGCACCTTCCTACTCCTGTACAGGAAAAAGGGAAAAAGGGCAGCAATGAGCTTCACAAAATGTTAAATTATTCAAGAAATGTGTGTTGTGCACCTTTTTACTGCATATCTTTAAAAATTATCACTTTAACATGCTGATTAATTTTCAAGCGTAAAGTCTTTATACCTTACGATTCCATCTTTCTCAGGTCAGATCTGGAAGCATTCCATTGAACGGATTCTTTCTGTTCAACTGATTCATTTCAGCCCTTACACTCCTGACTTATTAATCTAATTTTTAATGTATCTTAATCATCCTCCTTACCCTCTATTGCTGCAGTCCATTGTGTCTTTATTGAATATTACGGTTCCCCCTTCTCCTAGTTCTATATTTTATGCTTTTACATTTATTTTCCAGTCTCATTTTGCCATTATAATTTTTTTTCTGATCGGTTCTAATATTTTAGGGCGGCTTTAGAGTCATTATGCGTTGGTGAATCTACAGTAAATAATAATGAAAAGAAAAATTAAACTTCATAGATAGTACAATTAGAAAACTTAAAATTATATAATATTTAGTTATGTGAAATCTACAGACATAAATTAATTACTCTCAAATCAGATAGATTTTTCCATATTTCATGTAAAAAAAAAGGACTTTGTTTGCTGAAATTTCTTCCATTTATGAATCTATGTACAAAATATGAAAAATTTACATTTTGCATGTGTTCCACTATATGTTTTTAAAGGACCACTGCACTCCAATATTTATAATATTCTCCTTTAAAGTAGTTAAAAAAGCAATATCAGCCTAAACAATATTTACACATTATAAAGGATCAATGTACAATGAAAAAAAGATATATCTTTGAAAGCTTCAGTTAGTTTTTAATTAGAAAAAAAATGTTCCTCTGCTAGTCGCAGGAAGTGTCCATGATACTCTATTGGAAGTTATGTATGAGAGGAGCATTTCTGGCGAACAATGCTTGCATCTATTGATGCAAGTAGCCTGCTTCTGGGTTTGTGAGGTGAAGGGGGTGTGGTGTTAATGTCAATCAGAGTCAATCATCTAACAAATACTCCAGACCACTCCCTGTTCTCTGCTCCTCTATCCCTTACTCCACGAACAACAACAACAACAAATAAACACACCCTCATGATCCAGCTCTCAGGAAGTCATGTTACAGAGATGAAATTAGTTCTCCTTTTTTTCTAAAAAAAATGTATGTCCAAGGCTTAAACAGCTTTATGTTGTTAGTTTGTTAAATAATGGGCAACAAATCAGCTCACAGCGATCTAACATCTGCACATGGTATACAGTGCCTTGCAAATGTATTCACCCCCTTAACATTTTACCTATTTTGTTACATTACAGCCTTAAGTTCAATGTTTTGTTAATCTGAATTATATGTGATGGATCAGAACACAATAGTCTAAGTTGGTGAAGTGAAATAAAAAAAAATGTATACATAAAACTATTTTTTAGAAATAGAAACCAGAAAATTGCCATGTGTGTATATATTCACCCCCTTTGTTATGAAACCCATAAAAAGCTCTGGTGCAACCACTTACCTTCACAAGTCACAAAATTAGTGAAATGATGTCCACCTGTGTGCAATCTAAATGTCACATGATCTGTCATTACATATACACACCTTTTTTGAAAGGCCCCAGAGGCTGCAACACCTAAGCAAGAGGCACCACTAACCAAACACTGCCACGAAGACCAAGGAACTCTCCAAACAAGTAAGGGACAATGTTGTTGAGAAGTACAAGTCAGGGTTAGGTTATAAAAAAATATCCAAATCTTTGATGGTCCCCAGGAGCACCATCAAATCTATCATAACCAAATGGAAAGAACATGGCACAACAGCAAACCTGCCAAGAGACGGCTGCCCACCAAAACTCACTGACCGGGCAAGGAGGGCATGAATCAGAGAGGCAGCACAGAGACCTAAGGTGACCCTGGAGGAGCTGCAGAGTTCCACAGCAGAGACTGGAGTATCTGTACATAGGACGAAAATAAGCTGTACACTCCATAGAGTTGGGCTTTATGGCCAGAAGAAAGCCATTACTTTAATCAAAAAACAAAATGGCACATTTTGAGTTTGTAAAAAGGCATGTGGGAGACTCCCAAAAGGTATGGAGGAAGGTCCTCTGGTCTAATGAGACTAAAATTTTACTTTTCATTGATCAAAGAATACGCTATGTCTGGCGCAAACCCAACACATCACATCACCCAAAGAACACCATCCCCAGTGAAACATGGTGGTGGCAGCATCATGCTGTGGGGATGTTTTTCAGCAGCCGGGACAGGGAAACTGGTCAGAGTTGAGGGAAAGATGGATGGTGCTAAATACATTGATATTATTGAGCAAAACCTGTACCACTCTGTGCGTGATTTGAGGCTAGGATGGAGGTTCACCTTCCAGCAGGACAATGACCCCAAACACACTGCTAAAGCAACACTTGAGTGGTTTAAGTGGAAACATGTAAATGTGGTGGAATGGCCTAGTCAAAGCCCAGACCTCAATCCAATAGAAAATCTGTGGTCGGACTTAAAGATTGCTGTTCACAAGCGCAAACTATCCAACTTGAAGGAGCTGGAGCAGTTTTGCAAGGAGGAATAGGCAAAAATCCCAGTGGTAAGATGTGGCAAGCTCATAGAGACTTATCCAAAGTGACTTGGAGCTGTGATTGTTGCAAAAGGTGGCTCTAAAAGTATTTAAATTAGGGGGGTGAATAGTTATGCACATTGACGGTTTTCTGTTACTTTGAAAATGTTTTTTTTTTATATTGTAAAGCAAACAAAAAATTGGACAAAGTGGTGAGCATGTTCTGTGAATTAAAATATGCAAATCCTCAAACAATCCATGTTAATTCCAGGTTGTGAGGCAACAATATACAAAAAAATGCCAAGGGGGTGAACACTTTTGAAAGGCACTGCATGAGCAAAATAAAGAGCCCTCTCTTCCAAGAGAGTATGTGGAGACATAAGTTCTAATTATAGACCAATGCCAGTATAGAACATAAATTGGAAGTGAAGTGTTATTATCAATAATAAAACTTCACATCCTTATTAAAACATTAAAAAATAATACCCCTAAACTAATTTCACGGAGTTGCTGAAATTGTGAGGAGAAATGGAAATATGTTTGTGTAGTGGTAATAGGAATAATAGATAGTTACATAGTTACATAGGGCCTTATTCTATTAACGGCCGTAGGAGATGCGGGGCCGCAAGGACCGGCCCAAGCTATTCGACTATTCTATTCCCCTCCGGCCGGGGATTCCGGCAGACTTGCGGCCGGCGCCTTGATATCCCTTGCGGCCGCTCGCGCCGGAGGAAAGCCTTTGATCTAAAACGGCCGCAAGAGTTTCGACCGCAAGAAAAGCCTGGTTGCTATTCTATTGCTCCGGGAACCCTCTCTGCAAGGCTAAAAGTGAGCCGCAGCTTACTTGCAGGAAAAAGGTCCCGCTAGCACCAATTAGGCACATTAGAAAGCAGAAATAAAGGCATTCTGCACTCTGAGGAGACTATAAAGTGATTGTAGGTGTTAGCAAAAATAGCACAACATTCCCCTATACTCAAATCCGTAAAAAAAAATGTTTTTAATATATGTCAAATATCCATGGAAAAAGTCCAGAGTGCTTGGAGCACCTCAGACCCGGCCACGCTGCGGCCGGAAAATAAACAGTTAATGTAAACTCGGATTTGGGCTGATGTGCAAGCTTGAGAGGGGGTTAATATTAATCCTCATGTCCCCCAATATGATCCCTAGCATTTACAGAGCTTTACAGTGCTGTCTTGAATTTATTTTTGACTTTAAAGATTTCTGGCCGGTTGCAAGATATACGGCCGGCCGTAAGAGGAGATCCTTGCGAGGTAACGGAACCCCCGCAAGGAATCGCAGCCTTGCGGCCATTTTACGGCCGATAATAGAATGAGGCCCATAGTATTTAAGGTTGAAAAAAGACTTTCAGTCCATCAAGTTCAACCTTTTAAGATCTTCTCTGATCTGCAATATGAGGATTAACTATTAATTCATTAGTTGTTAATTAATTATTAATCAATTATTTATTTATTTATTTTTTTTAATTATTATTTAGTCCAGAGGAAGGAAAATAGAAAGAAAAAAAAAAACACAAGCGAGACTTAACCAATTGTCTCAAAGGGAAATGTAAAAAAATTGGATCAATACTGTCTCTCTAATTATCCATGATAACCCTGAATTCCCTTTTTTAATTAGAAATAAATCTAGTCCCCTCTTAAAGTTATCTATTGAATCCGCTGTCACCACCTCCTCTGGTAGAGAATTCCACAGATTAACCACCCTTACCGTGAAGAATCCTTTTCTTTCTTTGAGGTGGAATCTTTTTACTTCTAACCTCAAGGGATGTCCTCTTGTCAGTTGAAAACCTCTTGGCACAAAAAGCTCCCCTGACAAATCTTTATACTGACCCTGGATGTATTTATATAAGGTAATCATATCTCCTCTTAGACGCCTTTTTTCTAGAGAAAATAAGTTTAATTTGGTTAGTCTTTCTTCATAACTTAGCCCCTCCATTCCCCTTATTAGTTGTGTTGCCCTTCTCTGTACCTTTTCCAGCTCTAAAATGTCCTTTTTATGAAGTGGTGCCCAAAATTGTACTCCATATTCCAAATGAGGGCGTACTAGAGATTTGTATAGTGGCAGAATTATATTTCCTTCCCTGGCTTCTATAACCTTCTTAATACATGCTAATATTTTATTTGCCTTTGCAGCTGCTGCTTGGCTTTGAGCACTGTTACCTAGGTGGTTGTCCACAAGCACTCCCAAATCCCTTTCAATATCTGATACGCCTAGATTTGCTCCATTAGTATTATAAATTGCATGGCTATTTTTCCTTCCCAGATGCATAACCTTACATTTATTCGTATTAAATCTCATCTGCCATTTAGATGCCCATTCCTCAATTTTATGTAAATCCCCTTGGAGGGAAAGCACATCATTATCTGATTTAATTACCTTGCACAACTTTGTGTCATCAGCGAAAATGGAGACCCCACACTCCAATCCTACCTCTAAGTTATTAATAAATAAGTTAAAAAGGAGAGGACCTAATACTGAACCCTGATGAACCCCACTTACCACATTAGTCCAATCGGAGTATGTTCCATTTACAACAACCCTTTGCTTCCTGTCTTTTAGCCAGCTCTACATCCATGAGCAGATATTTACTGCAATTCCTGTATCCCTTAGTTTGCCCAATAGTCTCCCATGTGGCACTGTATCAAAAGCTTTTGCAAAATCCAAAAAGACTACATCCACTGAGTTGCCTTGATCCAGGTTCCTACTAACCTCCTCATATAAACTAATTAGATTTGTTTGACATGACCTATCCCTCATAAATCCATGTTGACTCCTATTTATAATCCTGTTCAAATAGACATATTCTTGTATATTATCCCTTATTAACCCTTCTAAAAGCTTCCCCACTACAGAAGTGAGGCTCACTGGTCTATAATTCCCCGGATTTGCTCTTGCCCCCTTCTTAAATATAGGTATCACATTAGCTTTTCTCCAGTCATCTGGTAGAGACCCTGTGTTGAGTGAATCTTGAAAAATTAAATATAATGGTTTGGCTATTACAGAACCCAGTTCCCTTAGTACCCTTGGATGTATTCCATCAGGACCCTGGGCTTTATTAACATTTATTTTTTCCAACCTCTTTTGGATTACTTCCTGTGTTAACCAATTATTTGGCAAAGGTAGTGTAGCCCCATTATGTTGCAGTGTCCCAACCACTTGTACCTCCCTTGTGTATACCGAAGAAAAGAACCTATTTAGCTCATCTGCCTTTTCCTGGTCACTAGAATGTGAAACAGGCTGTCTGAAAATTAATGTTCCTATAGCTTCCTTCCTCGCCTTCTTCCCATTAATATACTTAAAAAATATTTTAGGGTTAGTCTTACTCTCTTTTGCAATATATTTTTCATTTTCTATTTTAGCCAGTCTAATCGCGCTTTTGCAAGCCTTGTTGATTTCCTTGTATTCCCGTAAAGCAGTCTCTGTCCCCTCTTGTTTGTATAATTTAAATGCCTGTTTTTTACTCCGTATCTTGATCTTTAAATCATTGTTAAGCCACATTGGATGGGATTTACTCATTTTACTTTTATTCCCACACGGTATATGCCGATGTGTATTTAGTAAGTATTTAAATGTTGTCCATTTATGCTCAGTGTTTTTACCTATCAGTTCTCTGTCCCAGTCTATACTTTGTATTGCTGCCCTTAGACCGTTAAAATCCGCCCTTTTAAAATTAAGAGTTTTTGTTGGCCCCTTAAAATTTTGTTTTTTTAATTCAATCTCAAATGAGACTGTGTTGTGATCAATGTTTCCCAAAAGTTGCCCTATTTCAACATTTGATACTATATCAATATTATTTGTGATGAGTAAATCTAAGATAGCTTCATTTCTAGTAGGCTCCTGTATAACCTGGGCCAGATAATGATCCCTGAGTGTACTCAAGAACCTGCTCCCCTTAGCTGAACTGCTGGTCTCATTTATTCAGTTTATTTCAGGGTAATGAAAATCTCCCATTATTAGAACTTGCCCAATCTGTAACAATAATTGTATTTCCTCACTTTCAGCTATATTTGGGGGTTTATAGCATACTCCTACTAATATTCTTTTGGAATTTGCTGCTCCGCTATTTAACTCTACCCACAAACATTCAACTTTATCACTAGGTCCACCATAAATATCTTCTCTGACTATAGCCTTAAATTCAGGCTTAACATACAGACAAATCCCTCCTCCTCATTTACCATTGCCTCTATCTTTCCTAAATAGGTTATAACTATCCAGATTAACAGTGCAGTCATGAGATTCATCCCACCACGTTTCGGTAATGCCTATTAAATCCCATTTTTCATTAATTGATAATAATTCTAACTCTCCCATTTTTCCTGGCAAGCTTCTGGCATTAGCAAGCATACACCTTATGTTATGAGTCTGTAGTACTGAAGTGCCTGCCACTGTACTTGAATTACTTAGTACTACCTCCCTATTGACATACTACCCCTCCCCCATCTCCTCCCCTATGAGTTGTTAATTCATCCCTTATACCCTCTACACTTTCTACCCCATTACTTATATCTAGTCCCTTCCCCCCACCTACTAGTTTAAAAACTCCTCCAGCCTTTCTACCATCCTATCCCCTAGTACAAAAGCTCCCTCATCTTTAAGGTGCAATCCATCCCTACTGTAGAGATTGTACCGAAGTGAGGTCAGCCCAGTGCTCTAAAAAGCCAAACCCCTCCTTAGTGCACCACATCTTTAGCCCCGCATTAACCTCCCTAATTTCCTTCTGCCTCCCTGGGCTAGCACGTGGCACTGGTAGTATCTCAGAAAATACTACCTTGGAGGTCCTTGCCTTCAGCTTATTACCTAGTTCTCTAAAATCATTCTTTAGGACACTCCATCTTCCACTAACTTTGTCATTGGTACCAATATGTACCAAGACCGCTGGTTCATTTCCAGCCCCTCCCAATAATTTGTCTACCCGATCCACAACATGATACTCTCCTTTTTACAGGAACCTGATAAAATGGTGTTATACTCAAAATAAATTTAAATATTCTGAATTATGGAACCTAAATATTTTCTGTATAGCACCAATAAAAAATGATATATACATTAGAAAAGTGCAAAAATGATATACATTGAAATATAACTTATTATACTTGTTAGCACAAGACAATATAATAACTTGTTTGAATAAATGAGTGCCTGTTGTTTACAATCAACTCGACTTTCGTCACAGTGATTAATGTTGATAAATGCCCACAAAAATCAAGCCAAGAAAGAGAACTGTGAATCAGAAGGATACCAGTGTAAATGATTAAACCCTTGTTTTCTGCAAATGAAAAATGTCATGCCAACCTTTAGAGTAGCTTAATGGTGGACCTTGGGATTGGCTTTGCGATATCTGTTTGCCTCTCACAAATGACTCAGTAAGCGCTCGTTGGCACATTAAAGCATCTAAATGTATTTGTTTATATGCTTTATAACAAGTTGTTATGGTAGGTTCAGAGGACCTGATCGCACATAAGAGTTGTAGGATGTTAATGGCTGCATGGAGTGCAGTACAAAACATGGCGAGATAAGTAGGGTCAGGCAGAGATTGTTCAAGGTCAGACAAAAAGCAATTTGATAAGGTTGTCCTGGGGATAGTATAATGGCACAGCAAGGTAGTCCGTTATGTCCAACATTAGTACAAAGATTTTTTTGGTAATACTGGAAAATATTATATTACTAGCGTCTTGCCTGTCAAAAATTGATGTCAATAAAATGTTAAGCCAGGCAATGCTGTTTGCCACACAATGCGAGGCCATGGCCCCTCATCATCGTGAGCCCCGCGCTGAGTGCCTTCGCCTCTTCCCCCGCCGCTTATTGCCATTTTTGGCAAGCTGCACCATTCCTGCTTTGCAATGTTCCCACTCGGCGCTCATTGCGAGCCTCTCCGCCTGTGTACTTTATAGGCCTGTGTAGTTTAGGGGCCTACTGCCTTGGGTTAAGTGTTACTGGCTTCAGTTAAATGTTACTGCCTTGTATTAAGTGTTACTGGTTTGCATTAAGTCTTAGTGCTTAGGGCTCGTATTTACGTCCTTCGGCCTCTTTTTCATCTGGTTTCATTTTTTTCGCCCGCCATTTGTTTTGTTGCTTTGGCGATTTTTGATCATGAAAAAAGGCAAAATATGCCTAAAATTAACTTGCAACCTCACTTACAGGCTCCCTAGCTCTTCCCCTGTGCTGTGTGTGCCTAAGTTCCACAGGTCATCAGGATGAGTGCCTGCAGCGCTCATCTCCAACAGCTCGAGTCTCGTTGAGGACCCCTTGTGGTGCTCAACTCCACTAAGTCCTGCTGGTCGTCGGGATGAGTGCCTGCAACGCTCCTCTTGAACAGCATAATGAGCGCCTTCGGTGCTCATTGACTAAGTCCCGTGGGTCTCGGTGATGAGCACCTGCAGCACTCATCTCCACCAGTGCAAGGAGCGCCTTCGGCGTTGATTGCCTAAGTCCCGCGGGTCGTCGGGATGAGTGCCTGTGGTGCTCATCTCCAACAGCGCAATGAGCGCCTTTTGGAGCTCATTGCTAAAATCCTGTGGGTCTCGTTGATGAGCACCTAAAAGAACTCATCTCCACCAGCACAATGAGCGCCTTCGGTGCTCATTGCCTCAGTCCTGCAGGTCGTCGGGATGAGTGCCTGTGGCGCTCATCTCCAACAGCGCAATGAGCTCCTTTGGCGCTCATTGCCTAAGTCCGGCAAGTTTCGTGAGGAGCACCTGCGGCGCACTGCTCATTGCTAAAATCCCGTGGGTCTCGGTGATAAGCACCTGTGGTGCCCATCTCCACCAGGTCAATGAGCGACCTTCACCGCTCATTGCCTAAGTCCCGCAGGTTGTCGGGATGAGTGCCTGCGGTGCTCATCTCCAACAGCACCATGAGCGCCTTCTGTGTTAATTGCCTAAGTCACGCGGGTTGTTGGGATGAGTGCCTGTGGCGCTCATCTCCAACAGCGCAATGAGAGCCTTTGGCGCTCATTGCCAGGCTGCAACGGTAACCCTCGCTTTGCAAGAGACACAGTTGCAAGGTTCGCTGTGAGAGCCCGCAATTTTAACATTGCGTTAACAACTTTTGGCACCCGCACAATTACGACAACTATATATGTGATCCCTTTTTTACTTTTACAACTCAGAATGCTACAGGTATTGTTCATACTCAAACCTCTGAGTCCACATCAGTGTGTTAGGGCATAAGGATGAGACTCCATGTGATCCTACTTTTCATGAAATTAACAGATATTATTTTCTTAGCAATTACTTCCTGAGCAAATCTTCTTTACATGGAATAGCAGACACGCATCTGCACAGAAAATATATCAAGAACACATATATATTACTTTTATGTACAATTTGATTACATGGTAATGTAATTATGTGGTACCTTGCCTCTGTACTGTCCACATCATTGCTGCTACACAAATAAAAACAAATGCAGAGGACTTCATAAAAAGTTGTGACAGGAAACCTTCTTCACTTTACGGGCCTTATATGCGACATACATGAAGCTTCAAACAGGTTTCACTATATGTAATGCTTCATTGGAGTAAATCACAAAAATGAAACAATTTACTATGCTGGACAGAGATACATTGGGGAAAGGTAGAGGAATAAACAGTAAATGCTTTATGGGAATACGTGGTTTACAAGTTGCTTGTAGAAGGAGTAAGTGCAACGTGAAAGAAGATCAAAATGTAAAATTCCATAGGACCAGAAAGCCTCAGAGAGTCATATGATGACCACCAATGATAGAGGAATATGGCATAGACCTATACTCCATCCACTTCAGGGCCAACAGATGCTAAAGCCATTGTTAATTAACTCCTGAGTTAGATATCCCTACCTTGCTCCTACCATTTTGTCTTTATGTCAGTATTTATGATGTGTCCGCCTTTTTAATGTTAAGTTGTAAGAAAATTGGAAGTTATAATAATGTACAACATTCACAAATATGTCACCAAATTTCCCCTTATAATTACCTTTTCACATCGTAGGCTTCTGTTCACTGTACCAGCCTCATTACAATCACAGGGCATGCAAACATCAATGGCAGATAGATTAGCATCAACTTGCCGATAAAAATAATCCTTGCACAGTTCACAGTTCCTTCCTACATGAAAGAAGGGTTATGCGTTAAAGCTTCAAATTTATTAAAATTAGCTGTATGATTCAGAATTAAAGTCTATATTCCTGTGAGAGAATTATAATTTTCTGAATGTCCATTTTAATGCACCTTTCATCTCTACCTGCCAATGAAGTGATCCAGAGCATATGAAACAATGAGCCTGTTACAACCCGTGTTTTACCTCATTTAACTTCCATCTGTTATATAAAACCAATCCATGTCGCTAGAATGAAATACTACAGTATTTATGGAATTGTAGAAATTGCACATTTACGACAAAAAAAATTGTTAGCTCATGAACAACCACTAAGAAATTGCAAGTACATATTTTAATTGCTCTTTATTTAAAAAATATATATTTTGTAACAGTAAACTTGAATGGACTTTATTTGTCAATCAGTCTTTTTGTCCCTCCCACAAAGCCCTTGTTTTTAACTTTGTGTGAGAGTGTAACCATTGCACTTGCTCAGAATTATTAAAATAAAAAGCAATTGAAATGAATAACATTGCCCTCATCACAAAAAATAAATGCTATAGGTAATATGAGCATGAGCATATGCCTGGTCAGTGTACAATTACCAATGATTATACTTGTTATAGAAAGTCACCGTCCCCTTTCCAAAGACAAATATATTCAGACTTATTGTAGCTTTATTTACAAAGTACACCTTGTAAGATCCAGAGAAGATGGAAAACGTATTTATGTTAATAAACACAATAGAATAAATAGAATGGATAAAAGAACATCCCTGAGTTCATTCCTTGGTGGAAACACATTTTGCAGCATTGACTATGTTTGGATACATCTCTTCTACTAAAGTGATCAAGATCTGCCCAACTGCGTGGTGACCGTTGATGGACTGCCATCTTCAACTCATTGCAAATATTTTCAGTGAGATTTAGTTCAGGGCTCCGACTAGTCCAATCAAGGACATACACGTTCCTATCCTTTAGGCTTTGTTATTGTCAGGATTAAAGGTGAACCATCTGCGCCTTTTACAAATTCCTGGAGTGCAGCAGATTTTTTTTTCAAGATTTTGCCTGTATTTTGCACCTTCCATCTTCCCTTCTATTATGACAAGTGTCCCAGTCCCAGCTAAAAAGAAACCCATAGTACACCATCATTCTTTTATGTAGGAATGGCATTCTTTGCTATTGGGTTTTTCCCCAGATATACCATTTTGCACTTCAGAAAGTTAGTCTTTGTTTTGCTGACCACAGCAGCTTTTGCCATGTGGCCACAGAACCTTTAAAAGCATATGTAAGTGAGATGGATTATGAATGCATCTGATAGGGGATAATTAGTAGTGTATGAAAACATGAGTTATATAGAAAAGTTCAGTTTACTTACAAAGGTATGTGCACAAAAGTCAAATCCAGTGGTTCACACCCACAGAACGCTTACATAAGCCGGGTACACACAGGAAATACAGCAGGGTACATATTTTGAATTTTCTGGTACAGAGCACAGGAAGTAACTATTGCAGTTCTTGTACTGAGCACGCCAGAAGACACTGAGGTGAAGAATAATACAATGTATTAGCCTGATTTTTTAATTTGAATGTTATGTTAATTCAGGTGGGATTTTCTAGGGGCGTACACAATCAAATGCAAATGCCAAAAAACATAGGAGATGTTGCTAACTTCAAGGTAAGCTAATTAATGTTTATTTTGGGCTATGTTTGTGCAAAAAAAAATGTTTTTATACACTACTAATTTTCTTCTATCAGATGCACTCATAATCCGGCTCACATACATATCCCTTTAAGGTGCTTTTTAGCAAAACATAAACAAGGCTTCATATGTATTTTTAAAAGCCGCTTTCCACCCTTATTGGATTCTTTTATCTGAAATGCACTGCCAAACAGTGGAATCCATTAGAAATTACAACTTTATTCTGAATTGATCAAAATCACCCCCACTGATCACAGGTGGGAGCCAATTCATTTCTTGTGTGATGTGTAAAGTAATTGGTTATACCTATGCAAGTTTATAAATGCAATTTTAAGGGGGGTATTCACTAATCAAAATAATGTATTTACTTTTGTAATATTCATTAATTCTCAGAATGTTTCAGAATTTGGGTGGCGCGGAGGCAGCCCTAGGCACGCCGGTCTGACGCAGCGCTGCGTGACCCAGCGGAGCCTGGGCGCTTTTGATTGGCTGGTGGAGGAGGAGGGACTTCCGCCCGTTTCGCGGGCTTCCTCCTCACTCCGCACCGGCCATTGAGCTGATTCCCTCCCTCCCCTTGAGTTGGTGGTTAGTAGAAAGTAGCAGATATACTAATAAGGTATGTCTAGGGGGTGAGGTTGGTTGAGCAAAGTTTAGGGAGCTTAAGTTAGATTTAAAAAAAAACAAAGTGGGGGAAAAGAGTTGATGGTTAAGGATTTTGGATTTCTAGGTTAGGATGCAAGTAGGAATAACTTTGATTGGCGGGAGGTGAGGCACCTGGTCCACGGGCTTAAGTGGACGTTGCCCTGCCTCATGGGCGTGCTTAGTAAAGCACTGGGAGGCTCTGGGCGCGGGCCCAGGGTGTGAGGTTACTGACCGGGCCGAGCTCCTCCCTCGGGATGTTTATTGGAGCTGTGATGTAACAATGTTAATTATGTTAATTGGTTTATGGTTGCTTTAATAAAGCTGTGGCCCGTAATTTTCCCAAGAAATGCTTGGTCAGTGCGTTTATTTATTCAAATGCCCAATGGATCTTGCCAGGGTCATGATTTTTACTTGACTATTGTATCTTACTGGTTGTAAATACAAATATAACAAGCCTAATTTAATTTGTATGTACCTTTTTGTAATTATGTAAATTAAAACAGATTCTACGGGTTCCTAATACTGTACGATGGGAGGTGGACACCTACTAATGATCTCTCATTATTTTAAAGGAAAATAAATTGTGAGCCTTGCCTTGGCCATAAGTTGCAATAGTTTTTCTCCCCCCATTTTTTCAGCACATTCTCAATTAGTGAATCTAGGCCATAAATATTTGGCACCTTCCTAAATCTCATGAAACTATGTGTTTAAAACTATCAACATGGGACATTAAATTGATAAAAGTTACTTATGGGTGAAACAAGACAGAAACAGACTCTAGGTAAGAAAAAAACTTAACCAAATCGAATATTATAATCATAATTTAATGATTTTTATAAGTAGTAAAAAGATAATATGATGGGTAGACGTTGGCAAAAATGTCTGAAAAGTTTGCAGAAAGTAAAAAACAACATAATCCTGGGGGGGAAAAACTAAATACTAAAATAAAAATTACACTGGTTGTCTAAATATGAATTTGACACCAGTGAAATAATAAATAATTAAAAATGTATACAGTGCCTTGCAAAAGTATTCATCCCCCTTGGCATTTTTCGTGTTTTGTTGCCTCACAACCTGGAATTAACATGGATTGTTTGAGGATTTGCATCATTTAATTTACAGAACATGCCCACACATTTGAAGATTTATTTATTTATTTTTATTGTGAAGCAAACAACAAATAGGACAAAATAACATCAAAGGTCAATGTGCATAACTATTCACCCCCTAAAGTCAATACTTTGTAGAGCCACCTTTTGCGGCAATCACAGCTCCACGACGCTTTGGATAAGTCTCTATGAGCTTGCCACATGTTGTGCCATGTTCTTTCCATCTGGGTATGATAGATTTGATGGTGCTCCTGGGGACCATCAAAGATTTGGATATATTTTTTTATAACCTAATCCTGACTTGTACTTCTCAACAACATTGTCCCTTACTTGTTTGGAGAGTTCCTTGGTCTTCATGGCAGTGTTTGGTTAGTGGTGCTTCTTGCTTAGGTGTTACAGCCTCTGGGGCCTTTCAAAAAAGGTGTGTATATGTAATGACAGATCATGTCACACTTAGATTGCACACAGGGGGACATCATTTCACTAATTATGTGACTTCTGAAGGTAATTGGTTGCACCAGAGATTTTTATGGGCTTCATAACAAAGGGGGTGAATACATACGCACATGCCAGTTTTTTTAAAGTTTTCTATTTCTAAAAAATAGTTTTATGTATATATTTTTCTCATTTCACTTCACCAACTTAGACTATTGTGTTCTGATCCATCACATAAAATTCATATTAACAAAACATTGAACTTAAGGCTGTAATGTAACAAAATAGGTAAAAAGTCAAGGGGGGTGAATACTTTTGCAAGGCACTGTAAATAATGTGGCTTCACAGCAGAATAAAAGGTTTTATTTTAGCGTAATAAAACAATATTATAGGGTAATTGTTGTCTATTTTAAGGAAAACCTTTCTGTGCCTGCAAACAGTTACCTCGAGAATTGTGCTGTTTAGTTTCAGCATTATGAACACATTCCCCATATCCCCAAGTGTTCTAAGTGAACCTAAAATACATGGATCACTAATTTGCTCGTCCCAGCATCAGCAAAATAAATCACTTCTTTTACAAAATAATACACTCACACACTTACTCACAGACACACACAGACACACTCACTCACACACACATAGACACACTCACACACTCACACTTCCCCCCGTCAAACTCAGGGGCAGCCCTGGGCGGCAAAAGCGCACACACAGACACACTCACTCACAGGCACACACACACTTACTCACAGACACACACTCACACTCCCCACGTCAAACTCAGGGGCAGACCCGGGCGGCAAAAGTGCACACACAGATTTAAACTCACTCACACACTTACTCACAGATACTCACACTCCCCCCCCCCCCATCACTCTCGCCCCAGGCGGCAAAAGTGCACACACAGACACACTCACACACACTCACTCAGATACATACAGATTTACACTCACACACAGACACACACTCACACACAGAGGCACACACTGACACATACACGCGCACTCACACAGACATGCGCGCACAGACACCAGCACGGGCGCGGCATCAGCAGCAACTGACCTGCATTCTCGCTGCAACTTGTGACGCCCCCAAGGAGGTTCCGCCCGCGTCCGTACCCGCACCCCTCCCTTCCTACACCAGTGGCTGGATGTGCCATACTCTTTTAAAGTGCTAGGACTTGTTTTACTACTATTACTATAGTGTAATTTCAACAACAATTTCTAAATTAGGCCTTATACAATCCCATGAACAATCCCACAAGAAATTAAACTTCACAGTTTACACTGTTCCATAGTAAAATTGTACATATTTTTTCTACATAAAAAGAGAGATCAGACGTCGCAGTCCTCTGCGTCTGATCTTAAAGTATCGCAGAAATCTCATATTTGTAGTATACTCTTTTGTAAAACTTGACTTGCTAAATAATAAAATATTATTTGAAATTAATTAAATTACTGCAATTTTTAACAGGGCAGACATGTTATCTCAGACATGATTTGTCTCCTGGGAGGGATCTTGGATTTAGATCACCATTCAGTTCTATGGAAAGAACTGCCACAATAATATGAAACTTACAATAGGATTAAATGTAAGAATAACTTGCAATGGGCTCACTGTTTCAAGTGAGAATTCAGAAAACAAATAAAGCAATCAAAGCCCACAAAATATTTTCCGATTATCAAGACTAGTTATTAAAAAGTTTGTATACTTAGATATGGAACTTCAGTTGTTCTTTAAAGGGATAGGGGAGTGTTCTTGATTTCACTATGTATACAATATACCTGAGTATCTGTTTACTTGTGTAACGGAGCTGGGACCCGCAGTCCAAAATCTCCGCTGGTATGCGATAAAATACCCACGAGGCACTACAGTCTCACCATCCCCGACCTCCCATATTGGACGACACACAATTTGGGAGTCAAACGAATACTGACTTTATTTTGTTATTGCAGAAATATTTATACCCATCTCTTCCCACAGGCAATCCACATCCCCCATATTTGGCTGCACAATACACACAAAGAGAACAATAGGTGGGTCACACCTCCCTGGCAACTTTGATACAATCAGACATTGATTCAATTACACTTCTTTGTTCTTATCAGAGAATTAAAACACTTTGGAAAATGCAAGGATCCTTTACAACTTTCTTATCTCTTGAATCTCTGTAACAGGATTATCTATTAGCCTAGGTCTGCAAAAGTCTGGCTAATATTCTGCAGAGCATCAACCAGCATACATATTGTAGGATCATATTTTAACCAAGAATAATCATAAAACAGGGTAAAACAGGGATGGGTTCCGCTACACACCTCCCCCGTGACCATAAGCCGGCATACACGGTCTGATCCCAACGGATCGGCCTGGGGATGTCCGGACAAAAGTATTTGTTGGTCAATTCTCTAGTTTGACAACCCATCAGCATTACTGCAATTCACATTTATTCACATTTCCCATATCCCCAGATAGCTGGGATCTGAGCGCACAAAACCACCGAATAGCGCTCAGATCCTCTTCACACAGTTCAATTGCCATGTAGCTAAAGTCTTTCCCATAGTCTTTCATTATATGAATGGGCTTCATGGCACAGTTATCTGGGGTATCATGGTTCACACAGGGCAAGTACAGAATGACCCCCCTGTATGTAAAGGACCGGAATGAGTGACTTACACTCTGGTATGGCCGAACACTGGTTCCAAAGGGCAATATGTACCAGGGCCATAGTCGCAGGGCAGGAGGCTGGCAAACAGTCCTCTCCAAGCCAAGGTGGCGAAGGGCACTTCGTCACACATCTCTCTTTTGGGGGGAAGTCTAACCAGGTACCTGGATATTTTGCTGGGGTGATGGGGCAACACGCTGAGGGGACTTGAGGGGCAGAGGCCAGCGGCACTCTGCTCTGATGCCAGCTCTTCTGCTGGTATAACCTGCAGGACATCCTGCTCTGTACCAGGGACAAAGGGAGGGCAGAGGCCGACTGCACTCTGCCCTGCTGTCAGCTCTTCTGCTGGGGTACTTGGAACATATTCCGGCTCAGTAGCCAGGGAAACCCCCTCCTCCGGTTGTCCCAGTGACGGTAGTTGGGGATCTGGACAAGCTGTGGGCGCAGAGACCACGGTCCCATCTGCGCCGTCTGGGAGATTGGTGTCTCCCCTGGTTTGTGTAAACTGTCGCTGGGGGGGAAGGACGACACCTTCTGCCCCCTGTGTTTCACACTGCCGCTGGGGGGGAAGGACGACACCTTTGGCCCCCTGGGGTACCCACTGCCGCTGTGGAGGAAGGTCGACACCTTCTGCTCCCTGGGGTACACACTGCCGCTGGGGGGGAAGGACGACACCTTCTGCCCCCTGGGGTTCACACTGCCGCTGGGGGGAAAGGACGACACCTTCTGCCCCCTGGGGTTCACACTGCCGCTGAGGGGGAAGGACGACACCTTCTGCCCCCTGGGGTTCACACTGCCGCTGGGGGGAAAGGACGACACCTTCATCCCCCTGGGGTTCACACTGCCGCTGGGGGGAAAGGACGACACCTTCTGCCCCCTGGGGTTCACACAGCCGCTGGGGGGAAAGGACGACACCTTCTGCCCCCTGGGGTTCACACTGCCGCTGAGGGGGAAGGACGACACCTTCTGCCCCCTGGGGTTCACACTGCCACTGGGGGGAAAGGACGACACCTTCTGCCCCCTGGGGTTCACACTGCCGCTGGGGGGAAAGGACGACACCTTCTGCCCCCTGGGGTTCACACTGCCGCTGGGGGGAAAGGACGACACCTTCTGCCCCCTGGGGTTCACACTGCTGCTGGGGAGGAAGGACGACACCTTCGGCTCCCTGGGGAACACACTGCCGCTGGGGAGGAAGGACGACACCTTCAGCTCCCTGGGGTACACACTGCCGCTGGGGGGGAAGGACGACACCTTCAGACCCCTGGGGTACACACTGCCGCTGAGGGGGAAGGACGACACCTTCTGCCCCCTGGGGTTCACACTGCCGCTGGGGGGAAAGGACGACACCTTCTGCCCCCTGGGGTTCACACTGCCGCTGGGGAGGAAGGACGAGACCTTCGGCTCCCTGGGGAACACACTGCCGCTGGGGAGGAAGGACGACACCTTCAGCTCCCTGGGGTACACACTGCCGCTGGGGGTGAAGGACGACACCTTCGGCCCCTTGGGGTACACACTGCCGCTGAGGGGGAAGGACGACACCTTCGGCCCCCTGGGGTACACACTGCCGCTGGGGGGTGGAATTAGTTGGAGTATTCCACGTGGAGCGGTTTCTGTTTCTGGGACAGTCTCTCTGCATGTGGCCCTGCTGGTTACACGTGTGGCACCTGATGTACCGTGGAGGGGTTTGGTAGTTCCCACCACCCGGACGCAGTGCTGGGGGGGGTTTAATGGTGGGAGGTGGGTTAGCAGCTCCCCAGATGGACCGCTCCCGTGCCCGCTGCTTTTCCATTATGGATTTGTGGACATCTGTCATTAACCATTCCAAGGTTTTCATGGGAAGCGTATCTGGGAAAAAGGCCAGTCTGCTTTGGAGTTCTCTTCCAAACTCATTCTGTGGGGTAATACGAGGTACTGTAACCATGAGTTCCTTTCTGTCTGCATCCCTGTAGTCCGCGGCCGCCTCCTCCTCCTCATGATGGAACGCTGTCTGAAAACTAGCCGGTTCCATCCTGCTGTAGCCAGGGGCGCTGTACGGATACTAGCGTTGCCCTCAATCTGTACTCCACGGAATGGTGTCTCCTGTAGCTGTCCTTCTGACCGTGGGAACAATTCCACCACTTGCCAACAAATGTAACGGAGCTGGGACCCGCAGTCCAAAATCTCCGCTGGTATGCGATAAAATACCCACGAGGCACTACAGTCTCACCATCCCCGACCTCCCATATTGGACGACACACAATTTGGGAGTCAAACGAATACTGACTTTATTTTGTTATTGCAGAAATATTTATACCCATCTCTTCCCACAGGCAATCCACATCCCCCATATTTGGCTGCACAATACACACAAAGAGAACAATAGGTGGGTCACACCTCCCTGGCAACTTTGATACAATCAGACATTGATTCAATTACACTTCTTTGTTCTTATCAGAGAATTAAAACACTTTGGAAAATGCAAGGATCCTTTACAACTTTCTTATCTCTTGAATCTCTGTAACAGGATTATCTATTAGCCTAGGTCTGCAAAAGTCTGGCTAATATTCTGCAGAGCATCAACCAGCATACATATTGTAGGATCATATTTTAACCAAGAATAATCATAAAACAGGGTAAAACAGGGATGGGTTCCGCTACAACTTGTATGTACTTTATTTTACTAAGCTCTGTTTTTACTGCCTAAAATCAGACAAATAGTCCCTATATGGGTCTGCCTAGTATGCAAATATTGACTCTCTAGGGTTGGATGTGCCCTGTAGTGTCCTAGCCGATCAGGGACCACGTCACATCAGCATGTTGCAGAATGTTGCTGAGAGATGGCCCCAGATTGGTTAGAGCTATAGAGGGTAGACCCATACAGGGACTATTTGTTTGATTTCAGGCAGTAAAAACAGAGCTTATAAGCACTTCTTAAAAAAAGAAAGGATAAAAAAGTAAATAGATTCACATGTATTTTATAGACCTAGTAACATCCAGGTACCTTCCATATCCATTTAAATAAATAAAAAGATATGACTTGAGATAATAAAACAAAACTTGTGAGAGTACAATTAAAAACTCAATGGGAAGGGAGACAAATACTGCACAGGATTCAACAACACATTCAAGTATAATTTATTTTACAGATTTTAATAATAACATTACAAAAAAATTGTGTTGCTATAACAATAATACATTATTTCAGATTTTGTTACCTGTAGTGTTGTGTAAACAATCATCACAAACTCCTCCACCTCCTAGTTTGTGGTCATCGGGATGCGGGTCCAAAGTGATATTGTAATGGCAGCTGGATGCATGGCTGTTGCATTGGCATGGTCTACAGTTAAATGCATTAACTTGGTCACCTTGGCGAAAGGGCTTGTTGTTGAAGAGCGGCAAACAACAATCACACTATAAAAAAAAAGTAAAAAGAAAAAAATAAATAAATAAATAAAAAGAGACATACAATGTGGTTGTGGTTAAATGTTTCATGTTCACTTAATATGCTTATCAGTTTGCTTTCATGTGATAATTTTGGAAAATATGGATTAACCAATTCATACTCTTAGGAACATGTTAGTCACTGAATCAAATTGCCTCCGGCTTTTCGTTCTTTTGAAAAATAGGGATTTACACCCTCCTATGTGTTTTGCAATGACTTCGGTGGGTCACAGTAAGCATATTCATACATATTTATGTGCCCCTGTCCATCTGCTGGCATCGCTTTTCTCTGAAGTTTGACCCCAATAGATACGTTCTTTCACCAAGAGGTTTCTGTGTAATGGCACAATAAATATTGTTCCACTTAAAGGGTTTAATTTTTAAGTTAAAGCTGTTAGCGTGGCTAACTAAAAGTAATGCTGCAGCAATAAAATCTACTAACTACTGCAAATGTTCCATAAATCAAAATGTGCCTGAATTTCCCTCTAGGGCTATCCCCTGAGGCATATAAGCCTGCTGAAATTTGCATAAAAATACAGTATACTCTCAGTGGCAAAAGGCAAAAGAAAGAAAACAAAGTCATTGCGGACAGCGGTTCATGACAATTTAGGGCATCGTTTTTAAATGTAATATATTCAAAATTATAAACCAAATACATAAACTAAACATCACTAAATTGCACTGATTGCTGCAACATGCATATCATTAGTACAGTATCTATTTAATCTATTTTGAGAAATTTGTGTATTCAAGTATAGCTTTTTGTGTGTATATTTCGGTACTTATAAAAAGCATAATCTAATAAATTAACTAAAGTTCTAATTATTAATTAGACTCAATATGTGCCATTTTCTGATAAAAAATTTTTTTGTGTGAAACCAGTAAATAATTAACTGATTAGCAGTGACTCTAGATTTAGTGTGAAACTAAATCATTTAATTTTTTAGTAAGGTTATCATAACAGGTGGCTTTATAAGGCGTTTTTTTTCTTTGTAAAAAAAATATGGCACATAGAACAGGATGATTTAACTTGATTGTAAGAATTTAAAGGGTTCCCTGGTGGTCCAGTGGCTGGGATTCAGGGCTTTCACCCCTGTGACCTGGTTTTGATTCCAATCAGTGAACCAAGAGGTCACACCACCCTGAAGCCATGCAGGGTCAGTACTTGGATGGGAGACCACCTAGGAATACCAGGATCTGCATGCTGTGGTCCACTGAAGAAGGTACTGGCAACCCACTCCAGTATCTCTGCCATGAAAACCAAGTGGATCAGCATGGTGTGTTGTGGTCCATAAGGTCATGGAGAGTTGGACACAACTGAGCGATGCAAACACACAAGAATTTCAAAACAGGAACCTCAACCTCAACACCAAATCGACTGCCGTCCTACTGTATTGTATTTCCTTAGCAGTTTGTGTTTATTGTACTCAACAGCACCCGTGTAAATTTAATTACTGAAAATGTTGGTGCTTGATCTATAAAGAGTAATAATAATAATGTAACACAAGAAACGGAACAGTGAAAAAAGTAGAAATGAAGACTCAAGGAGGAACAACTGCATTAATATAAGACATTAGTTCATACACATAATGTAAGTAGAGTTACTGAATTAAACAAATGACACTAAGGTTAAAAAATGCTATGTTGTGCAAATACACTACACACTTCACCATTGCCGGTTCAGCAATATTGCTATACATGTCCAAACCAATTCCTCAAACCTCTTGACACATAGCCATGAGATGTAGAGTGAAAACAGCTTTGGGCATGTCAGCGCACAGATCAGTGCACTTCAGTTGAAAATTGTTTTCTGACATGAATGAATTGCACCAGTAATACCCTTCTACACAGCATGGAGGAATTCAGTTCTTGCTTAAAACGTCATGTTTTGGGGTTTAAGGCCACTGCGTCTTGCCCAATCTTTTGCCATGCTATTGCATTAAAAAAAACTTGAGCAGAGCCCCCTCATCCTTAAATTATGATGGAGATGATAAATATTATAGTGGAGTCTTAGGGCCTCCACCCCTTCATCTAGTGCATCAGAGCGCTGATGAATCCAGTAGGCTAGGTGGGCAAAATTATCCATCCCCACACAATGGATGTATAGGTAAATGTAAAGCTTGCCAATGTGCCCGCCAAATATGTCCTAAAACAATTGTCTCAACCCAGAATGATTGTTGTTCATTTGATGTCGCAGTGTGAACCTGATCTCATCACATCATCACTGTGTTGTTCATCCTATCCTGTATAAAGTTTATCCTGTTTGTATAATGTAATGCCAGATCCTGATATATGTATTATAGACTAGCGAATTGCCCGTCAAAAAATGACGGCAATAAGATCGTAAGCTAGGTAATGCTGTTTGTGTGCAAAATTAATTTTGTTGGTGTTTTAAGATCCTTTGGTGCTCATTGCGAGGCTCTTGGTTGTTTGTGTGCTATGAGCAGCGTTGGTGTTTTTTTTTGGTATGGCAATGAATAATTAATAAAATAAGAAATTAATCTACTTTACCTATTGTGAAGTAATATATGCAGCATTGTGTTGAAGAGCTGGCAATCTGTTTTCATGTTGCTGCAGCATCAGTCCTGTAGTGCTGCTGTGTAAGTGTCATGAATGTGTGCAGTGTGCACTGTAAATAGCGTGCGTGCGTGAGGCAAATCCGTTAGGATAGATGTACTTCCGGATTGTATAAGTTAGTGTTCTAAAATGGCGCATAATATGTGGTATGCGGCTGTGGCTGATTTTGCGTCCTTGTTTTCGGATGTCGTCCGACTTTTTGGGAAAATCCGTAGGTGTTTGGTAGTGTTTTGCATGTTTAGGGTCCTTTAGCCTCGTTTTCGTTTTGTTTGGCGGAAATTTTTTCTCTCGCTTAGGTGATTTTCGGTTGTCTAAACTCTGTAATTTGGACTTAAATTGAGGTGTAACTTCACTTGAAGAGGTCCTGGGTACTCCCCTTGCTGTGGGTAAGCTTTTTATCTGTTTGTTGTGTGTATTTATTGTGTTTCTAATGTTTTTCGGGTTGCGTCCTTGTTTTCAGATCTCGTATGTCTTTTTTGGAAAATCCGTAGGTGTTTGGTAGTGTTTTGCGTCTTTAGAGTCCTGTAGCCTCGTTTTCGTTTTTTTTGGCTGCCATTTTTTATCTCGCTTAGAGGATTTTCGGGGGTCTAAACTCTTTTATTTGGAGTTAAATTGAGGTGTAACTTCAGTTTTTGAGGTCCTGGGTGCCCCCCCTTGCTGTAGGTAAGCTTTTTATGTATCTGTTGTGTGTATTTATTGTGTTTTTCATGTTTTCATGTGCGCGGGTTTTGCGCGGTAAGGTTGTATTTTTGCGTGGTCGTAATGGGTCGTAACGCGTCTCGTATTTTTGTGTCGTAAGTTGGTAAATTTTGCGAGGTCCGCAGTTGCTGGCAATGAGTGCCTTTCCGCTCCTTGCCAGCCACTGCGGCCCTCGCTTTGCTCACAACTATATATGTGATTTTTATTTCATATCTTACCGGACAAAAAGATTATGAGACCCCCAAAAAAGCTGTTAAAGGTATAATTTTCTACTCCAAACGGATGCATACTTTTCCGTTTTGTTGTTGTTTAGTCCAACTATTTGTGACCCTATGGACTGCAGCACGCCAGGCACATCTGTAAGCAACTGCCCCTCTGAACTCCATCAAGCTCATGTTCATTGCTTCAATGACCTCATCTATCCAACTCTGCCATCCCCTTCTTTGTGTGCCTTCATCTTTCCCAGCATCAGAGTCTTCTCTGGGGAATCCTGTTTTCTCATGATATGGCCAAAATATTTGATCTTCAGCCTCATGATTATACCTTCCAGTGAACATTTTGTCTTGATTTCCTGAAGTACTGATTTATTGGATCTTCTTGCAGTCCAAGGGATTCTAAACAGTTTTCGCCAAAACCACAGTTCAAAGGCCCCCTTTTTCTCTGCCTGGGTATTGGCCCATTGAGCCACCATAAAAGCACAGACTGTTTGGCTCCAGCCACTGGATTATGTACATAAACACCTCCATTGTATTTGTAATCAGTTTTATCCCATTGTTGGCAGATAATCTAAGTACATATCTGATGTGCTAAACAGGATGTGCAGAGTCTGCAGTGAGCAGACACCTCTATTGAACTGTTACCTTTTTTTTTTACCCAGATAAGCGGATTACCTCTCCCATGTGCTAGGCAGCTGGAGATGGCAGGATGTGTATTAGAAGGTAGCCTTATTGTTCTCAGGTGCCAGCTATCAAGGTACTGCTAGACCCCATGTGGGGTCATCTCCTGTAGTTCTCTGCCACACCCTCTCATTGTTACATAGTGTACACCCCCCTCTGTATCTAACTGCTCTAAATATTGATGACTTTTCAGAATAAAATCAGTTCACTTCTGGAGACATATAGAAATTGTGCGTCTTATTTTGCTCCTGGTGGCTGCGATACTGAACCTCCACACTCTAAGTAACCTGTCTTGATCACTACCACAGGAAGTTTACTAAGACTCCTTGAAGTGCTGATTCCTGATGGAGATCAGAGACTAATACAGAAGCAAGATATCAGGGTGCTGGTGCCAAGATTTTCAAGAACCCAAATGGTCCTTGTGGGTACTTAACCTGTAGTCTATAGCAGGTGGCCCTGGGCAGTAATAGCCCCTACCACCAGATCATCACAACTGGATGGCAGTGCTAGGATCTCGGTCCAAGAACCGGAGGAAAGGATGGGATATGGTGATCTAAGCAGTTTTGAAGTCCAGTATTTTCGGCGGCTTTGCAGGGATGAAGAAACCGATCAGAGATTTTGCCAAACCTTCATAATCCAGGTCAAAGGCAAAGGAAGGCCAGCACTGGATAGAGGGACCACGTGGAGGCCTGCAGAGTGGAGGTGATCAGGGAGAAAAGGAGACTGATCACTAGTATGCTGGAGAGGCGAAGGCAACGGATTGACACAGACGAGGATAGGTGGACAGCTATTCTAAATCAGCGGATGGCTTCCCTTCGGTTCCAGCCAGGTGAGAAGCTAGAAGCGTGGCTTGAGGACCTGGTGTGGTTGGAGCTTGACTTGGAACATGAGTATGTGGACCTAATGCTTCCAACTCCTGCATCACAAGGGCCCTCCCTCTACAGGTTAGGGCTGGCGGAAGGGCTCCCGCATGTGCTGCAGAAAGATCCAAAGTGTGGCCTTGGAACTACAGATCACTGGGAAATCCTATTGGCATAACTCCAAAAGGAAATAGACCCAGGGACAGAAGCAGAAAAGTTGCTTGAACCATTGATTCATAGAGAAATGGAGTTGGAAAAAGAGTATGAGGAACTGCTTGAGGAGGATGGCCCAGGTGGGACCTAGCTCAAGTACTTGGAGTTACCCCATGTTTCCCCAGCTGAGCTGGCAGAGGATACACTGCAAGAGGAAATGGGCTGTTGGCTAGACCCATATAAGGTGAAGGAAGGAAACCAGAAGGTACCTGGAGATCTGACCGCTACAGAAAATGCGAGATTAGAGGGACTGTGGGGAACTCATCAGTATATGGAGGCCCGGAGAACAGTCCAGGCCCTGGTAGATGCAAGACCGGGGAGCAGTGTAAAGCAACACCAGACACTGGGAGATGGCCAAGAACCAGAAAAATTCCAGCCGCTAACCAAGGGCGAGGAGCTGGAGACTGAACAGTAGGCAGAGGAGGGTGTAAGCCCTAGAGTCTGCCCAACTACCCATAGATTGTTACCGGTCCTGAATCACAGACTGCTGATGTCCAGGCGCCAAGGCTGACAGTCATGGAGAGTGATGCCAGATTGAGACATGAGGTATCAGGAGAGGGGGTGTACCCTGAGACCCAGAAGCTCTTGACCAGCATGGATCAGGTGGATCCAGATAGGTGTGGGAGTTCAGGTGAGTGCACTGGCCCTGAGACCCTGAGGAAGGAGCAAGTTGAGGCTCCACTCCCAAACCCTGCAGATTGCCAGCAGGGCTGACAGGGATCACTTCAGTCCTGACAGCCCCAGAGTTAAAGAATATGGGCAAGTGGCCGACGGTACCAGAGGACCTGTCACAGCGTACCCTAATCCTGAGTCCTGCTCTGTTTTTCCCCAACCCTGCCTTGACAACAGACCCCAAGTGCTTTTTACCCCACCTGAGCTGCTCCTTAGATGGACCCCAGAGTCACTACCTGCCTGTGGCCAAGAGGGTAGCAGTATGCTCCTGGAAGGGATCCTAGTTTCTAAGACCCTGGATGCTTCCCCAAAATTCATGCCTGCAATTTGGGGTTGGTTATTGAAAGAAGTTGAGATGGGGTTGGGCTGTGTTGCTACCTTGAACCCTGAGGATGGGGATCCCGGATGTTGTGAAGAAGGGGGGGAGGATGGCTGAGAAGTGACTGCTAGCCCAGAAACCCCCTGGAAGGACTGTACAAATGGATTGTGTTCCTAAGACCCTACAGAAATTTGGGTTAGAGACTGTGGACATTTTCCTGAAAGATAGGACACCCCCAGACCGGGACAACCTACTACCCCCTCCAGGAAGAGGTCATGCACTGGGACTTATACAGTGGCTACTTGGGCCAACATTTTTTATTTGGATGGGGACATATAAACACCACAATTGTATTTGTGATCTGTTTTATCCCATTGTTGGCAGATATTCTAAGTACATCTCTGATCTGCTAAACAGGATGTGCTGAGTCTCCAGTGAGCAGACGCCTCTATTGAACTATTATCTGTTTTGTCCCATTGTTTACCCAGATAAGCGGATTACCTCTCCCATGTGCTAGGCAGCTGGAGACGTCAGGATGTATATTAGAAGGTAGCCTTATTGTTCTCAGGTGCCAGCTATCAAGGTACTGCTAGACCCCATGTGGGGTCATCTCCTGTAGTTGTCTACCACACCCTCTCATTGTTACATAGTGTACACCCCCCCTGTATCTAACTGCTATAAATATTGCTGACTTTTCAAACTAAAATCAGTTCACTTCTGGAGACATATTGAAATTGTATGTCTCTCATTTTGCTCCTGTTCTCCTGGATGGCTGCAGGGAGGATCCTGCTGGAGTAGGTTTTTACTGTAACAAGTCTTATCAAGCCCCCTAAGAAGAAGCAGATCTGGAGTCTCTTGGTAGCCTGGAAGTGCTGATTTGTAATGCAGAGACTCTGACAGATACATAAGCCAGATATCAAGGTGCTGGTGCAGAGATAACCAAAACAACCACAGTCCTTGTGGGTAGTTAACCTGTAGTCTATAGTAGGTGGCCCTGGGGTGGTATAGCCCATACACTTGGATTGTCGCGTCTTTATGTTATCACTGGGAATACCATTGTATTTACTATGCGGACCTTTGTTGAAAGTGCAATGTCTTTAGTTTTTAATAGCTTGTCTAAGCTTGCCATAGCTTTCCTCCCCAGAAGCAAACATATTTTAATTAATGAAAATAAAATGCACTGCCTCCTCTTCTTCCCCATCTATTTGTCGGGAACTGAAATTGCTCTTTGCCATGTATTCCCATTCTATTCACAAATGGTGAGTGGCAAATATCAAATTGTAGTACTGTCAATATATTTTCAACAATATAGTACAATAAATAAAAATACATTTTTATACATGAACCAATTTTCCGTTAGCAAAAAACATAAAAATTTTCACGATTTATCCGAGGCAGTTACAATTAATGAAGAGTACAAAAGAGGGGTTAAAAGTAATTGTCTCAGTAGAACACCAATAAAGGAATTTATTTTACTCTAGTAGCTCACCTAACACAAAATAATAAATTGGTATCTTGCAGATAACCAACTATATTTGAGACAATTATAGATATTATAATTACCTTGAAAAGATCTAATTACTGTTTACACAAGCTAATCTAAAATTGTTATTATATCAAGACACGCTCAGCTATCTAAATTTTGTTTAATTGAACTGCAAACTAGAATGGTCAAATTAATTAAATTTTGTGTTCCTCAATCACGGCCATGACGCAGTGTATTTCAAGGAGGGTTTTACAATAAATTTACTTTCTTTAACTTGATCAAAATAAACATAAAGTAGTTTCTTCACATAAGGTATCAGAGAAAAGATGACATTGGTTTATTACCAATAAGTGACGCAACAGAGGCTCAGATATGGTATAATTTAAAATGTTAGCTAATATCAAATACTTTACTAGTTGAGCATTATTAAAAAAAATATAAGTTTCCTACAGTAAACAAAATTTGCAATATTTAGTCAGCCTGGTAATCCACCCACAAATTAAAATGCTAATGTTTTGTTAATGAGATATTGTTGCCTTAATTATAGCCCCTGAGACATTGGGTCCATTGTCTTGCATGCAGTCACCTGGGTCTTAGAATGCCTAGTCTTTTTATGTGCAGAAAAGTACATGTAATCAAGTAATTAAGGCACTGATCTCTCATTAACAAAAGATTTGAATCTTGATTTAAAGGTAGATCAGAAAGTCTGAGTGACCGCTAAATGTGAGTTTTCTAAAGGAAAATGCAGTTTTTTATGAATAAAGTACTTTTTTTTTGTAGTTTAGAAATTCACTTGTGTCTGACTCTCCATGACACTATGGATTACAGCATGCCAGGGACATCTCTCAGCCACTGCCCCTCTGAGCTCCCACAAGGTCATGTTCGTTGCTTCAGTGACCTCATCTATCCAGTTCTACCTCTGTTGCCCCCTTCTTCGTGTGCCTTCAATCTTTTCCCGTATCAGAGTCGTCTCTAGGGAATCCTGCCGTCTCATGATATGGCCAAAATGTTTGAGCTTTAACGTCATGATCAAACCTTCCAGTGAACAGTTTGGCTTGTAGTATTGATTGATTGGATTTTCTTGCAGTCCTAGAGACTACAGCACTCAGCCTTCTCTATGATCCAGCTCTCACATCCGTATGTTACTACTAGGAATATCATAGATATACAGACCTTTGTTGATAGGGATATATCTTTACTTTTTAATAGCTTGTCCGGACTTGCCATATCTTTCTTCCCTGGAAGCAAAATTCTTTTAATTTTATGGCAGCAATCACCATCCACCGAGGCCTTGGAGCCCAGTAAAAAAAATTATATGTCAATGCCTCCACTTCTTCCCCATAGATCTGTCATAAACTGAGATTGCTGTTTGCCACAACCTTGCACGCTCTTCTTTCACCCTTTCACCTTTAGTTCCTCCCCACTTTCATTTTAAAATAGTTTTAAAGTGTTTAATGCTTCTACTAGGTTTATGACCTTAGTCTCAGGTTAGAACTTTTATACCAGTTCTATGACTTACCGTATTTACTGTACTGATGAATTAATGAAGTCAATTCACAAAAGATAGAGAACACCTTTTTTGTGGTTTCTACATTTTTTTATTGCCACAAACTAGATTCTTTAATTTATTATAAAATTACTCTTTATTATAATATAATAAAATATTGAGTAAAAATACTGTTGATTAAAAATCTGAGATTATTATTCTCAGTATGATTAATGTCACACATTCAAGTCTTTATTTAACTTTAGTTTCCTTTTCTTATATATTCTTAGTAGCCCAAAATATATTTTTTTAGCTTTTGGATAGCTTCTACTTATATTGATGACAGTCTGCTTCTAACAGGTTGTGTTGTTTTTAAATGTTTTTTCCTTATTTAATTTATTGTATCTTAATGTGACTTGTTACTCCTCATGTGCAATAAACATATAAGATTTATCTGTATTGTTGTGAGTTATTTAATCATTGAATAAAGTGCTTGGTGTCACACTTGTATTTTTTAACCTTTAAAGTCTTAAGTCCTATATGTAATAATGAAAAATAAAGTGCTTATTATTTTACTCTATGTATATGTATCTGTGTATTTCGCACTACTCTGGCACGGTGACGTCACTAATACTCCCGACGTACGTTTCGTGAGGTAGCTACGTCCCACACATCAGAGGCAGCTGCGCACTGCATAATGATGTCCTTTTATAGATTATGTGGCTTTCATTATTAACTCCTCACATCCCTGTTCAAATTAACTAGTTTATAACCCACTCTGTATATTAGTTGTTTGGCATATTAACGATTGTTTTCTAATATTATCTTCTTAGAATTATTTTATATCAACTTATTTATATTTAACCACTCATTTTATCAAGCTTGTTAATCATTGTATATATTAACGATTTATTTGTATTAATCTTATTATTTATCTACAAGTAATTTTTAGTCCTGTCTTTACTTTACTTTAACTGAGTTTCTTTGCTTCTCTACTCAGTGTAATGTTTATACAGATATTATTATTACAGATTATTTTTACAGACCTATAAGAAATATTACATAAATAGATGATATCATTATAAGTAAATAAAATAATGAATAACCTAAAGGGATTTATAATTAATTAATTAATTAATTAATATTATAATATTGCAGTCTGCAATGTATATAACCTTTCTTAAATGATCACTTATGTATTTATTTATTTATTATTATTTAATCCATTATTTACTTATTACTTGTTTTCCTTCTGATAATTTATAGCATAGAGGGATTTTCTAATTAATTCATTAATTTGCAATCTGCAGTTTATGTGACCTTTCTTATATTACCCCTTATTTTTCTATTGTTTTTTGTTTTTTTTATTTGTCTAATTATTTACTTATTTTTGTTTTCCTTCTGATAATTCATATCTTATGTTGTTATTCATTTGATTTTAATGTACTTGATTTCAGTCTATCTTGTATTTTGTCTAAAATGATTATATTTCACAATTTACAAGTTCCAATGTAAAATATTTTTTTACTTATTTTTTTACATCTGACAAGTATATTTTTAACTTGTTATAGATAAAATTTCTTATTATAGATATATAAATATGAATTGACAATTTTTACCACTTTTATTTTCAATTCTTATATTACTTTATAAAAGGAGTGTAAGTACATTCTTCATTTTGGCCTTTAAGACTCTTTGTATCAAGTCTAAAGATTAATTTGGCTTCACAACATAGCAATCTACGATTAGTATCTCCTTGGGGAAAACCACATATTCAAATAAGATCTCTATTCAGTCTATTCGGTTGTATTAAAAGAATACTGCTATAAATAGCCACTTGACAAAAGAACAATAAAGAAGATAAAAACTTGTAGGATAACCATCCATCTACTGCTGCTGGCAGATTAGCTGTCTAAGATATACTGCTAAGTGTGAGCTTTTGTTTAAAAATACATTTATGCTCATAATTTACGTAGCTCTTAATACTGTTAACCGTAGTGCTTTTAAATAATCCCTTTAAAAAAAATCTGTCAGTTTATGTAAAGATTTATAGGGACATTCATTTTTCAGGGAGAAAAGGGTGCAAGAGATAAATACAGATTTACACCCTCTGATAAACAGACTCTTTATATAGAGTTATTTTTGTCCAAACAAGTAGCATATATACAATGGTGTTGAGTTTTTAGTCCCATTCTAGTGAAACTGAAAGAATATAGTAACAAGACCTGCTTAAAGGGCCCCTAATTCAGCACAATTAGGATCATATGCCAGTAAAGATCTCCTAAAAGCATGTTGAAATACTTTTTGCTTTTTTTTTTAAGTACCAAAATTTTTCACTGCGAAATCAAATAAACTACATTCTGTGTTTACATGTGCAATAGACTGCCCACTTGCTTTTGCATTACTGCAGCCAATCAGGCTGCAGTGGTGTGTGTCCCATTCTAGTCAATGGTAAGACTTCTTACATTTCCAGCTTGAATGGAACAGATGTTGTCATTTATTATGGCAGAACAATCAGGTTTCTGCTCTCTTGCCTCTCTGGATTTTGGACAATGCAGACCAGAGCTCCACTCTGGGTCAAAAGAAAACATATAATAATTCTTAACAAATGTATCTGTGCAGGCCCAAACAGGTCAGTTTTGGGTCAACTGGTTAGTGCAGTCCGGCATCCAGGGAAAAACTGCTAATAATGAATGTCTTCTATTATTACTCATGCAACAGCCAGTAGGCAGGATACACTTTTTATGTAAACAGAGACTTAAAACTTTAGATTGTTTTATGTTATTAGTGTACTTTAATAAAAAATAGATCATTTTAACATATAAATTGTTTGCTCTTTCACACCATGAAGAGCACTTACAGTGAGGTAAATGGCCCTGTAAGCACTGCAAACACATATAAAGCAAGCATAATCACTAATAAGAGCATAGCGCTGTAAACTTTGAAATTAGCTCTTATAATGGTGAGGCTTTACTGTCCCTCTAATATAAATATACATTTATTTTTCAGCTATGTTAATAGTGAGACATATAAATAAGAAGCATGTAATAAGGGCCCCCAATTCTGCATATTTAATAAACAAATTCATTTGATTTAAATTGCAGAGCTAATATATATGGATTATGAGGGTACAGCGGGATGCCTGGAAAGGTGCAAATCCAACAATATCACTGTAGATTGTGCAGATAATTCACACATTCCATACTTCATTAAAATAGATTAAAAGTGAATTTAAATAGATCATATCTACAAATCTACCGTGCTCAGACAGTATGGTTCATAGCCTCATCTCTATTAACCCTCACCTGCCACTATGGGACTATGAATAGTTTCCTCTTAACTAATTTCCTAGAAAGCCCCAATATATATCTGTGGTCAAATGTAATGAATCAGTGCTCACTTTTCCTGTTGGGAAATATAGCTCAATATACTGTGTCTGAATCATTTCTGTTTTTTTTTATTGCCTATCCAGTAATGAGCCAGACTTTCTTAAGATCTTTGAACTGAATACATTAAAACTTGCATGAAACTATCAGGGCAATCAAAAAATACTAAAATGTTCCCATTTGATGTACTAAAGAATAATATCAAAGGACAGTTCCAATGCCAGCAGGAATAACAAGTAGGGTAGGATGTTTAAAACATCACCATAGGAAAGTAGAAATAAATAATTGACATCTACCTGAGAAATAAGGTCAGAGAAATTGCACATTGTAGAGGGGCTCCATTTGGCCCACACAGGAGTGACATGTTCCTTAAAGCTATTAATCTTAAACATTGCAAGTTTCTATCATCAACAGTAATTGAGGTGGATTATCGCTTGACTGTCATGCTAATGATATAGTATTCTGAAAATTAGAAAAGAGCAATGGATCGCAAAGAACATATCTGCAACCAGAGAGCAGTAAGTTGTGGAGTAATATTATAAAAGTCAAGTGTTTCTAATACAGTATTATATAGGGTAGTATTCCTAGGTAAAGGCATATCTAAGTTTCCAGGGTTAGGAATACATCTGATAGAGGAGAATCAGAAGTGTATGCAAACATTTTATTGCATGAAAAAATAACAAAATAAACATTTACAAACTCATAAAATTCATAATTTGTTTTGGCCAATCAGGAGAAAGCAAAGGTTAGCTGACATATTTATATTAAACTGAGGGGTAACAGTGTTGCAAAGCAGCCTGGGATATGTAGTCTCTCTCTATCCTTGTGCTCTGATTCAGCTCTGATCTCAGACCCCAACCAACCATGTAATTCCATCCTGCAGCAAGTACTTCCATACTTCAAACACTGTACCTGGCTGCCTTTCCTCACTGTATTTGGTTATGTAAGCTCCCTGTGGGTGTGCAAATATGGATTTTACTTTCCTGCCTATAACTTTGCAAGTATATGCAAAGTTGTTTATGCAAATTACCCTTGGGGTTTAGTCTCCCTTAGGGTAATAGGGGACTCCAGACGTGGACCCCTTGCTCACTGTGCCTTAGGGAGTTCAGCTGCACCTCGCTGACGAGGCCCATAGAGGCCGAAATGCGTCTGGGGTTTGCCGTTTCTCCTGTTCAGGGTAAAATTGCCTGGTATTTCGGGGCTGGGTCACTCTTTTGAGTGGGACCAGACTGATATACTACAGGATATTTCTCCCTGTGAAGGGCACAAATGAGCTAAAAGAGGTTGCTCTCAGAGTGGCTTATCATGGTTATAGAACTAACCTATTAAGGTTGGTTTGTTCTCTGATGAGCACCTCTGACTTACCTTTTTTTTTGTTTATGCAAATTACCCTTAGGGTTTAGTCTCCCTAAGGGTAATAGGGGACTCCAGACGTGGACCCCTTGCTCACTGTGCCTTAGGGAGTTCAGCTGCACCTCACTGACGAGGCCCATAAAGGCCGAAACGCGTCTGTGGTTTGCTGTTTCTCCTGTTCAGGGTAGAATTGTCTGGTATTTTGGGGCTGGGTCACTCATTTGAGTGGGACCAGACTGATATACTACAGGATATTTCTCCCTGTGAAGGGCACAAGTGAGCTAAAAGTGGTTGCTCTCAGAGTGGCTTATCATGGTTATAGAACTAACCTATTAAGGTTGGTTTGTTCTCTGATGAGCACCTCTGACTTACCTTTTTTTTGGTAACTTTGCAAGTATATTGAACTTTTCTATATAGCACATATTTTCTCATAATCACTGCCTATTTCTTACCAAACACTTTTTAAACCTAGGAAAGCTATATATATTAATGCAGTCTTGTTGTTGAAGGGGGGTATTCACTAAGCCATTAGGATGGGTAAAAAAGCCACAATGGGTCAACAAAAATGTATCAAAGCCCTTCATAGTACTTAATAAGCTCAATTTCCTAGTAACCATGCATCCCATGTATGTTATTCATTAGGGAGTTATATTGGCTTTTTTAATTTAAGTGTTATAAGTTAAAAATTAGCTGTGATCACCATCACAATATTCACAAATTTCTGATTTAATATAATATTTCAATAAGAACAGCATGTATCATTTTTGCATAGGTCATGGCAAATAACTAAACATATACACGACTGCTATCACTACTGGTACAAAGTACAAAGTGAGTAGAGACATAGGCCCTCATTTAATTGTGATTTGGCCAATTGAATAGGGCTCTATATAAGCACAGAGCATATTTTTTTTACAAAAGTTTTTAGTTTGTGAACTTCTATCCAAAAGCAAGGTCTTCACTAAAAAAGATATGCTCTGTGCTTATATAGAGCCCTATTCAATTGGCCAAACTGCAATTGAATGAGGCCCTTAGTGAGCTCATATGGATACATTATTCTTCATGAATACCATGCTGTTATCAATCCAGCTTTTCACAGCCATTCTTAGTGAATATCCACTAAATGTATACAAAAGGTTGTTCAACATAAGGACCAGGGATTAAAATGCTTATCATCTGGCGCTTATTGCCCGAAAGTCAACACTGCAATGTATAGGCCTCATTCAATTGCGATTTGACCAATTGAATAGGGCTCTATATAAGCACAGAGCATTTTTTTACAGAAGTTTTTAGTTAGTGAACTTCTATCCAAAAGCAAGGTCTTCACTAACTAAAAACTTATGTAATAAAAATATGCCCTGTGCTTATATAGATCCCTATTCAATTGGCCAAATCTCAACTGAATGACGCCCTATGTGTCTGGGCCAAAGATGTATTTTTCAACACTTGTAGTTAGCACCTATAACATCAGCCTGTTTACTGTTTAGCACACTATAGGCAATTTGTCTGTTTAAGCAAGGGCACATTATTTAAATTAAATTTACTTCAAAGGAGGCAGGTGATTTTGCTTAATTTTATACCTAAACTGAGTTGGGATTGAAATAGTTTTCTCCCCACAACAAATAAGAGGCAGTTGGGCATTGCAAAAATTAACCATGATCTGAAGTTTTCCTGTACATGAATCAAACTGGATAACATCAGGTGAATTTTGCCAAAATTGAAGACAGTTCAAGTGCCAAAATAGGTCAACTTTAAAATTATTAATTAGAGACATTGAAACAACTAATCAGTGGTTTTATTGGTTTCCTCGGTGCTGCCCACATCTTATCTACTACATATACACTGAAAGACAACATTGTAAAGTAGTATTGATATGACATAAAATGCAATTAAAACAGCATGTTTTAACAATTATAATGGCGTCTTTTTTTCATGAATTTTTTTTTAGTAAACTTGTTTAAACTTCTTGGAAACTAAGAAGAAATGACCCACTCTAGATCTCATTGGCAGACTCTTATAACTCATACAGCTATATTGGTAATTTTCAAAAAATAAACACACTGTTCAACATTATCAAATGCCCTCTTTCCGATTAAAAAAGAAAAACATTCAATGGTCCTTTAATCTCTTTTAAATATGTTGCAGCCTTTTAGCCTTTAACCTTATCTAAGCAACTTCTCTATCCAGGGGCGTAGGAATTGTGGGGTGAAGTGGACAAATGCCTTCAGATTAATGTATGGGATGATTCAGTGGCGTACTTATCTCTATTTATGTATGTATGTATGTATGTATGTATGTATGTATATATATATATATATATATATATATATATATATATACAGTGGATATAAAAAGTCTACACACCCCTGTTAAAATGTCAGGTTTCTGTGCTGTAAAAAAATGAGACAAAGATAAATCATTTCAGGACTTTTTCCACCTTTAATGTCACCTATAAACTGTACAACTCAATTGAAAAACAAACTGAAATCTTTTAGGTGAAGAGAAGAAAATAAAAAATAAAAATAACGTGGTTGCATAAGTCAGCACACCCTCTTATAACTGGGGATGTAGCCGTGTTCAGAATTAAGCAATCACATTCCAAATTGTGTTAAATAGGAGTCAGCATACACCTGCCATCATTTAAAGTGCCTCTGTTTACCCCAAATAAAGTTCAGCTGCTCTAGTTGGTCTTTCCTGAAATTTTCTTAGTCGCATCCCACAGCAAAAGCCATGGTCCACAGAGAGCATCCAAAGCATCAGAGGGATCTCATTGTTAAAAGGTATCAGTCAGGAGAAGGGTACAAGAGAATTTCCAAGGCATTAGATATACCATGAAACACAGTGAAGACAGGCATCATCAAGTGGAGAAAATATGGCACAACAGTGACATTACAAAGAACTGGAGCTCCCTCCAAAATTGATGAAAAGACGAGAAGAAAACTGGTCTGATAGGTTAGCAAGAGGCCTACAGCAACATTAAAGGAGCTGCAGGAATATCTGGCAAGTACTGGCTGTGTGGTACATGTGACAACAATCTTCCGTATTCTTCATATGTCTGGGCTATGGGGTAGAATGGCAAGACGAAAGCCTTTTCTTACAAAGAAAAACATCAAAGTCTCCCAAAAGCATGTGGGAAAAGGTGTTATGGTCTGATGGTTATGGTGTGATGGTTGAACTTTTTGGCCATAATTCCAAAAGATATGTTTGGAGCAAAAACACTGCACATCACCAAAAGAACGCCATACCCACAGTGAAGCATGGTAGTGGCAGCATCATGCTTTGGGGCTGTTTTTCTTCAGCTGGAACTGGGGCCTTAGTTAAGATAGAGGGAATTATGAACAGTTCCAAATACCAGTCAATATTAGCACAAAACCTTCAGGCTTCTGCTAGAAAGCTGAACATGAAGAGGAACTTTGTCTTTCAGCATGACAACGACCCAAAGCATACATCCAAATCAACAAAGGAATGGCTTCGCCAGAAGAAGATTAAAGTTTTGGAATGGCCCAGCCAGAGTCCAGACCTGAATCTGATTGAGAATCTGTGGGGTGATCTGAAGAGGGCTGTGCACAGGAGATGCCCTCGCAATCTGACAGATTTGGAGTGTTTTTGCAAAGAAGAGTGGGCAAATCTTGCCAAGTCAAAGTCATGTTGATAGACTCATACCCAAAAAGACTGAGTGCAGTAATAAAATCACAAGGTGCTTCAACAAAGTATTAGTTCAAGGGTGTGCATACTTATGCAACCATATTATTTTATTTTTATATTTTTTCTTCCCTCTACCTAAAAGATTTCAGTTTGTTTTTCAATTGAGTTGAATAGTTTATAGGTCACATTAAGGGGGAAAAAGTTCTGAAATGATTTATCTTTGTCTAATTTTTTACAGCACAGAAACCTGACATTTTAACATGGGTGTGAAGACTTTTTATATCCACATGTCTAGTTGTCAACAGTGCGGGTTGACAAAAGTTGTTGCGAACGCAGCCAAAGTTGCTCCTTGCCAGCAACCGCAGACTTTAAGGAGGGCCGCATTTGGGGAGGTGGAGGCTCCCACAGCGACTGCAACACTTATGGACTTAGCATCCGCAAATACGAGCCGCGCCACTTACAAACAAAAATATTACGACCTCGCAAAAATACGACATTAGCGGCCGAAACCAGCGCACACGAAAACGCTAAAAACACAAAAAATACACACAACAAACACATAAAAAGCTTACCCACAGCCAGGGGGGCACCCAGCACCTCTAAAAGTGAAGTTACAAGTCAATTTAGGAAGAAATTAATGAGTTTAGACATCCAAAAATCCCCTAAGCGAGAGAAAAACCCCGAAAACGAGGCTAAAGGACCCTAAACACGCAAAACACCATGAAACACATACAGATTTTTAAAAAAAGCCGTACGAGGTACAATAACAAGGACGCAAAATCAGCCAAAGCAGCGTAATGCACACATTAGGCGCCATTTTACAACACTGACTTACACAATGCGGAAGTACACAGGTACCCCAACGCAGCCTATTTACACTACACACTGCACACATGCTGACACTTACACAGTAGCTCCACAACACTCAAAACACACATTAGATTCTGCGGCACCATCAAAACGATTGTAAGCTCTTCAACGCAATGCTTTCTGCATATATTACTTCCAAATAGGTAAAGTATGTTCATTTTGTAATGTATTATTTATTTGATTACCAGACACCAAACAGCATTAGCTCACTTACAATTTCATTGCCGTCATTTTTTGACAGGCAATATGTTAGTAAGTATATATATATATATATATATATATATATATATACACACATTCACATACATACACCTCTCACATTTATCTCAAACGGAGGAACCATTTTATGGATACAGTTGTTTATTTTGAAAATAGTACTGATCATGCAAAAAATATATATTTTATTGAAAGATAGTGATCATATGAAGCCATTTATTATCACATAGTTGTTTGGCTCCGTTTTAAATCATAATGATAACAGTAATCACCCAAATGGCCCTGATCAAAAGTTTACATACCCATGAATGTTTGTCCTAGACACACAAGGTAACACACACAGGTTAAAATGGCAATTAAAAGGTTAATTTCCCACATTTGTGGCTTTTTAAATTGCAATTAGTGTCTGTGTATAAATAGTGTGGGTCTATGCCCAACACAGAAATATATATTTGCTTTACTTTTAAATGCTTTACTTTTAAATGCACTTCAGTGGTGCTGTAAGCTGTCAGCTACCCCATTTGTAATAAACAACTCACATGACCACCAAGTTATATCAAATTAGAGCTGAACTACACGTGGTGCAAAGCACTGCTACAATATTGCCAATACTAAACAGAGCAGGGATAGATAATGTTATCCTACAGATTTAAATTAAAATGTTGTACAAAATATTTACTTATAATTCAGTGCCTAGGGAAAAAACATAGGGCACCGATTGTAGAATTCATGACAACTAGACCTGTTTAAAGCGCACACACACTAAATGTAATTATATTGCAAAATTGTTATTTATTTTTCTTTTGGTGTAGGCAAAATCAGACAGTAGGATTAATTTTCTAAATTTTGAGACTTTACCCAACTCCTTCACATTTACCAGCTTGAAAATACAAAGGGGAGAGCAATGTTTAAAAGGGTTTAACAACCCCTTCCCATTATATAAAGCTCCTGGAATAGTGGATTCACCTGCAAACCTAATAACCAAGTACACAAGAAATACTGTGCAGACACCATTAAGATCCTTATCCATTAATAATTTATATGATGATGATAGATATCAGTTATGGCCCAACTCAGTTTGTAGAGAAATGTTCCAATCTGTAATACCATATATTAAAAACACAAAATTGTTAATATTAATGAGACTCCTTAATATGGATGGCATGTGAGCTTGACATTTCAACCAGTTAGCTATTGATTTAGTTGAAACTTCCACTGATATTAACTTTCCTGGCAAATTCCTTTTTGGTTCACTTTCCGAAACCAATGCATTGACAATCTATTTTAACAGAGCTTGTGAATACATATTGAGTTTAAGCATGGTACAGCTTCATGGAATGAGACTTGGAAAGGGAATAAAGCTGATCCACACTGTTATCACATTAACAAACCGGTGAGGTCCCATGTATAGATTATGTTCTTTGGATGAAACAGACTGGATGCTGGACTAAATGTTTTCTAAAATGAAAATACCATTATTACTATTTTATATATATCAACACACAAACCAGGCACTCACACCATACTGAGTATCGGCAGTAACCGTGAAACAGTACTGTATGTGGTTAAGTGACCTGGTTTGTGAAAAATCCCTCCGTTGCTATGTCTAAAACTGTGAAATACAGTAAGCATATGCATTAAAGGAGCCATGTTTAAAATGGTTTGGATTGACAGAGTGATGGTGCATTATGTGGCCTCATTTGCATGTCCCACCCAGTTTTCCCAGAGTGCAGTGCATATACTGTGTTTCTGAGAAATTTGAGCAGGAAATACGTTTTTATCAACTTATTTTTAGACATTCAAGTGGAATCACTAATGTACTATTCCTTATTTGTACTACTGTACTTTTTACGGTGGAGGGCTTCTATCACTCTTAGCCCACCATATGTGAAATAATTGCTGTATAGAATTACTCTTTACAACAATCAACACACAAACCAGGCACTCACACCGTACTGAGGATTGGCAGTAACCGTGAAACAGTACTGTATGTGGTTAAGTGACCTGGTTTGTGAAAAATCCATCCATTGCTATGTCTAAAACTGTGAAATACAGTAAGCATATGCTTTAAAGGAGCCATGTTTAAAATGGTTTGGATTGACAGAGTGATGGTGTATTATGTGCAGTGCATATACTGTGTTTCTGAGAAATTTGAGCAGGAAATAAGTTTTTATCAACTTATTTTTAGACATTCAAGTGGAATCACTAATGTACTATTCCTTATTTGTACTACTGTACTTTTTACGGTGGAGGGCTTCTATCACTCTTAGCCCACCATATGTGAAATAATTGCTATATATATATATATATATATATATATATATATATATATATATATATATATATATATATATATATATTACTGTAGATACCTGGTTTGTCAAGAGTGGAGTTTGGATATATTTAAAGGTTTTAATTGCTGACACTGTACATTTGCAATCCTTCTGGCAAGTGCTTTCATTAGAAATAAAATGCAATCTTATCAACATCCAAGGTCCTTTCCCGATGATGAAACAGCTTAACAGACAATAAAATAGACACCCGCCCACATCAACTGCATGTAAAATGTATTGCATGAATGTTTTAAATATGTTGCCCATTATTAAGTCTAGTTATTCAAATACTTGAGCTCAATGACCCTTTAAAAGGGAAATAAAATAGAATAAAATGGAAAGGCTACAAAATATTTCCTTTAACTTTAAATGACATTGAAATCAGTATTATCTAATGAGGGATTACCTATAATATCCTGAATCAGTGCTCAATGTGCTTCAGCGGGTACAGTGAAAGGATGTGGTTTATAAACTGAGCAACACAAGTACTAAAATAAACGATTGCAAACATTAGCATTTTGGTAAATTAATAACCCTGGCTATTACTCCTCATTTCCCCTTTCTGGCAAGCTGCTCAAGTTCGTGTTGGTTTTGCAGGATCATATACCCTCTATAATAAATGATGTGACACATTCAAACACCTCTCATCTCCATAGAAGATTGTCTTCTAGTTTTTCAGTCAGTCATGTGATTGCTCCTACAGGAACCTTAATACTTAGATTTTATGAGAAATATGGGATATTGTAACATTTTGATAACTGGGGTCATTATGGTCATAAACAAGATCTGTGATCACAATACATACATCCAGGTATAAGAATATTTGCTATAAAAACTGAATAATAGTCACACTAGTCAGAGACATGTTTAGGCCTACAGTGACCATATACTGCATATGTATGTTTTATTTAATTAGAATATTTAGCATTTGAGTTAGACAACATACCTCTTTGAAGGTTCAAGATATTTTTATTGTGATGCAAATGTTAAAGGGACGCTGAAATCACCCTATATATTCAGCACCATTAGATAAAAGGCGAAAGAGCCTGTAGCAAAAGTGTTTTTCTTTTTAAAAGTAATGCTGATTTCATGGATTTATGATCTATAAAAAAGTCAGGGCTTTCAGTGTGCTGCCTCTGGCCTGAATTACTATGCAACCTTTCAATGCACATTGATAATTAACATTAATTAGAACCAGGTGTAGGGTCTTAAAATCAGGTAGTGGCTAGGCCATATTTAAGTTTTGTAAGTACAGTACCATCTGAACAGGTAGCAGACTATGGATCTTGGGTTCCTAGTTCAATTACCTATGCATATTTTGCATAAAAATAAGAAATGTGTGATTTAGGTTTTATAACAAACTAATAGGTAATACGAGTTAACTATGTATTGTAAAATGATTATGGGAACTAATTATTTGAAATTATATATGTACTAGCGACTTGCCCGTCAAAAATGACGGGGCATTAAAATTTTAAGCCATGGCAATGCTGTTTGACACACAATGTAAACCTTTTTTCAAGCGATCACATATATAGTTGTGAGCATGCAAGCCGTTGCTCACGCTTGCGGGCTCGCATAGCGAGCAAGCGGCCCTCGCGAAGCAACAGCAACTGCGGCCCTCACAAAAAAAGTACGAGACACGTAACGACCAATTACGACCTCGCAAAAATCGTCCGCAACCCGCGGACATGAAAAATTGAAAAACACAGTAAATACACACAACACATACATAAAAAGCTTACCTACAGCAAGAGGGAGCATCCAGGACCGCAAAAATTGAAGTTACACCTCAATGTAACTCAAAATGAAAGAGTTTAGACACTAAAAAATTCTTTAAGCGAGAGAAAAAATGGCCGCCGAACAAAACAAAAACGAGGCTACAGGACTCTAAACATGCAAAACACCACAAAACAGCTACGGATATTCCGCCACAGACGCATACCACCCATTAGCCGCCATTTTAGAACAATAACTTATACAATGCGGAAGTACACAGCTACGCTAACGGTTTGGTCTCGCGCACGCACACTATTACACTGCACACATTCAGCACGCTTACACAGCAGCTCCACAGCACTAATGCTGCAGCAACATCAAAACAGATTGCCAGCTCTTCAACACAATGCTTCCTGCATATATTACTTCAAAATAGGTAAAGTATATTCATTTATTAATGTATTATTTTTTTCATTATTATACACCAAACAGCATTAGCTCACTTACAATTTCATTGCGTCATTTTTTGATGGGCAATATTCTAGTATCTATATAGTAGTCATTTGTCCTGCTATTTGCCAAGTTGTTTTGTTAAGGTCCACCAACGCCATGGTAATAGCAAATTTACCACATTTTGCACATTCTTGTAATATTAATTAGCGATCATATGTGGGAAAGTTTGGAAATCCCCTAAGTACACCTGAACCATTAGAAACGTGAGAGGCTTCAGATGGTTGGTTAGGAATAGGACTACCCAGGAATGCTTACGCAAGGTGTTTCACTGGGGTGCTCAGTAGTTCCTCTATAATGTGATATGCCTCATTCCATAATTTTGTTATGTGTGGCCATACCAAAAAATGTTTTTTAGGATACCAACATTCACATTAAATTCACAGCCGGTAGCGCCTGCAGGCTTGAAATTCGTCTGCGTTACAGAGGTATTAAAATTCCACCATGCTGCGAATTACAGGCCGGAGATGCAAGCCGGATGTGCGGCTGTGAACATGATCAATTAGTCAAACCCGTAATTACAGATTTAGATGGAGCCGATGGGAAATGAGAGCGTCATCATTACGTCACTGAAAAATGGAGGTTAGATTTCGAAGCCTTATGGGTTTCAATTACGAGTTTCGATCGGACCCACAGTCCAGAAATAATGCATTATTAATAAATCAGTAAATATGATATTCTAGTCCATACAAGTTCCATCATCAGTATTAACACATTGATTGCTGGGATCAATATAACACGGAAATTAAACAGAAATAAAAGTATTTCATATTGCAGATTTCCAAGCTTGAGAATGTTGTGCTATTAATGTTAATACCTAACATCACTTTCCCTTTAATTATAAGTACAGTAGTGTGTTCCTATTTGCATTTACAGTGTTATGGATAGGACTTTAACCCGCTTGCGGGTCCTCTCAGGTACCCGTTGGCTTTTTGGCTCCATTTGCAGGTTACGGGGTTGAACGCCAGTGGATTTGTTGCAAATTAATACCGAAATTGGGAACGTAGCAGTTACGGGCTTGAGAGAACAAAGAATTTGCCGGCGCGCAGTTCAAATTTCAACATCCTTTAGCCTTTTTTCACCCTTAAGCCACAAGTCGTTGGCGGGTTGCTTGACGGGCCAATGTAAGTCTTGTGGGCTACGTTACGGGCTACGGTTTTACATGTTCAGGGAATTTAAAGGGGCTGTTAGTCCTTTATATTATCTGTAGCAAAGTCCGTTGTTGTCAGGGCCGAGGCATTTGCATTTGGCTGTGACCTGGACATCAGTACAGTTTTGTATGCATTATACTAAGACAAGTATTTACCAAGTTTGTGACTGCCAGATTATAATGTTTTTCCAGGTTCAATCTTCGAATACTATGTCTAGGTCATTATCTCATTTTTACATATAAGGGAGTTTGGAAAATTGTGTTTTATTAAGTGTATATGGAACATACTAATAGTTGTACAACTTCTGAGTAGTTAAGGCATTAGCTCTCAAAGATCGATTTAGCAGCCAATGAATTGTTGAAGTTGGCATGTAATAAACACTCAATTTGGTATTATCCTTTAGTGTTGCTAATAAAAAGTCCTTGATTATGCCGTCATCAGGTCCGCAATGCGTGTCATTAATTCCCAAATAGATATGCTAATTTTTTTTGAAAACTATATAATAACAGATCTAAAATATGCATGCTTTTATTACAAATATGTTTTATTTGTATCTTTTACCATTAAAAATTGGCTAAAATGCGTCACATTCATTGCAACGCTGGCCACCAATAAAAATGATGGTCTGAAAAAGTCATCAACAAGAAATATTTAAAAAATATCATGAAGCGACTACCTCAACAAAAGATGTAATATCATAGGTCATATAAAGATGAAGTCCCAAAAAGACATATAAATTGTTTCTCAGTGCATTTTCCATTTTCCGTACTTTTTCATCCTAACCTTTTAATAGCTTTCAGTTGCAGAGACATATTACACTAAAAAGCATCTTATATTATGAAACAACCATTCGGTGGTGGAGAAGGTGTTATATTGTCGAATGATTTCAATTTAGTGAAGTCTCAGGATTTGTTGTTATGTGGGGACTGTCCCTTTCCTGGAACATAATGACTGCATCTGACAAATATCTCAAGGAAGGTCATTCCATGATATTAAAGTGCATGTGTAATACTTCACATTTAGATATTGCTGACTATTTTAGTAAAAGAACAAGTCATTTTTGGTAATTTCTGCTATTATCTTTATGTTTCTGCTTTGTGTATGTTGTTAAGGTCTGTAATGGTGCTCCAAATCTGCAAGAGGACACCACATACATACTAATTTATTCTATAAAATTATAAATTATAGTAAATAAAATATAAATAGCCTAAATGGTTCAATAGTTGTGGCACGAAAACAGTACACAGAAATGCCAGAAGAAGCCATGATGTATTCATGCATAGGCTAAGAACCATCATTATTATTATTATTTATTTGTAACGCATCAGCATATTCAGTAGCGCTGTACATAGGTAAGTTGAAGGGAAAAACAATGGCAGCATTAACACACTGCAAAGAATGGAGGGGCCTGTCTTTGAGCTTAAAATCCAGTGTCCATAGTGCTTTCTCCAAAGCTTGATGCAAGACTGAAAACTCGCAAACTTACAATCTAAAGGTATAGGGTGTGGTACAGGAGGATGAGAGAAGTGATGTACATGTTAGGATGGAAGGTTTCGTTAAACATATGTGTTTTTAGTGAGGTTTTGAGGCAGGAAGAGTCTGGTGGAGCGAGGCAAGGAGTTCCAGAGAGTAGGGGCAGCACAAGAAAAGCCTGAAGGAGGGAATGAGAATCCTGCCTAATGAGGCATATTTGAAGGTGCAGCCCAGAATGTTATTTTGCAATATCAAATGAAACAATTAGCAAGAGAACAAGTAATAGAGGAGCGATGGTAGTTTTAGTGAGTAAGGGAGGAAGAGATGTAAAAATGGACCTAAAAAGACAAAGGGAATAGTAGAGGTGGAAATACAAGCTGATGACTCATTAACCTTTATCTTTTTGTTACAAGCGATACAAAGATTAAAAAAAAGAATGTTCTTCAAGAAAAAAAGGAATATTTTTGCATTATATGTAATAAGCCTTAAATTAGCAGCTGTGTAAGCAATTGACATACAAATCTGAATTGTTGAAGATTCTACTTATGGTTTCTGTTACATCATTTCCTGAGAGCAGGATCATAAGGGTGAGTTTATTTATCACTGGAGAGAGAGGTAGAGAGAGAGGGAACGGGGGGAACTTAGAGAACTTGTTAGATTTTAATTTGACTAAATTGGCGCCGCATTCCTTCCCCCGACAGGGGCAGATGCAAGCTGTTTACATCAGCATTGATCTTCATAAAAATGTAAACAACTGTCTCGCACACTTACAACTTCCACCAATGTAACAGAGGCCTCAAAACGTATTTCTTGCTTTCTAATTAACAGGCTTAATAATGTTCTTAGGGCCATATTAAATTCCAGCCTTGCAAGTCCAACATGAAGCACGTAACGGCTGCAGGGTCAAAATTTGCCCTATTTACGTTGTTATTTAAATTACAATGGGCGGCGAGCTAAGAGCGAGAGAGGCTATCTCGTAAACCAGTTTGCGGCCTGCGGGGTTGCCTGCTTGAATGAAAACAATTAAGCAATTACGTAGTTACGGGTTCAGATGGAGCCAATGAAAAAATAAATCTTTAGCGTTACGTCACTGAAAAAGGGGAGGTTAGATTTCGAAGTCCTACGTGCTTCAATTCCAGTTTGCGATTGGACCCACAGGCCAGAAATAATGCAATATTAATAAAGCCGTAAATATGATATTCTATTACTTGTGAGTTACAGTATAAGTCGTAACTTATTGATTGCAGGGATCGATATAACACAAAATATAATCATGAAATAAAGTATTTTTCTGGGCCAATTTGCGAGCTTGAGAATGTTGTGCTACTAATTCTAAGACCGACCATCACTTTCCCTGTTAATAAATTAACAGTAGTGTGTTTTTATTTGATTAATAAGTGCTATGTATTGTACTTTACCCCCTTGCGTGTGCTCTCGAGCACACGTTGGCCTTTGGGCTTCATTTGCGTGATTGCTTGTGAGTGACTACGTTGCAATTTAATAGCTGAATTAAACAATTAGCGGTTATGGGCATGACAGATCAAAGGATTTACGTGCGCCAAGTTCAAAATTGATCAGCACGTAGCCTATTCTTGTCCGTCCTGCGTGTTAACACTCAAAGGCCACTGCGAGCAACGTTACAGGGCTAATTTAATACCAGTAAACCGTAAAGTCAGAGTTACAGGCTACGTTTTAACACGTAGCCCCAATTTAATAGGGATGTTCATACCATGGTACCATTTTTTTAATTGTACAGTGGTTCTTAGTCCTAAGGATTTGTGGCCTCATTTGTGGCCAATCAAGTGCAACAGGGCTGCCTGTAACAGTTATAAATTGAATACAATTTTAATGGAATTTTGTTGCATTGTTTATACATTTTTTTTGAGCAAAGAGCAATGTTCCTAATATGTGCTATATATATTATATATAAAAGTTAACAAAAACAACTTACGTTTACTTAATTTATATTCCAGGTTAGAGAATAATTAAAATAACAGAGTATTACAATAAGTGTACATCATGTCTTATCTCTCCACACTTTTTATCTTTGAGTGCATTTTTCTGACAAAAGATCTAAGTGAAACATAAAACACTTGATTTGTGACTTAACACAAAAGAAAAAGAAAAAAAAAAAGAATATCTTCATTTTCTCAAGCTCCATAATGTATTTTGTTGAATCTTGTGAAGTACCAAAGGTTCTTTGTTGCACAGAAAAATATCTGCTTTTTTAAATAAAAATAATCCAGTCTCATCATTGAGATTTTTTGTCTCTGATAATTTTGTATTTCATCGTTAGTATGATTACATTAATATTAAATGTAATTCCGTAGTCGGAATATATATGGAAAAAAGGAAAATTTTCTTTAAAAAAATAGTCAATACAAATGTGTAATGTAATGCGCAGTCCTGATAATTACATCATAAGCAAACATTAAAGGGTTGGAAGATAAGAAACAAAGCTAACCTGGCAGGCTGCAAAACAAGATATACAGTACCTGCCGTAGGAAATTCAAAAAAAGCATGAAAAATATTAGCTACAGGAGGGCATGGTGTTTAAATGATTAAGGAAATATTCAGAGGAGTAAAAAGATATGTCTGCATATCAAAAGATTGAATAGTATATTTAATTTACTTCCCAAGAAGAAGAGACTGAAATGTAATAGAGAAAATTAATATGAAAATGTATTTATAATTTCAAGAAAAATGCACTAGTACAGTGTCCTGATATAGGCTAATGAAACCCATGTAGCTATGTTGTTTTGATCCAACATATGGTTCTGATGAATAACACAGGGAAGGTACCAGGTAATTGTTAAGCCCGGGAGTTTTATTTTTGGGCTCATAATGAGCGTGTTTAATAGTATAGTCCACTACGCCTGTGGTCGTCCATATAATCAAAACGCCTTTCCTTTTTTGTCATTACAGTGACGACACATTACAGTTTACACAGTGGAGATTTCAAATATTACAAAATGTAATAATCTACTTAATAAAAAGTATTTTATCAGCTGAGCATTATCAAAAATGCATTTTTTATGTAGTAAACAGTGAGGTTTGTCATTTTACCTGCCAATCAGCCTTTCTGATCAAACAACCAATCTTTGTCATTATCTAATTCTTCATGGTGATGATTGCTAGAGAACTACATGCACAGATTTTTATATAAATGTATTTATGCTTTGGGAAAAGCTTCCGGGGAGGCAAGCTATGGAAAGTTTGGACAAACTAGTCAAAGTTCAAGATATTACAGTATCAACAAAGGTCTGCATACTTAGAACTATGGTATTCTCAGTAGTAACATATGCATGTGAGAGCTGGACCACAAAGAAGACTGAGAAAGGTAGAATTGACATCTTTCAATTGTGGTGTTGGAGAAAACTGCTAAGAGTCCCTTGGACTACAAAAAGATCCAACAAATCAGTACTTCAGGAAATCAAGACAAACTGTCTACTGGAAGATTTAATCATGAGGCTGAAGGGCAAATATTTTGGCCATATCATGAGAAAACAGGATTCCCTAGGGAAAGATTGAAGGCAGACTAAGAAGTGGACGGCAGAGGCGGAGATGGATAGATAAGATCATTGAAGCACCGATCTGTACAGACCCAGGGATTAATTAGGCAAATTTTCCATTTTTAACAACCCCCTCTGCCTGTGCATTTAGATAACAGATAAAATTGGATGACCGATAACGCATAAATGTACATTTACAGTAAGAAAATGTATTTTTGATAACATTATCTTAATAAAGTACTTGTTTTCTACTACAGGTGTAGTTTGAAATTATGCCATGTTTTGTCCTTTTAAATCAGTGACATTTTATTTATCCGTTCTGGTATTTTTGCTGTTACTAATGGCAAAAACAAAGTAACTTGCGTTCAATTTGCAAAAAGTCTAATAAAAATATAAAATGAAATGAGCCCCCACGCAGACACTTGATAGAGACCAATTGCCACGAGTAATATTAACTACCTAACGTAACCTTCAGATATTGACTTATCCATTTGACTAATTTAGTGTCCAGTCCCAAGTATTGCCATCTGTTAATGAGTCTTCTAAGGCAAACAGCCTTAAAGGCCTTCCTGAAATCTAGATATACTATATCTACTGTCCCATCACAATCTATTACATTAATTACCCACTCAAAAAATCAATTAAGCTTGTTTATCGTGATTTCCCTGCAGTAAACACATACTGTTTTACACTCTATGTGCCATTTAACTTCAGATATTCAATGATCCTTTCTTTAAAGAGTGTTTCCATTAAATTGTTCCAATTGACGTTAGATTTATTGGTCAATTGTTATCTTTCTGTTTCTACAACTTTTTGTGAAGTTGTTTTAGAATTGTAACATATCTACTAAAAATGGTCTACGCACAAGCAGAGGATGCACAAATTCAATAAAATTACACTTTTTGCTGCTAGCCACATAACAAAAATTTGAAATTTTTGTTTCCCGCCTAAATTACAGTGGTCCTTTATATTTTCTAACTTATTTTATTTGAAGAGTACATCTATTGCTTTCATTGATTTTACCCACCCCTTCTCCGATTGGTTGATCCCAGTCACTAATATGAGAACTGAACATTTTCACAATTTAACATCCATATATTCAAGGGGCAAATACAATTAAATATTGATATCGCTACTCAATTAAACATACTTTGCTTCTTAAAATATTTATACAGTTTGTCTACCTGTACTTTTTTTTGTTTAAAGGAGACGGTGTCGATATAAGAAAGGGGAGGTAATTATGTATCAAACTAAACAACAGTAGAAACTGCAAGACATTAAAATAATGTCAAGAGAAAGAAAATCATAATTTGATATTATTAATAACACAACCTATGTGCAAAGACATTTTTAAAAGGGAAGATTAAAATATTCAACAAACATGGATATTGACTTTTTTGTCTACTCTTACAAAAAATGTTTTTTGAGTATTTCTTCCTAGACCAACAAGGCACTGGTATTTAAATGGGTTAACATAGCTTCCATTATGGTAGAGGCAACCTATCATTTTAAAGGGGCAATACTGGTTTCCTAAATAATGATGGTCCATTAATGGGCAGTGAAGATATACTCAAACCTGTAATACATTTACATATATTTAATTAAAGCTTGTTTTCATTGTATACGCATTGTAAACAATTTGGCATTTATTTAACTAGCTATATAAGAGTGCTTAGCTTAAGTATTGCTTTCCAGCTTTAATTTATTTCAAACACATTTAAAAATGATATTCTAATTAATCAAATGAGCCAGCTTCTGATGAATTCCTATATCTATAATATATCTATCATAAGAATCTGAGAATACTAAATATAGGCCAATAGCTGCAATTACATGAAAGAAATAATCTTACATTGTCTCCAGTAGTGTGACTTCCTGCATCACAAAGACATCTGTAGGGTGTATGGCTTCTATCACAAGACTGAGCATGTCCATGACAATTGCATCTGCAATATAACATTTTTATTAATATTATTAATAATAATTAATAATGTTTGCTCTAAAGCATTGACCCAGCCCCATCAAGTTTGAAGTTCAATCTCTGATGCCTTTGGTTTTAACTAACAAATAGAACCGTTACGAGAAATCAACCTACATTAAATCCACCAAAGCTGGGAATGTATTTGTATCCATGATAAAAAATGGTGCTATTCAAGTTTCTCCACTGCATGACCCTCTCTTAAAGTGGGGACAGACCTTTGCTGGGACTGCTTGGAAGTTTTGAGAGAATGAAAACAGAGCTTTTAAGCATTTGTTAATAAAATTATGTTTAGATATGCAAACAAGTTTATTTTAATATTACAAAACAGGGAAACTTTCATATAAATTTAATAGGAAGAATGGGAGAAACCTTGGATTAAAATAACAACACGATTGAAAGCCTGCCCCAGGGCAAGATCTACCTTTTTGGAGCCCCTGGGCAGTGAAGTGGAGGAGCCCCTGTGAGTGAGTATGCACAGTATGCACGGATCCATTTTTGGCTTTTCTGTGCATGTAAGTTCCTTTTTCTGTTCTTACTGTCTTGTTCTAGGTGGTTACTCCCTAGTAACCAGTCTATGAACTGCAGAATTTCATTTTTTTAAGCCAGGAACCATTTTTTAAATACAAAATGGCGTCCCTCATAGGGAATCGATTCTAGGTGGCTGCCTAGCTGGCCTAATGGGTAATCTGGCCATGCCTGCCACTATGGTTAGCCAGATGTAAATAGAGCTACGTACAAATGAGGTAGTTAAAAGTTGGAAGACTAAATAGTCCAGCTTTAGTCAACAGACAGACTAGCAATTCAAAATGGGAGCCCAGTGTGCTAAATTTTATGCTCAGTATATAAAGTAACAACATTAACAAATCTATGAAATATTCAATATCTACAGAGGTCATTTAAATTGTATATTTGTACTTACCTTCCACTGATTGTAATTTCATCAATTCCATAATATCTATGTCTAAAACTGACATTTGAAACTTCAGATGCTTCTGTGAAATTTTCAACAATTAGTTGAACCCTTAGATGTGAAGCTTTTACAAACTCTTGAAGACTGGGTGTATTGTAGAAGTCATTGTACCCTGGACGTTGGTTCGGTTCTGGTGTGAGAATGCTAAATGTCACATTTCCACGAGAATATGCAGAGATCCTGTGGGGTGGAAAACATTTTTATCACGTGTATTATGTCATCAACGTAAATCTAAAAATACTTCAATATGAAGGAAAGTTGAGTGGTGATACAATAACAACTCAACAGCTTCAAGGATTAATATTAAAAAATGCAAAGCAGAGAGATACTTGGCTACTGAGTAATAGTGGCTGGTTAGACACCTGCCAAGTAATTTGTAAAGTTTCCCAGATATATTAATAACTACAGTAATATTCATAAATAATAAAAAGAAACATACTCCAACCCTTTAATTAAATCCTACATCCAGTTAATTTTGATATATTTTCTCTGTATGATGAATTTTTAGAGTTTTACTTATTTCCTTAAAAAATATACTAATTTCCACCTTCCCCTGTGTAGCCTGTTTGCCATGGGATAAAATATACCCATAAATCTGAAACCTTTAAAACAGTTTGCATTTTTTTTTGTCTGGTTGATCTAGTCTTTTCTCTCAGAAACAAAGGGGTGGTGGATCAACAAACGTCATTTCAAGGTGAATTATTGTACAATTTCTACTCAAATTGGCAAAATTTAAGTGGTCCTTTGAAGAAAAAATGGTTTGGGAACCAATGGCTGAATGAATGCAGTGAAAGCTGTCAAGAGAATATGTATTGCTCTTCGTCTCTTCACAGACCCCTCAAAAAGTTAGCTGGTTATAAAACAAAATGGTCCAATAAATATTGGAAACCTGAACTCACCAGTAAATGGATGCTAAAAACTATTTTAAATATCAGTGAATTTGCATTTTCAAAAATGTTGAACACAAAATTCTGTCCTAATAAACCCCTGATAAAATCTTAAAAGGTTACAGTTTTTATTCAAATTCCAAATAGAGTGTAACTTTCAATTCCAGAAGAATAGATCCGTATAGCTAAAATCACGTCATCCCCCAGACTCGCTACAACCTTCTATGGGGGAAACTGCCATTGCAGCCCCTCATGTAACATGGTGAATCTACCACATCGCATGCAATCTGTTGATGTTTCTTAATTCAGCTCTAGAAAAAAAAATATTGAATGTTGAAATGAGAAAAACACTTGATTTCAAATACTTCTAGTTAATGAAGACCCAGGTCTTCAAGGAAGAATACAAACACTTTTCGTAATTGCAGAGTGTACAAGGAAGATCCATACTGGACAACCTAAGAGTCGGCCTTTTGCTATAAATACTGTCGATCATCTGATTGATGTAGCTTCCTCTTTTTGTATTATGGTTGATGGATTAGTTTGAAAATTCTGATAAACAACATCAGTATCAGAAATTCTATATTTTAGTGATACATAAGGCATATAATATAATGTGTAATACTTTACGCTCATTGAACAATAATGGTGGTAATAGCATCCATTAAGTTCAAACAATTGTCTAATGCTTTCTATGAATATTTCCATTAAATGTAAAAACAGGTATTAGTTAAAGAAAGCGGACACCTAATATAAAGACTATCAAAATGTAAACTTCAAACTTCCCTTGTTATGTACAGTCAGGTCCATAAATATTGGGACATCGACACAATTCTAATCTTTTTGGCTCTATACACCACCACAATGGATTTGAAATGAAACTAACAAGATGTGCTGTAACTGCAGACTTTCAGCTTTAATTTGAGGGTATTTACATCCAAATCAGGTGAACGGTGTAGGAATTACAACAGTTTGTATATGTGCCTCCCACTTTTTCAGGGACCAAAAGTAATGGGACAATTGGCTGCTCAGCTGTTCCATGGCCAGGTGTGTGTTATTCCCTCATTATCCCATTTACAAAGAGCAGATACAAGCTCCAGTGTTCATTTCAAGTGTGCTATTTGCATTTGTTGCTGTTAACTCTCAATATGAGATCCAAAGAGCTGTCACTATCCGTGAAGCAAGCCATCATTAGGCTGAAAAAACAAAACAAACCCATCAGAGACAGCAAAAACATTAGGTGTGGCCAAATCAACTGTTTGGAACATCCTTAAAAAGAAAGAACGCACCTGTGAGCTCAGCAACACCAAAAGGCCCGGAAGACCACTGAAAACAACTGTGGTGGATGACCAAAGAATTCTTTCCCTGGTGAAGAAAACACCCTTCACAACAGTTGGCCAGATCAAGAACACTCTCCAGGAGGTAGGTGTATGTGTGACGAAGTCAACAATCAAGAGAAGACTTCACCAGAGTGAATACAGAGGGTTCACCACAAGATGTAAATCATTGGTGAGCCTCAAAAACAGGAGGGCCAGATTAGAGTTTGCCAAACAACATCTATAAAAGCCTTCACAGTTCTGGAACAACATCCTATGGACAGATGAGACTAAGATCAAGTTGTACCAGAGTGATGGGAAGAGAAGAGTATGGAGAAGGAAAGGAACTGCACATGATCCAAAGCGTACCACCTCATCAGTGAAGCATGGTGGTGGTAGTGTCATGGCGTGGGCATGTATGGCTGCCAATGGAACTGGTTCTCTTGTATTTATTGATAATGTGACTGCTGACAAAAGCAGCAGGATGAATTCTGAAGTTTTTCCGGCAATATTATATGCTCATATTCAACCAAATGCTTTAGAACTCATTGGACGGCGCTTCACAGTGCAGATGGACAATGACCCGAAGCATACTGCAAAAGCAACCAAAGAGTTTTTTAAGGGAAATAAGTGGAATATTGTGTAATGGCCAAGTCAATCACCTGACCTGAATCCGATTGAACATGCATTTCACTTGCTGAAGAAAAAACTGAAGGGAAAATGCCCCAAGAACAAACAGGAACTGAAGACAGTTGCAATAGAGGTCTGGCAGAGCATCACCAGGGATGAAACCCAGCGTCTGGTGATGTCTATGCGTTCCAGACTTCAGGCTGTAATTGACTGCACAGGATTTGCAACCAAGTATTAAAAAGTGAAAGTTTGATTTATGACTGTTAATCTGTCCCATTACTTTTGGTCCCTTAAAAAGTGGGAGGCACATATACAAACTGTTGTAACTCCTACACCGTTCACCTGATTTGGATGTAAATACCCTCAAATTAAAGCTGAAAGTCTGCAGTTAAAGCACATCTTGTTTGTTTCATTTCAAATCCATTGTGGTGGTGTATAGAGCCAAAAAGATTAGAATTGAGTCGATGTCCCAATATTTATGGACCTGACTGTATTTCAGCAAATGTTTGCTTTCTAATATGTATCAATATTATAGCAGTTATTAAAGTTGCAGTGTTTTTACAACATTCTTAAAAGACCATTGTATCGAACCAATGATCGCTACAAGTTTTAGTCATTGATTTCTAATAAAATTTATGTTCAATGATTTAGAAGAGAAATATTCAATATTAACCTTGTTTTCAAATATCTTGTTAATCTCCAGGTGAGCTGCTTGACTTTACACCTCATGAGATCATAAAGACATGGGAGCAACTCTGACTGGGAGGCAGTGCTAAATGGTCAAAATAATTAAATTATATAGCTTATGTTGTTAGGGTCTATATACCATTGCAGATGAGCCCAGACCTTTTTGCTATTGTTATACTTTTATCAGAGTTCTGTTTGTGCCTGGTGTCATTTTTTTATACTTGTATTTAACTCATAACTAGGCATGAGTCATTAAGCTAGTTTTCAACTAGAAAAAAATAAATTGTGATGCTTCAGTTGAACTCTGGAGTCATCCATGATACATAAGTGGAAATTGTGTGTGTGTGTGTGTGTGTGTGTGAGAGAGAGAGAGGGGTGTTTACATTTCTGTGAGCAATACTTGCATTTCCTGTTGCAAGCAGCCTGCTTCTGGGCCACCGAGGGGTAATTGGTGTGGTGTCAATTTTATTTGATCAAATTAATTCTGATCTCTCCCTGTTCCCTCTTTGATCCATCCCTCCACAGATAGATAAATAACCACACCCTCATGATCCAGCTCACAGGAAATGATGTAAACACAAAATAGATTGCTGTACTCATACACAGAGTCTTCAAAAACATTGAATTTTTTTTTACGGAAATGGCTTACAAAGCAGCTAATTTTGTTAGTTTGTTACATAGGTCCCAACAATTTTCCGTGCAGCATTAGTAAACATCCCTTTGTCTGACTATATCCCATTAACTATGACTCTCTGGCACTTATCTTTCATCCATTACCCTATCCACTCAACCACATTACAATCCAGTCCCAATCTATGAAGTTTAAAACAAGTTTATTTTGAGGGACAGTGTAAAATGTTTTATTAACTATATCTATGCTCAACCCTTGTCTATAACTTTAGATCAGTCTGACATGATCTCATTGCACTATATGAATTCTGACTTTTTTTGTAATTCATTACATTTTATGCAATCACAAAACCTTTTTTTCAAAAGTGCTTCCACTGAGAGAGAGAAAAAAAGAAAGAAAAGAAAGACAGAGAGAGAGTGATTCATCTGAAGACATACTTGGGGAACTGAAGACAGTTGACTGAAGATGAATAATCCAAAACACCATTGTTCTCCATTCCAAAATATTGGCAGTCCCTTGCAAAATACTGCCAGTCTTCCCAATCAGAAATTTTGTCTTTTTTTCGTTGTATTTTTAAAGCTTGAGGCAAAGAGCTATAGAACTGAAGAATGACATAAAAAATCTAAGGAGGAAAAATATACAATGTAAATGTCTTGGAATACATGTAGGCATGCATTTACACTTGGAATAAAATAGAATAAACTGATAAACTGAAAGGCTAATAATGCATAGAGTAAGTTACCAATTATTTTAAACAGTTTCTTCTTGAGATGCAGCGTCAGAATTTGTAGTTACCAATCTTTTTTTATTAAATTGGCAGTTCTGTGGTAAAGTAATGTGATGAATGCAAAACTATACTCCACAGTTGTCTGGTAATTAAATTATTTTCTGTCTATTTTTAGGATGATGTGCATACAATATATTATTAGATAATATTATGAGACTAGAGGCCATTGTTTACTATGGGTCTGGGGGATTATACATCTCCATGTAGTTAGACTCTCCGGCACCAGCCTAGCAGGGGGCTTCCAAGAGGTTGTAGTGAAGATCCGCTAGTTCGTGCTTGAGATACATGTGGCCCTTTGATTTGTCAGTATTATCTAAGGAAGAGGGTATAGAAAAGTTTTATTGTGTTTCATGGCATAGAAATGTGTGTGTCATTCAATAAATAAAATTGGGTGAGGAGACATGGTTAGGGCTGTACTCGTTGGTTTCATTATCATGTACCAGGTTCTACAGCTCTCATACCAAAGGCTTGTATTCTTCTGGATCCTGAGGAGAGTGAGCTCTGCTGGCAGCTCCAGCTGACTGGCATAAGAGGGAATCCTGGTGGCAATTCAGAGTCTAATTAGGAGAGCTCTGATTCTAACTTGATGCTTCTCTACCATTACCAGAGCCTTGTTTCAGATTGGATCAATGATAATAATTTTAAAAGTTAGAATCTATATAAACAAACTGCAAATGGCATTTTCCATTTGGCTTTCTGAGATCATCTAAAAAATACTAGATTAAACTGCGGGTGTTTGGAATATACGGCCCCCCATTTCACTTGTTCCCTTGACTTGTGGGCCTCTCTTACACAGGGGGGGAGAGATAATCACATAATGCTTTGGATATAAGGACAGATAATCACATAATGCTTTGGATATACATAGTGTTTAAACTTTGCTTTGCTGATTATTGCACCTATTATTTTTTTTAATCTTTCCCAATGCAGAAATAACATCGCAATATTCTACCACTGATTACACCGCCCTGTCCTATGAGCAGTCATCAAGTAGGAGTTGTGGTGGATTGTTCTTTGCTTTAAGATATTGGCTCCTTGTTTATTTGGTTGCTTTTGTATTTTGAGTGTTCATGTCGATTGTTGTTTGATCAGGTAGAATGCAGCCATGCAGTCTATCCTTCCTAACTTCAAAGTAGTGAAGATCGGCACAAACAATATTTTATTTTACTGTGAATTTGAAAGTCTTGATCTTGCAATGAGACAGCCAAATAGACAGGTGCTCCATACTTTGTCACAGTTTGGAAAAGATGTTTGGTGCTCCAGCCTCTATAGGTCCCCACGGTAATCTAAAGTATAACAATGAGGGTCCCTATGGAGCCGCATGGCACATAAAATTAATCTGTTATCATGTGGGTCCCTACAGACCCGTATGGTATACCATATTAAAACTATTATATTAATTTGTTTATCTATTTGTGTAAATATATTTAATCCAAGGGAACCAACTAAGGGAAATACCCAGGTAATGGATTTTATGAGAACAAGAAAACTAAAGTCATTTACTGGAAAATAACTACAATTCTTTAAATAGAAAATAAACTACTCACCTGATACTGTCCATTGACCAGATCAAATGTAATAGTAATGACATTGTTAACTTCTGAAGGCGAAAATAGAGAAGATATCCATGTGGTTTCAAGATCATTATCATTGATGTATGACACAGGATGTGAGTCAGGATTTAATCTCAAAACCTTGTCCTTGGTCGCGTCATCAACTCCATTAGGTATGCAATACCTTTGCACCAGAGGGTGTACGCGAGGGTGACTGCTGGGGCAACGGCACTCCGGCTGAATGTGCAAGTTTGGGAACTCTTTGGAATAAACTTCCATAATTTCTCTAAAGACAAAAAGGTTAAAGCAAATATTTTAATGTGCAATGTCACAGTAGAACATATATATCAAGTAAAAGGATGAACAAACTGATGAAGGTTAGTGATCACTGTGATTACATGAGGTATTTAATTTCAAAAACGTAACTACAAAGTTTTAGAGCAGTGGTGTCATTTTCGTTGTTATTCAGTCCTTCAGTCGTGTCCGACTCTCTGTGAACATATGGACGCAGCACGCCAGGCATATCTGTCTGTGTTTCTGGTTCTGTTTATCCATATGATTTTTTTTTTGGCCAAGATACTGGAATGGGTTGCCATTTTCTGCTCCAATGGATCGCAATTTGTCTGATCTCTCTGCTATGACCTGCCCATCTTGGGTAACCCTACATGGCTTCAATTACATAAATAAGTCCCTTCACTATGACAAGGTAGCGATACAGAAGGGGATTAGATCCCACTAAAAGGCCAGTACGCAAACACTGTTGAAACACTGTTGAATGCAATAGCAGGTCTCCCCATAGAAAATAGACATTGCAGCCTTCTGCAAAACACAATTCAGTCTCTCTGATGCCTAGCTCTCATTATGGTAGTTTTATCCTCAATATTAGTCATTGTTTTAATTAGATAGTATGAAACTAATTAAAAACAATGACTAATGCACTTCAAGCTAAGTATCAATATTATCAAGGCAAAATCAATTGCATTTCTTTTTTGTACCAAGCAATCCTCTTTAATAACAACATTCATGGAGAGTGCAAATTTATCACAGGGAAAACTGGATTCACCATTAATGGTTGAGTTAGCAAAATTTCATATAAACAATTGTATAGACAGTCAAAAATGTAGTTAGATTAAATTAAAGGATCAGTATCCTATCAAATTACCATCCAATGATTTAATAAATCAATATTTAATATTAAGCATATTTCCAATCATTGATGCATCATCCTCTGGTTGTGTTGCTTGTCTCCACCCCACTGCAGTTATCAAGGGGGTGGAGCAGTGCTAAAATGTCAGACGCATTGTTGTGGCTATTTAGTGCTTTTCATTAGCTGGAGGCCTGTGTGTTAAAGTGTTTTCCTCTGGCAAAGTCAGATAAACACTGTTTAGATACAAGCTTATATTTTATCACTGACAGTGTCTCTGCCTGTTTGATTCTCTTCCCTCTTAGGGCCTCATTCAATTGCAATTTGGCCAATTGAATAGAGCTCTATATAAGCACAGGGCATATTTTTTTTTACAGAAGTTTTTTGTTAGTGAACTTATATCCAAAAGCAAAAACTTCTGTAAAAAAAAATATGCTATGTACTTATATGGAGCCTTATTCAATTGGCCAAATCGCAATTGAATGAGGCCCTCAGTTTCCATGTGTGCTTGGCATGTCAGCTTTGCTTCAGTATATAGTGCTGCCCAATCCCGCAGGGAAACCTTGATGCAGATTATGCCACAGTAAGATAATGAAACAGGCAGAGACACTGAAATTAATTACCCCTAAAGTCAAGCAAAACAATAATAAAAAATATATAAATATTTAAAACGTATTTGGATGAAGATGCGGCTTTCGTATTTTACTTTCATCACACTACATTCAGGCTGAAAGAAGCTTCTAATACAGTGTCCCTTTAACTTAACTCTTATTAGCTTGTTTCCATTCAAGTCAATAGAGTTGTCTGTAATATTGAACCACGGGAACACAGAGAGAACCTTTTCTCCTTCTGCATGTGTGAAGCAGGTCATGGAAACATGTATGTCAGCTATTTAAGAGGGTTAGGGACTGTGTGATCCTGAATCATGTGAAATATAAACGTGTTATTCCTATAATTTTACCTATTTGAAAGGGCCACCTGGTACAGTCGAAAATCTTGCATTCTTCCAATAAATTGTTCCAAACCTATATAAAGAAAAAAACGTACAAAGTAGTTAATTGCTGATATATTTAAAATGTGTGTGTTCTGTAATTACACTACTTTGCTAGCTCAATTATTAAATTCTTCCTGTTAAAACTTGTAAAATGAAGGATATCAGTGACTTCACTCCTTACTATAAAAGGATGATTTATATTAACTTAGAGGAACATTTTGTACCATTCTTTATTCTGATTAGCAAGGTGGTATGGAGGCCGCCTCATTAAGCTGAAGTAATGAGCCAGTCCAAGTGCCACCTTTAATTAGCGAACAGATAGGTACAATTGTTCTTTAAAGTTGTAGCATAAAGGCAAAAGTATTCTCAAACAGTAACTGCCACCACGTAGATAAGAAACATCTATGTTATAAACAATAATAAAATATATAAATAAAGCATATTCCATCATTTTAACATTTAGAATTAAGGGATTCTAGCTTTATTTAGATGAAGATATCATTTCAAAAGCTAAATGTAGGATTTCAGTTTTCTTTATATCATTTATATTTATTTATTTGCAGTACAAATATAAAATATATGATCTTGAAATCAATAGATTTTTCCAAATAAAAACAACATATTTGTATTTACATTTTAAGTTTTACACTGTAAGTAGAACCATTAGTTTTTTTGACAAATTAGGTCTATAAAAAGTAATATTAATATTACTTACTGTGATTTATTTTGAAAAGAATGTAAAAGACAATACCTGGTACTTTGTATTATTATTATTATTTATTTGTAACGCGCCAACATATTCCGTAACGCTATCCATGGGTTACAATCAAGGCAAAAACAATAGCAATATTAACACGCTGCAAAGGATGGAGCCCCCTGTCTTTGGGATTAGAATCCGGTGTCCATAGAGTTTCCCCAAAGCACTGCGCAAGATTGAAAACTCGCAAGTCAAAGTTTTTCTGTAAAAAAATATACTATGTGCTTATATAGAGCCCTATTCAATTGGCAAAATCGCATTTGAATGAGGCCCTAAGAATCTAAATTTAATCAATTAATTAACAATCAATTAATTATTATTTACAAAGTAACTAATTAAGGATGCTTATGAAACTTGCATTTTGTTGTCCAGTCGAGTCTGACGCTAGGTAACCATATGGACGCAGCACGCCAGACACATCTGTCTGTGTTTCTGGTTGTGCTCCATATGGTTTTCATGGCAAACATACTGGAGTGGGTTGCAAGTTCCTTCTCCAGTGCACCACAATTTGTCTGACCTCTCTGCTATGGCCTGCCCATCTTGGGTGATCCTACATGGTATAGCTCAGAGCTTCATTGACGTACACAAGCCTCTTCACCATGACAAGGTAGTGATCCAGAAGGGACATGGCAAAGGTACACTGGATGCCTGGTCAGACAAAGAGAAATAAGACAGGCCAAAAGCTAGTAAGCAGAGATAGGTAGTCTGAGGGCAAGCCAAGTTCAAACACAGCAGGCCCACAACAGAATACACAAAGCTGAGCTTTAGTGCAAAACAATGGAGCACCATAACTCTGTTGCTGCAGTTCTAAATTGCAAAATGTGGGTGGAAAACCCACTACTAATTCTGCAGTACATAATTAAATTCTTACTAACTGCACGTGACTTTGGCTTCATTAACATCGCTGGTATCTAAACAATAAAAGCATATACAATCTGCAAAAGCAGTGTATGGATTGTTAGATTGTAAGTTTGAGAGTTTTCAATCTTGTGTCCGTGCCTTGGAAACAAGCTCTATGTACATTTGATTCTAAGCTCAAAAACAGGGCCCTCCATCCTTTATAAGGTGTTATGTGTGTTTTTTGCCATGTACTAAACCCATGTACAGCACTACGGAATCTGTTGGCGCGATATAAATAAAGATATTAATAATAATAATAATAATAATAATAATGGAATGCTCTTTTATGTATTCACGGATAAGATAGCATGTACATTATTCTCCTTTATTCATATAGGATTGGGTACATGTATGAACCCCTTGTGGATCACTACTGTGTCCTGGTGAAGGGGCTTGTGCACCTCAATGAAACTGTAAGCTATACCATGTAGGGTCATCCAGAATAGGCATTTCTTAGCAGAGAGGTCAGGCAAATTGCAGTCCACTGGAGAAGGAACTGACAACCCACTCCAGTATCTTTACCAAGAAAACATTATGGATACGTATGAAGAACAGAGGGCAATTAAAAAAACAGGCATTTCAATTATACAAAAAAGAGGGGACAGAGACTGCTTTACGTAAGTACAAGGAAGTCAACAAGGCTTGCAAAAGGGCTATTAGACTGGCTAAAATAGAAAATGAGAAGTTAATTGCAACGGAGAGTAAGACTAACTCTAAAATATTTTTTAAATATATTAATGGAAAGAAGGCCAGGAAGGAAGCTATAGGAACAATGTGACACAGGCCATCTGATAATTAGTGACCAGAAAAAGGCAGATGAGCTAACTAGGTTCTTTCCTTCGGTATACAAAAGGGAGGTACCAGTGGTTGGGCATTGCAACATAATGGGGCTACACTACAATCACTAAATAATTGGTTAACGCAGGAAGAAATCCAAAAGAGGTTGGAAAAAGTTAATGTTAATAAAGCCCCAGGTCCTGACTGAATACATCCAAGGGTTCTGAGGGAACTGGGCTCTGTAATAGCAAAACCATTATATCTAATTTTTCAAGATTCACTCAACGCAGGATCTCTACCAGATGACTGGAGAAAAGCAGATGTGATACCTTAATTTTAGAAGGGAGCGAGAGCAAATCTGGAGAATTATAGACCTGTAAGTTTCACTTCTGTAGTAGGAAAGCTTTTAGAAGGGTTAATAAGGCATAGTATACAAGAATATGTCCATTTAAACAAGATTTTAAATAGGAATCGACACAAATTTATGAGGGATAGGTCATGTCAAACAAACCTAATTAGTTTCTATGAAGAGGTTAGTTGGAACTTGGATCAAGGCAACTCAGTCAATGTAGTCTTTTTGGATTTTACAAAGGCTTTTGATACAGTGCCACACGGGAGACTATTGAGCAAACTAAGGGATACAGGAATTGCAGTAAATATCTGCTCATGGATTGAGAGCTGACTAAAAGACAGAAAGCAAAGGGTTGTGGTAAATGGAACATACTCAGAGTGGACTAATGTGGTAAGTGGAGTTCCTCAGGGTTCAGTATTAGGTCTTCTCCTTTTTAACATATGTATTAATGACATAGAAGTAGGATTGGAAAGTTTTGTCTCCATGTTTGCTGATGACACAAGTTGTGCAAGGTAAATCAGATAATGATGTACTTTCCCTCCAAAGGGATTTGGATAAATTAGAGAAATTGGCGACTAAATGGCAGATGAGATTTAATATAAATAAATGTAAAGTTATGCATCTGGGAAGGAAAAATAGGCATGCAATTTATATTCTTAATGGAGCAAATCTAGGGGTATCACATATTGAAAGGGATTTGGGAGTACTTGTGTACAACCACCTAGGTAACAGTGCTCAATGCCAAGCAGCATCTGCAAAGGAAATAAAATATTAGCATGTATTAAGAAGGGTATAGAAGCAAGGTAAGCAAATATAATTCTGCCACTATACAAATCCCTAGTATGCCCTCATTTGGAATATGGAGTACAATTTTGGGCACCACTACATAAAAAGGATATTTTAGAGCTGGAAAAAGTACAGAGAAGGGCAAGAAAACAAATAAGGGGAATGCAAGGGCTAAGTTATGAAGAAAGACTAACCAAATTAAACGTATTCTCTCTTTAAAAAAAGTTGTCTATGAGGGGATATGATTACCTTATATAAATATATCCAGGGTCAATACAAGGCTTTGTCAAGGGAGCCTTTTGTGCCAAGAGGTTTTGAACTGACAAGGGGACATCATTTGAGATTAGAAGTAAAAAGATTCTTTACAGGTTCTTCACAGTAAGGAGGTGGTGACAGCGGATTCGATAGATAACTTTAAAAAGGGATTGGATATATTTTTAAATCAAAATGGCATTCAGGGTTATCCTGGATAATTAGAGAGGGAGTATTGATCCAGGGAGACGTCCGATCGCCAGTATCTGGGGTCAGGAAGGAATTTAATATTTTTCCACCCTTTTGAAACAATTGGCAAAGTTTCACTGGGGTTTTCTTTTTTCTGTTTTCCTTCCTCTGGATCAATTAACAATTAACCTGCATACTGCAGATCACAGGAGATCTAAAAAGGTTGAACTTGATGGACTAAAACTATTTTTTTCAACCTCAATTACTATGTAACTATGTAAGTATATGTAGCACCATGACTAAATGAAGGAATCTGTATGAGGACCAAAAAGCTGTGGTCACTACCGAACATGGACCAACCAAAGGGTTCAAGATCAGGAAAGAAATGAGACAAGTTGTATATTGTCACGTTATTTATTCAATTTATAAATGGAATACATTGTGCATAAAGCTGGAATTAATGGTGCTGGGAGAAATATCACCAACCTCAGATACGCAAATTATACTACTCTAATGGCTGAAAGTGAGGAGGAACTAAAGGGAATATTGATGGGAGTGCAAAACTGGCCTGTTGGTCAACATTAAAAATATGATATGTGGCTATACAGTCTTTATATCACATCACTGGGCAAATTTCCCAATTCATTCACAATGTTGCTGCCTGGATAGCTCATATACTCTCCCCTATTATATCAACTTTTATTCTAGATGGCCTCAAAATACTGATAGCATTAATCCCTCCTCACAGTTTCCACTCTTCTCCAACCTTTCTTATACTCATTGGAAGACCCTAAATTGTGTCTTCAATTGCTTCAGGTATAATCATAGCTATAATCATTAACTTCTACACTTTATCAATTGAGTCTTGTATTGCAATAATTGAAATGATCAACAAAACTTCACTTATGTTCACAAATAACTACACACTAAAGGTCATTATTCTCCAAATGCACTGAAAAACATCTAGCCCTCCACGCCATCAGCATCCTGACTACACAAACTTCCATTATCGCAGCACACAAGTAATTCCCACGCACAATCCTAATATTTCAGGCCTCAATAACTTAATAAAAAAGTTCACAATTATTTTATAATGTGTTTTTATTTATACCCCACATAACAATAAATTTAGATACATGCATTAAAGGTCCATTATGGTCATATTTTTAAAATGTACTGTTTTGACGAACTACGCTTAATATACAAAGTTTTAGAATGTAAATAAAAAAATTCTCTCTAATTTATCTTACATTAATTTATACTGCTGTTCAATCTACCATTTTGGTTCCAGCAGATCCACTTCCTAAGGAAGAGATGTGAATACACAGGAAGTGCTGATGGGAGATTGGCAGTTACATCTGTCAGTGCTCTCAGCAGGACTAAAGAAAAGCTAATTAGCTTACAAGGATATATCCATCTCTAAGAAAGTAACAGGCACCAGCAGGGGGGAGGGGGGGGGGGAATGGAGCCTCACAGTAAAGAATAATTGTTTATAAAAGGTGCAAGATATAAAAGGATATGCTTGCTTCCCAAAAACATTTTAACCATTATCGTGTTTAGTTATTCGAAAAATAATGTAAAAAGGTTTTGTATATTACTGGTCCTTTAATCATACCTATTCAAAATTAAACAAAAACAAAAAGGATTGACTATTACAATGTCACTTTTTTGCTTTGTTAGCACCTCAAGCTTCACAAATTTTTTAAGCACTAAATAATGTTTACTTTTAAATACCCTCTGTCATCTAAACAATGTAATCATGACACCTGCTTTAAGGAGCAACAAAATAAAAAAAAGTACTTTCCATGGCCCTTTTAGATTACAGGATGAAAGAACGATTGTTATAATCAGAATAGTAGTTGTAAGAGATAGTATAGAGTAGGGGTGAGCAATTAATTTCCCAAAGGGGCCACATGAGAAACTCGGGATGTTGTGGAGGGCCGAACCATAGGCTGAACTTAATTCTGCTCAATATTAATTTGATAGCTTTATTTTATTTTCTCAGTGCCAGGAGCAGTATCTACACAATGCTATCCATCCCAGTTAGTCACAACACTGCTGCTCACAAATTGCCCCCTTTTACAATTGGCAGTGTTTTTTTGTCCAGGACACAAATTTGCGTCCCACTATAGGCTACAGTAGCGCGCCGGAGATAGACAGCCAAAAGGCCGGATGTGGCCCGTGGGCCCCACAATGCCCAGACCTGGTATAGAGAATGGACAGTACAATGATGTGTACAGGGAGCAGAGAACTGGTCAGTATAGTAAACAATCTGCACACTGGTAGAGATACTAGTAAAGGAGGATGTTGGAAAAAAGATAAAGAACATGCAAGTGGATAGAGAAGAGGAAATCCAATAACGAGCTGTGTTTTCAATAACAATAACTTGAATGATAATCATAATAATTTAAAACAGCAGCTTTTGCATGTTATTTTAAGGGGAATGGTTTATTAGTAAAATGCAAATCTATGCAATTTTTCATGCCCAGAAATAAAGCATTAATCAAATTGTGAAGGCAAAGATTTATCAAAGGAAATAATTTATCAGGAAGAATTAGTGCAATATTATTCTATTGGGTGTATTCATTAAAATGTCTAACACAAAGTATATTTTGTAGATTGATGAATCATCACTATAGATCGGCATTATAAGAAGTCTAGTTATTTTTGCATTACCTAATCACTCCTTTTAGGTATTGTAGAGGAAATTGTAAATGCTTCTTTTTGTACTTATATCATAACTATAAAACGGTGTTATTATAACTGTCGATATACTTATTAATCTATGACGGACCTGAGGCTTTTTCTGCTTAACCCAATTTTAGCTTGAAGTATCTTGACTCCAGTGACCTGGCACTGTTTAAACACCTGTCCCTATGAACATCTACTAACAACTGTTAGCTGACATATTCTAGACATTCCTATGCAGAAATAGCTTGGAAGACAAAAATGCTGACATTCTGATATTTTTGGACATTTAGGTACAAGCATAGTCTGTAAGAGTTCTTCATTTTTAGCTAGTGACCAGATTGAGCGAGAATAGCCTGTGACCATAATTGTTTTCTCTTCCTCTGTTAGCTATATAATAAGTGAATGTAAGGCAGAGCACTCTGCTGCCCTTTTGCATGAGGAAGTCTTCTTTGTGGTCTACAAGCTTGTAAAAATAATGTAATAAAAGACACCTTGATTGATGTCTTTAGGTTTTGTCTCCTTTTCTGGTGTCTGCCTAAAGAGAGGATCTTGAGGGGATTTTCCCCAACAGTATAAAACTTTTGTGGTACATTCATTACATTTCTTTACAAATAAAACTACTTCCGGTATGTTGGTACAGTGGATATAAAAAGTCTACACACCCCTGTTAAAATGTCAGGTTTCTGTGCTGTAAAAAAATTAGACAAAGATAAATCATTTCAGAACTTTTTCCACCTTTAATGTGACCTATAAACTGTACAACTCAATTGACAAACAAACTGAAATCTTTTAGGTAGACGGAAGAAAAAATATAAAAATAAAATAATATGATTCGCCCACTCTTCTTTGCAAAAACACTCAAAATCTGTCAGATTGCGAGGGCATCTCCTGTGCACAGCCCTCTTCAGATCACCCCACAGATTTTCAATCTGATTCAGGTCTGGGCTCTGGCTGGGCCATTCCAAAAACTTTAATCTTCTTCTGGTGAAGCCATTCCTTTGTTGATTTGGATGTATGCTTTGGGTCGTTGTCATGCTGAAAGATAAAGTTCCTCTTCATGTTCAGATTTCTAGCAGAAGCCTGAAGGTTTTGTGCCAATATTGACTGGTATTTGGAACTGTTCATAATTCCCTCTATCTTAACTAAGGCCCCAGTTCCAGCTGAAGGAAAACAGCCCCAAAGCATGATGCTGCAACCACCATGCTTCACTGTGGGTATGGTGTTCTTTTGGTGATGTGCAGTGTTGTTTTTGCGCCAAACATATCTTTTGGAATTATGGCCAAAAAGTTCAACCTTGGTTTCATCAGGCCATAACACCTTTACCCACATGCTTTTGGGAGACTTCAGATGTGTTTTTGCAAAATGTAGCCTGACTTGGATGTTTTTCTTCCTAAGAAAAGACTTTCGTCTTGCCACTCTACCCCATAGCCCAGACATATGAAGAATACAGGAGATTGTTGTCACATGTACCACACAGCCAGTACTTGCCAGATATTCCTGCAGCTCCTTTAATGTTGCTGTAGGCCTCTTGGTAGCCTCCCAGACCAGTTTTCTTCTTGTCTTTTCATCAATTTTGGAGGGAGCTCCAGTTCTTGGTAATGTCACTGTTGTGCCATATTTTCTCCACTTGATGATGACTGTCTTCACTGTGTTCCATTGTATATCTATGCCTTGGAAATTCTTTTGTACCCTTCTCCTGACTGATACCTTTTAACAATGAGGTCCCTCTGATGCTTTGAAAGCTCTCTGTGGACCATGGCTTTCGCTGTGGGATGCGACTAAGAAAATTTCAGGAAAGACCAACTAGAGCAGCTGAACTTTACTTGGGGTTAATCAGAGGCACTTTAAATGATGGCAGGTGTATGCTGACTCCGATTTAACATGATTTGGAATGTGATTGCTTAATTATGAACACAGCTACATCCACAGTTATAAGAGGGGGTGCAGACTTATGCAACCACATTATTTTTATTTTTTCTTTTTCTTCCCTCCACTTAAAGGATTTTAGTTTGTTTTTCAATTGAGTTTTACAGTTTATAGGTCACATTAAAGGTGGAAAAAGTTCTGAAATGATTTATCTTTGTCTACTTTTTTTAAAGCACAGAAACCTGACATTTTAACAGGGGTGTGCAGACTTTTTATATCCACTGTATGCAAAGCATATATCCCATATCTCTTCCCCCTCTCCCTCCCTGTGTCTCTTCACCCCATCTCGATCCCCATGTCTCTTCCCTCCCTTCCTTTCCCATGTCTCTCCCCCTTTCCTTTCCTGTGTCTCTTCCCCCCTCCTCCGTGTCTCTTTCCCCCCTCTCCCTCCCCTTTGTCTCTTTGCCCCCTCTCACCCTGTGTCTCTTTCCCCCCTCTCCCCCCTGTGTCTCTTCCCCTCCCTCTCCCTCCCCGTGTCTCTTTCCCCCTCTCCCTCCCCATGTCTCTCCCCGCTCTCCCGCCACTGTGTCTCTTCTCCGCTTTCCCTCCACTGTGTCTCTTTCCCGCTCTCCCTCCACTGTGTCTCTTCCCCGCTCTCCCTCCACTGTGTCTCTTCCCCGCTCTCCCTACACTGTGTCTCTTCCCCGCTCTCCCTCCACTGTGTCTCTTCCCCGCTTTCCCTCCACTGTGTCTCTTCCCCGCTCTCCCTCCACTGTGTCTCTTCCCCACTCTCCTTCCCCTGCATCTCTTTGCCCCCCTCTCCCCCTCTCCCTTCCCTTTGTCTCTTTGCCCCCTCTCCCCCTCTCCTATGTCTCTTTGCCCCCTCTCCCTCCCCTGTGCCTCTTCCCCCTTCCCTCCCCTCTGTTTCTCCCCCCGTGTCTCTTCCCTGTGTCTCTTGTCCCCCCTCTGTGTCTCTTGTCCTTCCTCTCCCTCCCCAGTGTGTCTTTCCTCTCCCTCCCATGTCTCTTCCCCCTCTCCCTTCCCTGTGTCTCTTGTCCGCCCTCTCCCTCCTGTGTCTTTCCCCCCCTCTCCCTCACCTGTGTCTCTTCCCCTCCTCTCCCTCACCTGTGTCTCTTCCCCTCCTCTCCTTCACCTGTGTCTCTTCCCCTCCTCTCCTTCACCTGTGTCTCTTCCCCTCCTCTCCTTCACCTGTGTCTCTTTGCCCCCTCTCTTCGGCGCCCATTGTGGGCCACGCAATGAGCGGCTTTGCCCTCTCCCTCCCTTGTGTCTCGTCCCCCCCTCTCCCTCCACTGTTTCTCTTTGACCCCCTCTCCCCCTCCCACCCCTGTGTCTCTTTCCCCAGTCTCTCTTTGACCCCTCTCCATTCGGCGTCCAATGCGGGCCTCGCAACTTTGCGATCATTACACACAAACTCGCAGTACAACAACTATATTAGTGACTAGCGACTTGCCCGTCAAAAATGACGGCAATAAAAACTAAAGCCTGGCAATGCTGTTTGCCACACAATGTAAGCCTCTCCCCCTCTACTTTACTGGCCTTGTGATGAGCGCCTTTGGCGCTCATCACAGGCCTTGCAATGAGCCCCTTTGGAGCTCAATGCGAGTCTCTCCCTCTGTCTACTTCCTCCCTCGTGTCTTATTTCCCCCTCCTCTCCCTCCCTTGTGTCTCCTTCCACCTCGTCTACCTCCTTTGTATCTCCTGCCCCCCTGTGTTTTTACCTCCCTCTCCCTTCTGTGTCTCTAAACCCCTCCCCTGTGTCTCTTTCCCCCTTCTCCCTCCCATGCATCTCTCCCCCCCCCTGTGTCTCCCCCAACCCTCCCCTGTGTCTGTTCCCCCCTGGCCTGTGTCTCTTTCCCCCTCCCCCTGTATCTGTTACGGCCTTCCTCGTGTCACCATTTCCCTCCCTTGTGTATCTTCCCCCCTGCACTCTCTCCCCTGGGTCTCTTCCCCCTCCTCTCACTCCCCTGTGTCTCTTCCCCCTCCTCTTTCTGTGCCTCTTCCTCCCTGTCTCTTCCCCCTCACCCTCTGTGTCTCTCCCCACTCTGTGTCTTCCACCCTCTCCCTCTGTGCCGCTTCCCCCCGCCTCTCTCTGTGTGTCTCGCCACTGTGTCTCTTCACCCCTTCCTCTGTTCCCCCCCCCTCTGTACCTCTTCCCCCCTTTCCCTCTGTGTCTCTTCCTCCCTCACCCTCTGTATCTCTCCCCCCTGTGTCTCTTCCCCCCTCTCCCTCTGTGCCTCTTCCCCCCTCTCCCTCTGTGCCTGTTCCCCCCTGGCCTGTGTCTCTTTCCCCCTTCCCCCTGTGTCTGTTCCCCTCTTCCCCCCCCCCATTTCCCTCCCATGTGTATCTTCCCCCTGTTCTCCCTCCCGTGTGTCTTTTCCCCCTCCTCTACCTCCCCTGTGTCTCTTTCCCACCTATCCTTCTGTGTCTCTCCCCCTCCCTCTGTGTCTCTTCCCCACTCTCCCTCTGTGCCTCTTCCCCACTCTCCCTCTGTGCCGTGCCTCTCCCCCCCCCCTCTTCCCCACTCTCCCTCTTCCCCACTCTCCCTCTGTGCCTCTCCCCCACTCTCCCTCCCTTCTTCCCCACTCTCCCTCTGTGCCTCTACCCCCCCTCTTCCCCACTCTTTCATCTGCTCTCGTCTCGGGCCGCGCTGCGCGCAATGCGCAGCAGTTTATCATTGTCAAACTGCGATTCGTCTGAAGCGTGACGACGAATCGCAGTTAGACAATTATAATATGTGATTATGCTACAGTGGACCTCCCGATCTGGTCTCTGCTGATTTGCTTCTAAATGTGGAAGGAAACCTACAACGCATAAAAAGTCTCTGCAATGGAAATGTGGCATTAACAGAAATAGTTTACATCCTGCTCCAGCTGAAAGAAGAAAAAGTAAATAGAAATCCACAGTAAAGAATGCTCATTATGAACTTTAAGAACCATACATTGGATGGAGTTGTCTACTGTGTATGTAATAGTAGGGCAGACTACTGCATATAAATATATATTAAGGTAAACCTACCATGCATGTTTTGTCCTAGTAAAATAGAGTGGTTAGGAAAAATATCAAAGATTGGATCACTTAGGGTTCTTGAGTCAAAGGCAGTTTTGTCTTCCTTCAATCCATTGATGAAAAAACTAATAGTGGTATGGTGCACCTATAAATAAAAACAACAAATATAAATATTGCTTACACAGTGTAGTAAGAAAAGTATATACTGTATCATAAAGTATATCTGGAAACAAAAAAAGGGAGTAAATTAGAACATTGCATGATTTCATCCACACTCTTGTTACAATAAAATCCATTTCAAAACTACAGTAAAAACAGCATATTTCCTGAGTTTGTGCTCAGTTAGGCTTGTGGTTTATATTCTAACAAAAGACTCCAGCAACATGTTTTTCCCCCAACATTGTTGTAGTGCATTAACTAGTCAGAATTCTGCGCATGCTCCAAACATTGGTACTAACCTTAAAATAAATAATTTAAACTATAGAAAATAAAGCAAACCTTTTTTTGTGACTAAAATATATCTCCTCTCAAAAGACTCTGTCCATTTTGAATTGAACAATTGTTGTTTACCGGAGCCCGTAATGTAGCCCGTACACTAATTTGCTATTCAATTGACGTCTTAACAATCTACAGGTTAGTCTAAAACTCCCTGCGGTTGTCAAAATCGTAATTGCAACCTATTTAAACCTTTGATTTTTCAATCCTGCAAGAGTTACAATTGCAAATTGCTATTCAATTGCTACAATTCCTCAAGCACGCAATTGTTCTCACACCTGTAAATGGCAAATGTAGAAGTATATGCTACAGGTACCAGATACGACTGGCTAGGGGGTTAAACACCTGATCGTAGCACTGTAAATGCAAAGAAATAATCAATACTGCGCTTTAAAAGACGGAGAAAGAGATTAGAATTAATTGCACAACAGTCTCAAGCTCGCAAATCTGCAATAGAAAATTATTATTTTTTATGTTTCATCTTGGTGTCATATCAATCCCAGAAATCAATGAGTTAATACATATCAGGCCACCCACATGTAAAACAGTATCGCCATTCATTTTTTTTATTTTGTACATTGCCGAATTGCGAGTCTGATCGCATATAGTACTTCTAAATGCTAACTGATTAACATTTAACCTCCATGTTTTACTGACATCATGATGACGGTCTTATTTACTATTGGCTGTTTCTAAATCTGTAGTTACGGAGTTGCTTAATTGATCAAGCTGTTGCCTGGCCTTAAACACAATTATGAAAAACATATATAATACATTTAATACCAAATACTACAGACCGCAGGTTAGAAATCTTTAGAAACATGTTAAACCTAACCCTTAGAAAGTCAACTTTTATTTTTAAGTAGAGGAAGTAGAAGTTACAAAGTGAACAGAGTACTGATCCCTGAGACACTCCCTAAGTAGTATAAGTAGGCTCTATTTACAATAAGCCTATTCCTTGTATTTAACCATTGTTGTGTACAGGCAAAAATGCGTCCTATGTATCATCTTAGCAAACACAGTTTTATGGGTATTTACTTATTTCATAGTTAAATTAATGTGCAGGATTTACTGAGAGAACACTGAACAATTCACTACTCCAATAGAGGACTTAGAAAACAGGAGTGAATGTCCTATTGTTTAAAAGTAGAAACCAAGTAGTGATAAATGCGCTTTACCAGGTGGTCCTATATTGTTGTGCTAATATGGAATACAGAAACTAATCCAGTGGTGTTGAGTTTGACATTGCAGCATATTATTAGATTGTTGCAAAAAAATTAATTGCACTATAATTACTAAATTATGGTTTTTGTCTCATACAGAGCAGGCATACTTCACATTTCTGGGTTGGACTGCACTTGTCAATGAATCAGACATACAAGTTAGCTATAAATCAGCTGTGAGGGAGACTGTACCCTCAGTAGGTAAAACTACCATATGGCAACCTACAATAATGATTTTAATATCAATGACTTGAGTTGGATTTTAGGGTCATTTCAAAGTGGACCACCAACAGAAGATCAACTGCTCCATGCACAATATCTAAATTTGTTGGTTCGCCAATGCAAAAAGACATGAAATTTTAAATATTTACTCATTTTGTATATGTCATGATCACATTGTTTAGTGACTGTAAAATTACCAGTAAATATGGATGTGGCCAAGGGAGTATGACATTGTTGAAATTTAATTATGTGTTGTCTGTACATTGTTATCTTGTATATGTTATATAGGGAAAATGTGAAATAGAACATAATATATGTGGAAATGGTGAAAATGCTCTGCACAGAAGCTTAACTGCAGAACATTGGATCTGCACACATACAGGCCTTGATTCAAGGCAGATGACTGCTCCTTAGGAGGCCTGAGCAAACACTTGAGATTAACATCAAGGTTTTTTGCCCTAGCTAGCTATAGACACCGGTCATGTAGTTTAGACATCTGGTTAGTTTTATCTCAAGGGCTTCTATAGTAATCAAGGTCAAAAGGCAGATGTGCTGACATCACACACATACACAAAGGTACACAAGGGTGCGGTATGGGAGATGTATAAATATGTTGGTTCTATGATTCAATAAATATTCCATCCTAGTTTCACATTTTAACAATGTGAGGCTGTTTTTTGTTTGTATCCTGAATTGGGGAGTGGTCTTGCCGGAAGCCACTAGTAACCTGTATCCAGTATTCTCTGCCTGTACCTTTGGGCGTTGTCCTCTTCAGAAGCCTTCTTTTGTGCCACAGAGAACAAGAACTACTCGATTCTGCTATTATAGGTTTGAACTAGGTTCATATCAAGCCCCCTTGAAGAAACTGATAGTGACAGTGTAGAATCAGGCTACTATAGCATATTTTAACTTTGATAATGAAACAGTTACTATATCATGAGTCAGAAGAAAAGCTAGTACAGCAAAGGACACTCCCAACTGAACACTTCTTATTCAAGTGAAACCAAAGAATAGGATTGTTCACAATTTAACTTTATGGGTATGGGTCCAGATATGACAGTGTGTGTATGTCTGTCACAATAAATATGTTCACTGCATATATACATACCAGTAAATATTATGTATATAGGAGCTGCTTTCCCCTCTCCTGTCACTCAATATATGCTGCGACATTATTCTGTTGATACAATATATTTAACCAAAATTTACCAGAGGGTAATATTACCAAGATGAGATAAGAGACAGTTAAAGCAATACTAATTTGGGTCTATGGTATAATCTTCCTCTGAACAATGAATAAAAATACCATGCAAATAGTCAGCTATTTCAAATAAAGCACATACCAAACAATAAAGAATGCAATTTGAGAATAAGTATTTTACTGAACCTGTGTATCCACTATAATCATGTAGCTCCTGAACCATTGCATCAATGGAATAAAAAGGCCTATTAGCGAAAAATAAGTCTTAGGCAGTAGTAATTTGTGTTCAGAAGAGTGCAATATCCTGATATTTTTTTCTTTGGAAATCAGAGCATAAATATCCAACATTCAACAACCTGGGTACAATTGTTTGTATATTCTTTTTCATGAAAACATACTTGAATTGCCTTCCATTCAGAGGCTGAATGATTGTCATCAAAGCCTCAGGTACTGTGATGTAGGATAAAACGCACAAATATATTTGTCAAGAGGTGCAAAATTACCCTTGAAAATTGTTATGTTACTGGCAGATTATGATTTTAAATAACATTCCAGGTACTACTGCGTCCAATTTCAGTAAATTGTGCATTTTCAGAATCCATTAAGATGCAGACGAGAATTTTTTTTTTTAAATGTTATTTATTGCTTACAAACATTTGTTTGGGAAGTTAACCATTTTTCCCCTCTATCTAGTTTTCACATTGCATAATCTGTATGCATGAAAACTGTGTTGAATTTCATTAAAGAAGCTTTTAAACATAACAAGCGCGGGGACGGAATTGCATTTTTCGTTTTATTTTTTTTTTACAGCCTGCTACTGTCATTCAGAGCTTGACTGTTATCATTATAAAAGATACAGCCATCCCGGAGTGTTATTTGTAACATTATCTCATGTTTTACAACATCTTTGCACAACATGCAGACGTATGAAATATAACTCATGAAAAGTTCTCAACGGTATTAATGCATAAAAAAGAATGTGGCTTCATCTCCACTGTCTTTTCCCAGCCAAAAGCTGACGAACAGCCAATTTTCCTTTATCACATTAGCACAGCCATGAGGGGAACACATTTGTTCTAGTCAGCTACACTAAAGATACCATTACCAATCTAACATATACATGTTTTATATCAGCACTATTCTCAGAGTATGAGAGAGCAAACAATATATTAACACTAGCATGACAGTTTATTTAAGAAAAGAAAATTGTCTCGGTAGAGGGACAGAAGTTCGAAATGTATGGCTAAAGCTCGGTGTCAGTGGTCTAATAAAAGTAATAATTCTTAAGAAGCTTTCTTTATAGCAGGTAACACTCTTGTGATAGTCCTGTCATATCATTCAAATAAAAATGTTCTTTTACAAGTTTAAGTATACCTTTATTTTTAGTTGGAAAGAAAGACCGTTTCCCCCAAAATAATAAAATGTGGATTTTTATTAACTCATCACAGTTCCTGTACGGAGGAACTTTTATTGAAATGTTTACAGAGCGTCGGTATCAGATGGCTACCATAGATTTCATATAAACAAAATATATTTTATATTGTAAAAACAACCTGAGATATATTGGAACATGCACAGTGTTCATGATAGAGGCATTTATATAAATATCGCCAACCATGGAAGGTTAGTCTGGAAATAATTTTTCCTGAGGGATGAACAATTGCACATAAAGCATTGCCTATGACATGTAGCAGTGTTGATTATTGTGAGATACTACCAGGGGAAAAAAATGAACATATCACTAGATTCTGCAAAATAAAGATTTTTGGGGGGGATATTCTATATTACCATAAGCCACTGGTATTGGTTACCTACCGCCACTGTCTGTATTAAGGAGTTGCACACGACACCAATATATTGAATGGTTGAATGTAATGTATATAAAGTATCTCTAATGAATAAATATACATTGACAGTCAGCAGATTAAAACCTCACTAATCTATCAAAATCATCAAAAATAATGAGTCCATCAGTTGATCATAACCATTTATCCATTCCTTCCACTCATACTGCTATAAATTAGGTGCGTAATGGCGTAATGCGTTATATTATAGTAAATTGGTATGTTCTCGAGGTTATAGCATCTTGGAGTCCATTGGTGAAGACAATATAATGAGAACTCAAAGCATGCTCCCACTCTCAACATAATCTCAGCATGAAAAATGACCATCACTTGACTGGTGTGTAATTTGGCAAAATCTTCACATACTTGTGCAGTATACAAAAAACATTAGCACATATGCAACTCAGGAACATAAAACATATGTAGAGAAAATCTTATATTCAGATGGCTCTGATTGCATCATGAAGGATTCCATTTTGGACTGCCAGTCTGTCTGTAGATTGAGGGGGTATTATATGGGGTCTTACTATCCCATTCAGTTCTATTGCCAAGAGCCCATTTAAAGAAGACCTTTGTAATAGTAGTTAATACAAATCTTATCTAAATCCACAATTCATCCCACCCCTCATTTTACAAACAAATAAAAAAATGGCATCATCATTGAAACAAAATTATTCAAGTCTGTTAAAAAATAAATGCTTTAATTATTTATTTGGATCTGTGTAAAAACATTTTATACATTATGAAGTCAAGTTCTCCAGAATAACATAATATAAATATGACGCTGCCATGGTCCTTTAAGGTTACATTAGGCTAATGGTTGCACGAGGGAAAAAGTAATACTGTTGTCATAAACTTGTGTAAGAGAGCAGTAGACATGGTGCAGATATTTGGGAATGTTATGTGTATTTGGGTATTAGTACTATGGTAGGGGTGAAATATTGTATGGTAAGATATAGCAGGGGCAGAGTAAGGAAAAAGTAAAACTAGTGGTTGCAATAGAATTATAAAACACAAAATATAAGGCCTATGGTTAGAAAGGTAACCTATCGATTGAGATTTAGCAATGTGTGTAGTCATATTAAGGTTATTTCCATTCAGGGTCTGGTCTGTAAGTGATAGAAATAGACTTGTCTGAGTTAAGTTATTAGTATGCAAAGAATAATGGGAGCTAAAGGATTTACAATGCTGGTTACAGTAGATTTTACAGTTAGATTAGGTGAGGGATAAGGGTAGAGATGTAACGGTGTAAGAGAATGAATTGGAAAATGTCGGCCTCTTCAGCAGTGATGCGTGGAGCATAGACTTGGATCAGTGTGATGTTAAAAGGCTTCCCTTGAATTCAAATTGAAGTCATCCAGTTATTGTTTTGGCTTGTAACAGAGCACTGCTTTGGCCATCCTTTGATTGATTACGAGGGCTACTCCATTTTACGCTCAGGCTTCTTGACCAAAGTAGAAGATCTGGTGATTGTCTGATATAATATGCACCAAATCACTAATTCTCAGGATTTGAATATTTAATCTTGTCATCTCATGTTTGACCAAGTCCAGTTTGCCTTGGTTCATATTTTTAATGTTCCAGGTTCCTATGCTGAATTATTCCTTGCAGCAGTGGACTTTCCTTTACCGTCCAGAACTGGGTGTCCTTTCAACTTTGGTCCAACCATTTTATTAGATCTGTTGTTTCTCGTACTCTGCTGTTTCCCAGTAATTTGGTGGTCATCTTCTGACCTGATGAGCTCATATTCCTGTGCCATATCATTATTTCTCTGGTTTTCTTGGCAAAGATACTGGAATGGTTTGCCAGATCCTTCTGCATTGGACTGTTATTTGTCTGACCTCTCTGCTATGACCTGCCCATCTTGGTTGGCCTTATATAGCTCACAACTTCATTGAGATGCAAAAGCCCTTTCACCATGATAAGGTAACAATCTAGAAGGGGTCTATTTACCATAGTACCTTAAAACATTTATCAAGTCTATTTGACACTGCAAAATAAAAAAAACAAAGTATTTATGTTTTTTGACTAATGTAGGGGATAAACAAACAATCTATGGCTCTAGTGTGCAAAATATGACTGTATAGATCAAGCTATGTCTCTTTTGTCATTGCTAAAGGGACATTGTATTCTCATCATAAAACAAAGACTTCTTGGAGCAAGAAAAGACAAAATAGATACATTCTATAATTATATATATATATATATATATATATATATATATATATATATATATATATACACACACATATATTTTGAACTTCTCTTAGTGAGAAAAATTAGAAAATTACTTTAAAACTTGATAATGAAAAATGCTCAAATGTAAGTGTTGGTACTATGTATTCTTGCATTTCATTGAGTGGTTCATAACATTCATGATATAGCAGTATTCATGTTTAGTTATAACTGAATTAGAACTAGAACATGTCCATATTAATGGAACTAAACTGTGTATAGAAAAATGTACCAGAGTTAATTATTAATTAGTATTAATTATTGATGTTCAAGATTTTATATTAGAAAAATGTCCTACCTAGAGGGGATTATAACAAGATTAATATCGAGCTCATTATTTAACACGCCTTGGTCATTTTTATCAAATTTAACCTATAAATTTGATATATGTGTAAAAGATCAAAATATTTTTTATGCATTTCATCATTAGGCAAGATAAATTACAGATTACAAGGATTTCTTCCTCCTCATAAAGGAAAAAAAGAAAGTAAAAATGATCTTTGTGCGATATCCACAGTGGGGGGGGGGAATTTACTAAAGTATTGTGGGTCCATACGCCGGTGCTATAGCTTGTGATCCAGCTTCTCGGGTCATCGTGCAATTTACTAAAGACTTTCTCAAGAATAACTTTGAGCTTGGCAAGTTCTTCTAAATTTACAAAAAACAAAAAAAAGATTGTGATTTTCTCTGACAATATTTTTATAGTCATGGCTTATACAGCTGCTAGTGTTGTTAGTTTCTTTCCAACTTCACAAACATCTGCACTTTTTCCTGAACTATAATGGGGATGACTAGTCACCTTCCCCTTCTGGATGGCTACCCTATTGTGGTGAAGGGACTTGGGTACCTCAGTGAAGCTATACCATGTAGGGTCATCCAAGATGGGCAAGTCATAGCAGAGTGGTCAGACAAATTGCGGTCCACTGGAGAAGGAACTGACAACCCACTCCATTTTATTTGCCAAGAAAACCTTATGGATAAGTATCACCTGAGGCATAACAATGTGCCTGCTGTTCTGTGGTCCATACGGTCATGGAGAGTCTTACACGACTGAAAAACAAAAACAGCCTTAACATAGTGAGCTAAAAGGACAGGCTTTCAGTACATTAAATCTCTTTTTCTTGCGGTTTACATGTATTGGGTCATTGTTATCGATTTAGGTAATGTACTGTTACCAATACTTCTTGGGACCTGAAAATCCTCTCTCTGAGAACAAACACATATGTCTTAAAGGTATATGCAAGTGAGTTGAGTTATGAATGCATCTGATAGAGGGGAATTAGTAGTGTATGATTACATTTACACTTTTGCCGGTGATATATACACCCCCAGGATTGAGCTAGGCTCCTGAGAGGGTTCGTTTTTGTAAAAATGTACCCTGTCTATGTGAGCATGCTCAGCTTTGCAGCCATCCAGCAATGCTATATGCAGCCAGCTAGATAAGGGCTGCTACACTGGGTCCTTAAAGGACCATAAATCGGCATTCAAGTAAAAATGCTTGAGCGGTTACATGGTTGTTCTTTAGACATACACCCTGTTCTGCCAAATTATAATTGTACTGAAACCAAACATTTCAGTTTCTTCTTCCTATTCTAATCTGTCTTTTAGGTGAATGAGTATTTATGCTTGATTTATGGTCCTACAATAACCTGTAAGTTTGAGTAAGAGAACGTTCGTGGTCTCTGTGCATGTGTCTATGTGAGTGAGTCCATGCAATTCACTGTGGCAGGGAGAGATCTCAGGGGCAATTCACTGGGGCTGGGAGAGATCACAGGGACAATTCACTGGGACTGGGGGAGGTGATGGGGCAAATCACTGGGGCCGGGGGAAGTTTCACACGGGCTGTAGATAAAACAATCAGTGAATGAAGGGACACAGACCATGTTCTCGGTATTACAGAAATCTAAAGGAAAGCTGCAGCTCAATTCACAGACCAAAAAGATACAATGTATTATGTATGCTAATTTTTCCTGGGATTTTCAGGCGGTGTCAAAAATTGATAGAAAACTGTTTGCAAATGCAAGAAATTCAGCAAACTTTAGGGTAACGGTTTATTTTGGTATTTTTTCACGCAAACAATTTTTTTCATACACTACTAATTCTCTATCAGATGCATTCATAATCCAGCTCACTTGCATATACCTTTTGTTTAATTGTGATGTTTATTGTTTTAAATGATCGCTGTAGATTAGTAAAAACTTCACACCTTTGTGAAAAGGTGCAATAATAACATCCTTAGTAGCTGTGTCAGTCATCGGCATAAAACACGTTCAGAGAAAATCTTCATTTTAGCAGAATCTGCTAGTGCATGGAAGCTGCCACGATAGTCATACTTCAATTTCAAGGAACAAGGACGTGGTTACAGAGCAGGGCAAGGAGGCTTGTAAGTATAGTTGCAGGCTGATATTTCTGAGTCTGCGGTAGGGAGGGGGAAGGTACTCTGTGCTGGAATCTTATCTGAATCTACCAAATAATCAACAAACCTCACTACCTCATCCCTTGCTCCTCCTTCCACTTGTATATATAATACAAAATTAGGAGAACACTTTCACTTAGTCTAGGAACCAGCAGGAAGTGAAGAAGACTGTCTTCTTTCAGGGACCACTGTGGTCATAAGTTTAAAATGAACTCTTCTGAAGAAGTTTGCTTGAAAACGTGTTATATGTTTTTGGACTGTAAATAAAACATTATATAGCCTTTACTTCATTACTTTTTATATGCATTTATTCAGCATTTTACTGGAATCTACCATTTTACTTTCAGTAGTTGAACTTCCGGTCCGCTGCCTCTGCTCCACTACTGCACTCCCAGAGGCCCTGCTCTTGGAAGGGGCCCAGAGCCCCCTCCTGAACCTCTATCTGCCCATCTTGATCCTCTCCCCCTCCTGATTCTCCCCTTGGCCCACTTTAGATCTCCTCCTCCTCCTGACACCCCCATTGGCGCTTCCTACCGCACCAGCAGCACATCCAAGTGATGATTTTGGATGGGCAGAAGGGGGGGGGGGGGGGTCAAGAAAGGAAGTGGGGAGGATCACGAGGGCTAAGGGGAACCAGAGGGGAGGATCAGAAGAGGGAACAAGAGGGCCAGGGGAGAATCAGGAGGGGCAGTAGCTCCTGGAAGCTCCCCAAATGTGTGTGTGTGTTTGTGTGGGGTGTATGTATATATATATATATATATATATATATATATATATATATATATATATATATATATATATATGTATATGTGTGTGGGGTGTATGTGTATGTGTGTGGGTATATGTGTGTTGTGTGTATGTTTATATGTGTGTGCCGTGAATGTGGATATGTGTGTGGGTGTGTGTGGATATGTGTGTGGGTGTGTGGATATGTGTGTGGGTGTGTGGATATGTGTGTGGGTGTGTGGATATGCTCCCAAACACATTAGCTTTAATAAGGGGATAAGCTCTTTTTAATTTGCTGAAAACATTTACGTTTAAAACCACAATGTAAAAATATGTTTGATGATTTATAAAGTTCATTGATAAATTCAAAAAATGTTGAAATGTAATTTTATTTAAAATGCAGCTTTTTGAAATGTAATTTGCCATTTAAAGGAATAGACCTTTTTACAAACATATACTTATTTAAGGCACAATAGATATTCATATTTATTTAAGGGTCTTAGGGTGAATTGAGATAGTTCCCTGGTACTAACTATGGGCCCTATTCTATTAGAAGTTTGCAGATGTCTCTAACCCGTAATTTTTGCTGCAGGTGTTTTTTCTCCAAATGTTTAGATGTATTCTATTGACTCCAGCTCAAAATTTACCTCCTTAAGCCTAAACTTGTAAACCCTGCCTTTTTAAGTAGGATTTCAGGGGGCATGATCATGTGATCTGACAAGATTTAAGCAAGCCCATAATTTACTTCTTAGACACAGCCAACAGTAATTGCGACCGTCATCATGACTTCAGTAAAAGATAGAAGTTAGAAGTAATCTGCAAATCGGAGGTTACAAATTAATTAGTGCTAATAAGTAATATTTGCTGATCTAGCACTCTATAAAATGCATTCGATCATCTGTTTTAGTCCATGTGGGTTTCATGATTTGTATTAACCCCGTGAGTCCTGAGATTGATATTATTTTTAATCGCATATTTGTGGGTTTGAGACTGTTGTGTAATGGATTCTAATGCCTTCCCATGCTTTTAAATTACAGTATTGCATGTTTAATTGCTGTTATAGTAGTAGTTATAGTACTCGTAATATTTTTGACAGAAAAGTGATAATTTGCAAGCTAGAGCTACAGGTCTAATACAATATTGACTAAAATAATTTAAAGCTCATAAAATTCGAGCTGTGCTAAAACCAATGGAGTTCTAAGGCCAAATTTGCATCTTTGGCTGGCCAGTAGTGATTGTGGGTGGAGAATATGTGGCAATATCAAGAGATTTGAAGATTTGAAGCACCAGGGCCAACAACAGGATAGGGGCCCTCTGCAACAGTTAATGAGGAATCTTAAATTTATTAGATGAAGATTGCAGATAATTACTTCATAGAAATTTGATCTAATTACCACAGGGGTGATCTGGTTATCTACAAATATTTTGGGATATTTTTTTGACCCCTAGGAGGTGCACAGAAAAGTTGCAAGGGGACCCCATATTATTTTGCACCGGGGCCCTCCATTCACTAGCTTTGTTGTACACTATCCTATGCTCTTCCTTATTCCGTTTCAATTATCCATTTATATTCATATAAAGGTTGTTTAATTATTTTTTTGCCAGAAATTCACAGGACACATTTGACAAATCGCAATGCTATTTGTAGAAGGGCTTTTTGTGCCCAAAAAAAAACACTTAATAACTTGAAAGAGGCGCAAAATCAATACACATCCCTCTGTGTGCTGACACAAATAGACATAACATGGAATTGGCTATTTAAAGCATTGATTCAGTGGCAAAACTACTTTTTTATACATCATGCACAGTGTACAGAAGACAAATCCGTTCATGATGGGTATTCCTTTCTCTAAAACATGTTTATTCTACTTACAGTAATGAAATGTAACATTATTAAAATGAGGATCATTCCATGCCTTACAAATAGGAAAGTCGTCATTTAAAAGGACAGGTTTTCACTTGATAGTCAAAACAGTTATGATGTAAAGCCGTTTCATTAAATCATAAGTACCTTAACCTTTTCTTGAAAGAAGTGGAAGATTTAAAGATTTATAAAGAAATTTTGCCTGAACTAGGAAATGACTCATATTTGACAAGTATTGAAAAGAAAATGCTGATTTCAATGGGCATTCTAAGAGCTTTTCACTCCCTAGAGAATAATACAGTCATGGGCTCTTCTTTGCATTTTGATTTTAAACTTTCTTCCCAAAGCTTTTAACGTGCTACTGTCTGCCAAGCCATAGCAGAGTAACATTGATAGGACTAGGCAAAATAAAGGATACAAAAAGACCATCTTTTATAACTGTAGACAGTGAACCTAGAAAAGCCACATCAATATGACATATTCAAGAAAACTTCTAGAAAGGCTTTTGTTTAATCAGTTTTAGGTTTGTTTGATGGAAGTTCATTAAGGGCTAATTTCCCAGTATATTACAAGTGCACATGTATTTGTAATGAGAGATGTATTGGCCCAGGCCTAGGGAGATGTAATGTGGTAGGACTGGCAGCTAGCACTGAGCTTTGTCAGTTTCTTGGCTGGTAGATGTCCTCGTCTGACTGCAATCAGTTATAGTGGAGCGCTGAGATACCAGTGACGTTGGGAGGGGTGCAACTTACACACGAGCCAAAAGACAATATAAAACAAATATATCTCTGTTAGAAAAAAGCAGACAGACATTCAAGGGAATAATATTCAGTAGTGTATTTATATCTAGGCCCTTCATACTGAACATAATCCCTTTCTCTACCTCTCTCTTGAACATAAGAAACGCAATCGAAGTCACCTCCAAAGACTACCATTATTGTAGTGTGATGATATGGTCTTATCAAAGAAAGTAAAGCTTTTCTTTCAGCTCTAGATTTGGGCCATAAATGTTAATAAATCTCCAATTAATATCCCCAATACTTTTATCTAACAAAAAACAGCTCCCTGGTATTAGGTCAACAATCTTACTGGATATATTTTTAAATGTAATTCCAACGCCATCAAACGTATCAGGTGAAAAAGACCAGTAGGATGCATCCAAAATCCAGTGTTTCCTACAGATATATATATCATGGGTACTGGACTGTTTCCCCGTAAAAAGAAAACATCAAAATTATGTGAGTTCAGAACTGAAAAAGCCTCAGTCCCTATTCTTCTGGTCTTTTTACTCTTCACATATATTGTGCCACTAAGTGGTGTAGGATACTCGGGACAATTGCTTGTTCTACACATTGTGAAATGGTGTTCAGTGTTTCTTTTTACTCTTCCTTTTCCATTTTGGAGAGTTCTCTGATGGTAAAGTCCTTTTATTAGATAGTTCAGTCATATCAACGTCTACATTTTTTTCTGAAGCAGTCCCTTCTTGCTGTAAGATCCGACTAGAAGATAAATCCTGATCAGAGTCCGCGACTTGATTTCCCCAACTACTTCCACTTAATGCTTCATATTTAGTTTTCATTGTAATTTCATCAGTGTCAGGAAATACGTTTTCACTAGTTAAAACATCCTTGCTTGACACATGCACCTTGGTGGACCTGTTCGTTTTTGCAATGGTTTTCCATTCCACCTCCTCACCATTGATGTGCATGCTTTCATCATTAATAGGTGTATAGGCTTGTAAAATACTGCTTGGCTCTTTCCTTGGGCTGACCATGTTTTAATTTCTTATACGAGGTACATGTCTCTGGCTTAGGTTCTCCTGAGGGTTGTGAACAGGTGGCCTATCTTCTTCATTTTACATTTCTCACCATATATCCCCATAAAACTCTACTTTTTGAGTGTCCAAAAGTCTCTCGTACTATAATGAGGGAGTTTGCAATCAGTCTCCCCATTATACCACAGGACTGGTCAAAACTTATCAGAACCCAACTGAACACACAGAATCTTAGCAAGGATTTTATAATTGTGTTCAGTAAAGCAATTGGGCGCCAGTTTTTAATATCTCTTCTATCACCCTTTTTATACATTAATACCAGTAATCACTGAGATTGTGAAGCTGGTAATCCTGTTTCATTCAGTATAACATTATATACTTCACATAGGAGTGGGCTCAGCAACTTACTAAAAAACTGGTAAAATTCTGATGTTAACCCATCAGAACCCGGAGCTTTCATCTTACCCAGAGACTCAATAGCTGTCTGTACCTCAGATACTGTAATTGGGTCCCCCATGGTGGCGCTGAATCTAGTTTAGGAGTCTCTATTTGGTTTAATATTCTCTGGATATGACCTTTATTAATGTTTTTCTCATTAAACAATTCATTGTAAAAGGAGTTTGCCAAATCAAAGATGTTTTTAGGGCGTGTAATAGTTTGTTGACTTTCATCCCATAGTTCTGTCATTACTCTCTTCTGCTTCCTTTCCTTACATTGCTCAAAAATATTAGGTGAAAACAGTTAAAAGACCCTAAATTCAACCTCATGTGTTAGAGAAGAGAGACATTCATATTGGAGTTCTCTCATTCTCCTTCTAATTTGGTTTATATACTCTGAGTTTACCTCCTGACCTCTCTGAAGTGCAAGGAAAGCTGGACACAACTGGACCCTACATGACAGATATTTTTTTTTATAATTATCACTGTGAGATATACCTGCCTCTCTCAAATATACCACCATATACCAGCATTTTTATACATCCCCGTGATGGATAGTCTTGCCTTCTATCAAACTTTTAAAACATGGAGACCTTCTGTCACATTTGAGAATATTAGAATTAAATTTCCAGTATCCTGATCCAGATAAGACCGACTCCCCAATGTTTAGGGTGCCACCAACAAGAGCATGGTCTGAAAATTCTACAAGTCTCACCAAAACTTCAATAAAATTAAGTTTGTTTTTTTTTCACACAGATTTTGTCTATTCACTCTTAGCTTCACCTTTTATATAGGTGTAAGCAGGAATAATCGGGATTTGAACATCCACTAAATCAGTGTTAGCGCACATAGGCCCTCATTCAATTGCAATTTGGCCAATTGAATAGTGATCTAAATAAGCACATAGCATATTTTTTTAAAGCAGATTTTAGTTAGTAAACATCTATCCAAAAGCAAGGTTTTCACTAACTAAAAACTTATTTAAAAAAATATGCTTTGTGCTTATTTAGAGGCCTATTCAATCGGCCAACTTGCAATTGAATGAGGCTCATAGTATTTAAAAGATGTGAATCATACTGAATATGATCCCTTTGTCTACTTCTGTCTTGAACATAAGATACACAGTTGAAGTCACCTCCAAATACTACTATTCTTGCAGTGTGAAGATATGGACTTGCTAAAAAAATAAGTATTTTCTTTCGGCTCTAGATTGAGGGCCATAAATGTTAATAAATCTGTAATGAATGTCTCCAATGCTTGTATCTGACAGGATACACCATCCTGGCATTATGTCAACACATTTACTGGACATGATACATACTGTATATTTTTAATTGCAATATCAACCCCATCACATTTATCAGATCCAAAAGCCCAGAAGGATGCACCCCAAAAACAGTCTTTCCTACAGATATATACCGTATATACTCGAGTATAAGCCGACCCAAGTATAAGCCGAGGCACCTATTTTACCACAAAATACTGGGTAAAATTAGTGACTTGAGTATAAGCCGAGGGTGGGAAATGTGCTGCCCCCTGTGTCCCTCTTGTGCCCTCTGTGTGCCCCCTCTCTCTCCCTTGTCTCTTCTCCCCACTCCCTTCCCTGTGTCTCTTCCCCCCTCCTTTATCACCCTCCCCAACCACCCTCCTCATCCTCAACCTCCCTCCTCATCCTCAACCTCCCTCCTTAACCCCTCATCCTCACTCCCCCCTCATCAACCCCCCTCCTCATCCTTAACCCCCCCTCCTCATCCTCAACCTCCCTCCTCATCCTCCCTCCTCAACCCCCCCATCCTCAACCCCCCTATCCTCAACCCCCCCCATCCTCAATCCCCCCATCCTCAACCCCCCCCATCCTCACCCCCCCCCCCCCCACGGACCCCGGACCGCGCAAAACACTGTAAAACGCGTAGCACTTTACACATCAATCTCCGAACTACAAAATACACTATTACAAAAGCCGGAAAATGCTCACAAGCTGCGTAACACATTAATAACATTATGACTATACAATGCCGCTTTACACAATAAACCAATGGCTTTACCTCACGCACGCAGCCTATTTATAATGCACAGTTCAAACATTCATTACATTTTATAAGCAGGGCACCAACACTCACAATGTATATTCTATGCTGTCGGAAAATACAAACAGATTGTCAGCTCTTCAGGCTATTGAAGCTGCATATATTAATTATAAATACTTAAAGTATATTAATTTATTCAATAAATAATTCATTATTACTTAACTACATATACATAAAAATATATATGTCTCTTTATCATGTCTCATGAAGGTGCTCAGAGGACCAAAAGTACACGACAGGAGAGGCTCACAATGAGCGGTTATCAAGTGGAGATCTTCAGAACAATATATCATAAATATAGGACTAAATTATTCTTTCACATTTTATATATATATATAATATATATATATATATATATATATAGTACATCTGTGCTCACATTTGAACATCTAAAGTAAGTTAAAAAAAACATATTTCCTGAGAATTCTGAGAAATATAGTTATTACACTGCATTCTGGGACCCTATGCAGGGACGTGCAAATATAGTCACAAAGGCTTCGCATATGGCTCATTTTTAGCATTTTTGTCCTACTGTATTACACAGCTTTAAGCAAAGCCCAGGATGGATGATGGATTATTTACAAGTCAGCAAACCAACCCACAGACTCCACCGTTTTGAGGTTACTACCTTTCATCAGAGTGGGGGCCAGCTCCTAGCGTATGTGTATATATATATATATATATATATATATATATATATATATATATATATATATATATATATATATACATATATATATATATATTACATATATATACATATATATATACATATATACATATATATATATATATATATACATATATATATATATATATATATATATATATATAACATACATACATACATATATACACATACATACACACACACACATTTATTTATGCCCACTTATTCTTTACTGCATGAATCCATTTTCTTTCTTAGTTGGTCTGTCTTACTTCCTCAGTGAGGTGTGTCCTTGTTTGGAAGCAATGGCAGTTGCAAATGCCACATTCCTATTGGACATTTACAAACTTTCCTACTTCAACGAGTTGATCAGCCAAAAATCAAAAACAGTAGATCCCACAACAGAATAAAATGCATATAAAAACATAATAAATTAGAAGATGCATTACTTCATATTGTATTCCAAAACATTTCACACATTCCCAGGTGTAGTTCTTCAAGTTAGTGGTCATTTAATGGATTATTGTACAATGTCTTTAATTGCCCAGGTCGCACAAATCAAGCAATATTTTTTTCTTAAGTAAAAAAAAACACATCTGTGGTTACATCTCTGAGTTTATTTTCACACATCATATTGAAACACTTTTCATGTTTAACCAAATGTTAAGTTTTTTTTTTTACTCACCTGCACACTAAGATGAATCCATTTCTTCACAGGAAATCTCCCCTGTGTCATTACTTTTATAGGAGGCTGCAAACCATTTACTGTGCGATAATAAAACACGCTCTCTTTCTCCGAGATTGTGAGTTTGAACACAATCTGCCCATCAGCAGACTTTTCTATCACACACCTTAAGAAGCAAATAGAAAAAGATCAAAATCATCTTCAAGCAAACATATATGCCAAAATAAAATGCAGCTCAGTGCAGCTTAAGAGTACACAGACTCTAATGTAAAGATAGCGTGTAATGGAAAAAAACATTTCCCTTTAATACGGTTAGCCTAGTGGCACTCCTCATCCACAGCTTTGTGTCACCTATTTGCTTCTCAATTCCAGTTCTGCCATCATTAGGCTCTGCGTTTAGCAGTCAGTGTTTCACCGTGGATTGATAAGGTGTTCGCATCAGAAAGTCGATTACAGAGGAAAATTACTTTGAAATAAAAAAAAAAATAAGCCCAGTTATATGGAGAAGGGAGACGCTGAAGGCTTTTCAGGACAAGCGCACTACTTATTTAAAGGGATATGGAAGGTTTTACATTTTTTTATGTATATAATATCCCTCTGTATCTACCATATTTACTTTTAAGCATTTAATTGTATTAAGTACTACTTATTAGCTATGTTTGTACTGCCTAAAAGCAAACAAATAGTCCCTGCTTGGTCTGCCCTCTACAGGTGTATGAAGACACAGACTCTGCTGTACTGTATCTCATACTAACCAACCAGTGACCAATCTCTCATTAACATGCTGCTGAGACATGGTCCCTGATTGTCTAGGAGAGTAAACTACAGAGTCTGGGTCTGCATACACTGCAATAGCCAGACCAAACAGGTAATGTTTGTTTGATTTGGCAGCAAAAAAAATAGGTTATAAGCCTTCTTAATAAAATAAATTACATGAAAGTAAATGATACACAGGGATATTATATACCAGAAACTTTCCATATCCCTTTGATATGTGCTGAAAGATTGCTACAGGTTGTTTTTCAAAATCTACAGTGGTCCTTTAATTGAATTTTTTGTTGTAAAGAAAAAAACTTTTGTAATATTTAAAACTTGTTTTATAATAATAATAATAATAATAATAATAATAATAATAATAATAATAATAATTAAAAATATATATATATTTGAGTGGTGGACCAAGTGAATGGAGGGCCCCTGTGCAAAATAATTTGGGCCCCTACCCCTTCAACTTCTCCATCCAACCCTTGTGGTCAATAAAAGAAGCCAAAAATACATGTAGATGATCTGTACTATAAAGTAATCTTCACCTAAAAAGACTTCTCAGGATCTTTACTGTTATCTGTCCACCACATGCTGGGGCACCTCTTGCCCGGCACTGAGCGCGCCACTCTTTTAGTATGTAGAACCTATTATTATCTGCCACTACCCTAACCCTGAACCAAACTCTAAACCCTAATCCTAAACCCAAGAAAGTGTGCAAGAGGCCGGGAGCAGAGGGCCCCTACCCTGTTGTGGACCCTGGTGCTTTGTACCTACTGCACCAGCAGGAGCTTCTCCACTGGTTCAGTGTCCCTTCATGCTAAATTCCAAGACCCTCCCTATAAGGAAAGTGGAGATGCCCCACTGCTTGATGTAAAAGCGGATGTGTCTTTTTAGTATATAGAATCATATTTTCTAAAGCATATAAATTCCAGAGCTATATACATACAATACATTGAATGAAGAGACATAGAGGGAGAGGGGGGGTGAGACACAGAGGGAGAGGGGGAAGAGACACAGAGGGAGAGGGGGATGAGACACAGAGGGAGAGGGGGGGAAGAGACACAGAGGGAGAGGGGGGAAAGAAAGACAGAGGGAGAGGGGGGGAAAGAGACACAGAGGGAGAGAGGGAGAATGAGACACAGTGGAGGGGGAAAGAGATGCATTGGAGGGAGAGGGGGGGAAAGATACACGGGGGAGAGGGGGGAAGATACACGGGGGAGAGGGGGGGAAGAGACACAGGGAGAGGGGGAAGAGACACAGGGGAGAGGGGGGAAGAGACACAGAGGGAGAGGGGGAAGAGACACAGAGGGAGAGGGGGAAGAGACACAGAGGGAGAGGGGGAAGAGACACAGAGGGAGAGGGGGGAAGAGACACAGAGGGAGAGGGGGGAAGAGACACAGAGGGAGAGGGGGGAAAGAAACACAGAGGGAGAGGGGGGAAAGAGACACAGAGGGAGAGGGGGAAGAGACACAGAGGGAGAGGGGGAAGAGACACAGAGGGAGAGGGGGAAGAGACACAGAGGGAGAGGGGGGAAGAGACACAGAGGGAGAGGGGGGGGGGAAACACAGAGGGAGAGGGGGGAAAGAGACACAGAGGGAGAGGGGGAAAGAGACACAGAGGGAGAGGGGGAAAGAGACACAGAGGGAGAGAGGGAGAATGAGACACAGAGGGAGAGAGGGAGAATGAGACACAGTTGAGAGGGAAAGAGATGCATTGGGGGGAGAGGGGGAAAGATACATGGGGGAGAGGGGGGAAGATACACGGGGGAGAGGGGGAAGAGACACGGGGGAGAGGGGGGAAGAGACACGGGGGAGAGGGGGGAAGAGACACGAGGGAGAGGGGGAGGAAGAGACACGGGGAGAGGGGGGGAGAGACACGGGGGAGAGGGGGGAAGATACACGGGGGAGAGGGGGGAAGAGACACAGAGGGAGAGGGGAAGAGACACAGAGGGAGAGGGGGAAGAGACACAGAGGGAGAGGGGGAAGAGACACAGAGGGAGAGGGGGGAAGAGACACAGAGGGAGAGGGGGGAAAGAAAGACAGAGGGAGAGGGGGGAAAGAGACACAGAGGGAGAGAGGTAGAATGAGACACAGAGGGAGAGAGGGAGAATGAGACACAGTGGAGGGGGAAAGAGATGCATTGGAGGGAGAGGGGGGGAAAGATACACGGGGGAGAGGGGGGAAGATACACGGGGGAGAGGGGGGGAAGAGACACGGGGAGAGGGGGAAGAGACACAGGGGAGGAGGGGGGAAGAGACACAGAGGGAGAGGGGGAAGAGACACAGAGGGGAGGGGGAGAGAGAAGACACAGAGGGGAGAAGGGGGAAGAGGACACAGAGAGGAGAGGGGGAAGAGACACAGAGGGAGATGGGAAGAGACACATGAGGGAGAGGGGGGAAGAGGACACAGAGGGAGAGGGGGGAAAGTAAACAAGAGGGAGAGGGGGGGAAAGAGACACAGAGGGAGGGGGGGAAGAGACACAGAGGGAGAGGGGAAAGAGAACAAGAGTGGGAGAGGGGCGAGGGGAAGAGACAATGAGGGAGTGGGGGGAAAGAAAAAAGAGGGATGAGGGGGGAAAGAGACACAGAGGGATTGGAGGGGGGCAAGAGACACGGGGGAGAGGGGGGAAGAGACACAAGGGGAGAGTGGGGAAGAGACACGGGGGGAGAGGGGGGAAGAGACACAGGGGAGAGGGGGGAGGAAGAGACACGGGGGAGAGGGGGGGGAAAAAGACACGGGGGAGAGGGGGGGGAAAAGACACGGGGGAGAGGGGGGAAGAGACACAGGGGAGAGGGGGGAAGAGACACGAGGGAGAGGGGGAGGAAGAGACACGGGGGAGAGGGGGAGGAAGAGACACGGGGGAGAGGGGGAGGAAGAGACACGGGGGAGAGGGGGAGAGACACAGGGGAGAGGGGGGAAAGAGATACAGGGAGAGGGGGAAAGAGATACAGGGAGAGGGGGGAAAGAGATACAGGGAGAGGGGGGAAAGAGATACAGTGAGAGGGGGGAAAGAGATACAGGGAGAGGGGGGAAAGAGATACAGGGAGAGGGGGAAAGAAAGAGATACAGGGAGAGGGGGGAAAGAGATACAGGGAGAGGGGAAAATAGACATGGGTGAGAGGGTGGAAGAGACACAGAGGGAGAGCGGGGGAGAGATACGGAGGGAGAGGGGAGAAGAGACACAGGGGGTGGAGAGGGGGGATGAGAGGGGGGATGAGACACAGAGGGGGGAAGAAGAGACATGGGGGAGAGACACAGAGGGAGAGGGGGAAGAGACACAGAGGGAGAGGGGGGAAGAGACACAGAGGGAGAGGGGGGAAGAGACACAGAGGGAGAGGGGGAAGAGACACAGAGGGAGAGAGAGAGAGAATGAGACAGTGGAGGGGGAAAGACACATGGGAGGGAGAGGGGGGGGAAGAGAAACGGGGAGAGGGGGGAAAGAGACACAGTGGAGAGGGGGAAAGAGACACAAAGGGAGGGGGGAGAGACACAGAGGGAGAGGGGGGAAGAGACACAGAGGAAGAGGGGGGAAGAGACACAGAGGAAGGGGGGGGAAGAGACACAGAGGGAGAGGCGGAAAGAGACACAGAGAGAGAGGCAGAAAGAGACACAGAGGGAGAGGCAGAAAGAGACACAGAGAGAGAGGCGGAAAGAGATACAGGGAGAGGGGAAAATAGACATGGGTGAGAGGGTGGAAGAGACAAAGAGGGAGAGCGGGGGAAAGATACGGAGGGAGAGGGGGGAAGAGACACAGGGGGTGGAGAGGGGGGGTGAGAGGGGGGATGAGACACAGAGGGGGGAAGAAGAGACATGGGGGAGAGACACAGAGGGAGAGGGGGAAGAGACACAGAGGGAGAGGGGGGAAGAGACACAGAGGGAGAGGGGGAAGAGACACAGAGGGAGAGGGGGAAAGAGACACAGAGAAAGAGAGGGAGAATGAGACACAGTGGAGGGGGAAAGAGATGCATTGGAGGGAGAGGGGGGAAAGATACACGGGGGAGAGGGGGGAAGAGACACGGGGGAGAGGGGGGAAGAGACACAGGGGAGAGGGGGGGAAGAGACACGGGGGAGAGGGGGGAAGAGACACAGGGGAGAGGGGGGAAGAGACACGGGGGAGAGGGGGGGAAAAGACACGGGGGAGAGGGGGGGAAAAGACACGGGGGAGAGGGGGGAAGAGACACAGGGGAGAGGGGGGAAGAGACACGGGGGAGAGGGGGAGGAAGAGACACGGGGGAGAGGGGGAGGAAGAGACACGGGGGAGGGGGGGGGAGAGACACAGGGGAGAGGGGGGAAAGAGATACAGGGAGAGAGGGAAAGAGATACAGGGAGAGGGGGGAAAGAGATACAGTGAGAGGGGGGAAAGAGATACAGGGAGAGGGGGGAAAGAGATACAGGGAGAGGGGGGAAAGAGATACAGGGAGAGGGGGGAAAGAGATACAGGGAGAGGGGGGAAAGAGATACAGGGAGAGGGGGGAAAGAGATACAGGGAGAGGGGGAAAGAAAGAGATACAGGGAGAGGGGGGAAAGAGATACAGGGAGAGGGGAAAATAGACATGGGTGAGAGGGTGGAAGAGACACAGAGGGAGAGCGGGGGAGAGATACGGAGGGAGAGGGGTGAAGAGACACAGGGGGTGCAGAGGGGGGGTGAGAGGGGGGATGAGACACCGAGGGGGGAAGAAGAGACATGGGGGAGAGACACAGAGGGAGAGGGGGAAGAGACACAGAGGGAGAGGGGGGAAGAGACACAGAGGGAGAGGGGGGAAGAGACACAGAGGGAGAGGGGGAAGAGACACAGAGGGAGAGAGAGAGAGAATGAGACAGTGGAGGGGGAAAGACACATGGGAGGGAGAGGGGGGGAAGAGAAACGGGGAGAGGGGGGAAAGAGACACAGTGGAGAGGGGGAAAGAGACACAAAGGGAGGGGGGAGAGACACAGAGGGAGAGGGGGGAAGAGACACAGAGGAAGAGGGGGGAAGAGACACAGAGGAAGGGGGGGAAGAGACACAGAGGGAGAGGCGGAAAGAGACACAGAGAGAGAGGCAGAAAGAGACACAGAGGGAGAGGCAGAAAGAGACACAGAGAGAGAGGCGGAAAGAGATACAGAGGGAGAGGCGGAAGAGACACAGAGGGAGAGGCAGAAAGAGACACGGAGAGATGGGGAAGAGACACAGAGGGAGAGGGGGGGGAGAGACACAGAGGGAGAGGGGGGAAGAGACACAGAGGAAGAGGGGGGAAGAGACACAGAGGAAGAGGGGGGAAGAGACACAGAGGAAGAGGGGGGAAGAGACACAGAGGGAGAGGGGGGAAGAGACACAGAGGGAGAGGAGGGAAGAGACAGAGGGGAGGGAGAGGGGGAAAGAGACGCATGGGAGGAAGAGGGGGTAAGAGACACATGGGAGGAAGAGGGGGTAAGAGACACATGGGAGGGAGGGGGGGGGAAGAGATGCATGGGAGGGAGAGAGGGGAACGAGACATGGGGGAAGAGACACAGGGGGAGAGGGGTGGGAAGAGACACAGGGGGGAGAGGGGTGGGAAGAGACACAGGGGGGAGAGGGGTGGGAAGAGACACAGGGGGAGAAAACTGGGGGGAAAGACACGGGGCAGAGGGGTAGGGAAGAGACACAGGGGAGGCAGAGGAGGGGGGAAAGAGACACAGGGGAGGGAGAGGAGGGGGTAGGAGATTCAGGGGAGGGGGAGGAGGGGGAAGATACACAGGGGAGGGAAATGGGGGGGACAGACACAAGGAAGGGGGGGGAACAGACACAGGGTGAGGGGGGACAGGGGGGAAAGAGACACAGGCCAGGGGGGAACAGACACAGGAGGGAAAGAGACACAGGGGAGGGGGAATGAGACGCATCACGAGGCTAGTAAAGTAAAGTAGAGGGGGAGAGGCTCCAGGCTTCACTTTTTATTGCCGTCATTTCTTGACGAGCAAGTCGCTAGTATATATATATATATATATATATATACACACATACACACATTATAATAATAAGAAAATCAAACCAAACAGACCCACCCTACAAAATGATGACTCTTGGCAAAAAAGTGCCGAATGTGAGAGTTTGAGCTAGCGCTGGTATCTCCAGAACAAAATTGTGGCTGCTCCAGGAAAAAGAAACCATGGGAAATTAGGCACAGAGAAATCATTTATCTTTTCCTTTTTATTCTATTTAAATTTCACAGATGGCAGATTCCCTGTTGTCTGTATCTTGGTATCAGTTCATTTCTCCAGGCTCTATTCATCAGGACTTTAAGTGTATGTTACATTATACATTCCCATTATTTCAGGTGGGACACCAGCAACACAACAATAATCTGTGGACGGAGCCAACGGAAAATAAATAAATAAATCAATGACATGAAATACTATGGCTATATTCTTCAATACTCATATTTAAGCTACTGGCTCATTAGTTACTTTCCTAGCCTTGCTAAACAAAGCCGTGTAACACTATTCATCCTAATTTGGTGCCAAAGGCTTGAAATCCTTAAACATTTTATGAATTGTGTATCTAATGATAGCAGCTATTTTTAAGGGTTGCCTCAGGTGAGAAGCAGAAATTCAAAGATATTATTGCACATTATTTCTTAACACACATGTGAATATATTCAAAAAGCATTTAAGCCAGAAAAATCTCAGTTGGGAAAATGATGTTAGAGAAATAGATTTTCAGTATTCAGACAATTAGGATGTTAGTTATTCCTTGGGTATATCTTGAATAATCACATAGCTATATTCAATGTGTAGGTAAATATCTAAATTAAATATAATTAACATAAATTCTTCCTGCTTCTACAAATGTTGATGCAATTGGTCATTTAATTAGATGGCATTTTACAAACATATAAATAGCTAGGTAGGTCAGCATTAAAGGACCACTGAAGTCACATTTAGAGTATACGCTTTTAAATCAGTTTTCTTGACAAAAGCACTAAATGTTTTTGAAAAATAGAAAAACAATAGCTGCTTCCTTCCCAGTAGGAACTTTTTCACATTTTATAAGCATAGACTTGTGCACTTTATCGCACACACTCACCTTAAAACTAAGTAAAGCAGTCAACAGTGAACTTGGCACAGAGTAAATCCAACTATGATGTTGCTGTTTTTGGGTATGACTTAAAGGACCACTACAGTTAAAGAAAAAATAAACTTGTTTGTCAATAAGAAGCACCCCTTCCCTCTCACGGGCCCATTTTATCATTTTAACTCCATAACTACAACTTCGCCTATAACGTGTGTGTATATTATATATATATATATATATATATATATATATATATATATATATATATATATATAAAATATAATTTATTTTTTATTAAATGTGTATATTACTACACCATACACAGAATTATATACGGTTACAATTCATAATTTATGAACTGATCTGTTTTGCACAACTATTACTCCTATTACTCTACCTTAACATAGGGTAATGAATTCAGATATGTTGTAGAAAAGCAAACTATGGGAGAGGGTCCATGGCTGCTAGATTTGTATTCGGCCCCAACATTTCTGATGGAAGTCCTATTTCCCATAGTATCAAAACATGGGAGCCAGGAAGATGTGGAGTAGCCTTTGATTAGGATATGTCTGTAATACCCAAACCAGTCAGCAAAAACAAGACCTGGAGCTGACTGCGGCTCAGACCATGAGCTTCTTAATGCAAAGTTCACAATTAAACTGAAGAAAAGAGGGAACCCCAACAGACCAAGTAGATACAAAATAAATAATACCCCTTATGAATAGGCAGTAGAAGTAAAGAATAGATTTAAGAGACTAGACATGGAAGATAGAATGCCTGAAGAACTTCGGACTGAAGTTTGCAACATTATCCAGGAAACAGACTATCCCTAAAAGAGAGAAAAGTAAGAAGTTAAACTGGCATGATGAGGCATGGAAATCAAGAGATCTCCTCAAGAAAATTGGCAACATAATAGGCACCTTTTATGCCAAAGTGGGCGTGATAAAAGAAAAAAAATGGTAGGGACTTGCCAGAAGAAGATTAGATCAAGAAGAAGTGGCAAGAATACACTGAAGATCTATACAGGAAGGAGCTTAACAGCAGTGATGAACTCAATAGTTTGTCCAATGAACTGGAGCCAGACATCTTGGAGAGTGAAGTGAAATGGGCCCTAGGATGTCTTGCTGACAATAAGGCTGCAGGAGGTGATGGAATCTCAATTGAACTATTAAACATTCGACAGGATGATGCTGCTAAAGTGGTGCTTGCCTTATGTCAACACTTTTGGAAAACTCAACAGTGGCCAATAGACTGGAAAAGGTCAGTCTACATCCCAATCCCCCAAAAAAGGCAGTGCTAAAGAGTGCACCAATTATCGAACAATTGCACTCCTTTCACATGCCAGCAAGGTAATGCTTAAGATTCTACAATATATGGACCAACAATATATGGACCAGGAACTACCAGATGTGCAAGCCGGGTTCCTCAGAGGAAGTGGCACAAGAGATCAAATTGCCAATGTCCGATGGATAATAGAGAAAGCAAGAGAGTTCCAAAAAAACATTCACTTTTGCTTAATTCTAAAGCCTTTGACTGTGTGGATCACAACAAAATGTGGCAAGTCCTTAAAGAGATAGGAGTACCAGATCACCAATATGGTTTCTTCTGGGGAGGAAATCTATGGCAAGCTTGGACAAGCTAGTAAAAAGTAAAGATATTAAACTATCTATTCCCAGTAGTAACATAAGGATGTGAGATCTGGTTCATAAAGAAATTTGAGCGCCATAGAATTGATGACTCTGAATTGTGGTGTTGGAGAAGACTGCTTAGAGTCCCTTTGACTACAAGAAGATCTAATAAATCCGTACTACAGGAAAGCAAGACAAACTGTTCACTAGAAGATATGATCATGAGGCTGAAGCTGAATATTTTGGCCACATCATGAGATGAGAGGATTCCCTAGAAAAGACTCTGATGCTGGGAAAGATTGAAGGCACAAGAAGAAGGGGACAACAGAGGTGGAGATGGATAGATGAAGCACTGAAGGAATGAACATGAACTTGATGGAGCTCAGAGGGGCAGTGACAGAGATGCACCTGGCGTGCTGCAGTCCATAGAGTCACAGACACGACTGAGGGACTAAACAACAACAGTAAGACCTAATAGGTGCATTCTTAGCTCTGTTTTGTATATCTTTTTAATTTGGAGCCATACAACAACTAGTTATTAAAGTATATCCCAGCATAGAGCGTAAAAGAGATCTGCAATCAGAGTGCCCCCAAAGTTTCTTCAGGATATTCCACACCTTACTCTAAGATACACTGCTCATACCGTTAAACCTTATTTCATTGTCTTTACTTAACTTTTTCTGTTTAACATGTTAGATCTTTTCATGAGCACCGAATCACTGTATCTTCTTTCTAAGAGCCTCTTGCTCAATTTTCTTTTAGTTCTTAAGATCTCATATAAGGATTCCTCTCATTATACTAGGGAGGTGGTGTTTACGAAAGTGTGTTAGTAGCTGCTGATTTATAACACAGATTATTTCTAGGAAATTATATATATTTTTTTTTTATGGTTTAATCAAGGAAGGAAACACGTAATACTTACAAAGTATACAATTGAGCTGTATACTGATTTCACATCACGTTATTAACAATGTAGATATGTCCAATGGAATTTGAGAAGTCTTGCTTAAAGGTATATGCAAGTGAGCTGGGTTATGAATGCATCTAATAGAGGAGAATTAGTAGTGTATGAAAACATGTGTTATATAGAAAAGTTCAGTTTACTTACAAAGTTATTTGCACAAAAGTCAAATCCAGTGGTTCCACCCAGAGGATGCTTACATAAGCCGGGTACACACAGGAAATACAGCAGGGTACATATTTTGACCTTCCTAGTACAGAGCACGGTTCTTGTACTGAGCTCATGCCAGAAGCCACTGTGGTGAAGAATGATACAATGTATTATCCTGATTCTGAATTTGAATGTTATACTAATTATTGCGGTGGAGCGTTCCAGGGGTGTACACGATAAAATGCAAATGCCAAAAAACATAGGACATTTAGCTAACTTCAAGGTAAGTTAATTAATGTTTATTTTGGGATGTTTTCATACACTACCAATTCTCCTCTATCAGATGCATTCATAATCCTGCTCACTTACATATCTCTTTAAAAAGAAATGGAGAAATTTTGGATAATACTAGGTGTGTAATAAACCAATGTATTTATTTACTAAATCAGGCAAATGGTCCATGCATGGGTTTGTCCACTGACTCAGATTAACACAGACTCTGTAGTATTGGATGTGCAGTGTAGTGTTGTAGCCTATCAGGGACCGTGTCTCAGCAGCATGTTGTCTGAGACATTGATAGGCTAGGACACTACACTGCACATCCAGACCTACAATATCGGTTGCTGCATTCGCTGCAGTGGGCATGCCCATACAGGGACTATTTGAAAAAACTTTAGGCAGTAGAAACAGAGCTTTTAAGAGTTTCTAAATAAAACAAAGTACATACAAGTAAATAAATACATAGGTATATTAAATATCTGTTAAAATCAGAAACCTTCCATATCCCTTTAAGACCATTTTATAGAAGACATATCAGTAATGTATGTCTGTAATTTAATATATGCTGTGTGCTCTAATTTTTTATATGTCTTGGGAAGTGTATATAACATAGATAATACAGCAAAATATAAATGTCATAGCTGCCAGGATATTTTAATTTACCCTACACTCATGCAAGAATACACTGAACATCCAGCCCAACTCCTGTCCTAGGATTACTTCCACCTTAACAGCCTTATTAAATTGTGATTTGGCCAATTGAATACGACTCTATATAAGCACAGAGCATATTTTTTACAGAAGTTTCTAGTTAGTGATCTTCTATCCAAAAGCAAGGTCTTCACTAACTAAAAACTTCTGTAAAAAAAAAATGCTCTGTGCTTATATGGAGCTTATATGGAGCCATATTCAATTAGCCGAACAATTTAATAAGGCTGTAAATATTTGTGAATTGCAGCCTTCTTTGAACATACCTCACTCCATGACACAAAGCTCCATCTGTACCACTGAGGCTTTTTATGCAGCTGGTATAAGCTGCTCTTAAAGTCACCGAAAGCCATCAATGCATCTGGTCCTAAATCTCACTAATTGATTTTGCTGAGAAAAAGATTATCACCACTTAGCAGAAATTGCCCCAACATTTTAGCAATTGTTATAATATCATGACAGTTGTTGCTGGTTTTGGGAATAGGTGCAATGATCTAATTTTTTAAATACCACAATATTATAATATATTAAAGGTGATAATAATATATATAAATAAAATGTAGATTGTACGTTTGTGAGTTTTCAATCTTCTGTTAGTGTGTTGGAAACAAGCTCTATGTACATTTGATTTTAAGCTCAATAACAGGCCCGCCATACTTTATAAGGTGTCAATTTTGTTTTTGCCATGTACTTAACCCCTGTACAGGGCTATGGAATATGTTACATAGTTACATAGGGCCTCATTCTATTACCGGCCGTAAACCGGCCGTAAGGCTGCGATTCCTTGCGGGGGTTCAGTTAACTCGCGATTCTATTATACGGCCCCGCAAGGATCTCCTCTTACGGCCGGCCGCATATCTTGGAACCGGCCGTAAGCTGTGAAATCTAAAAACGCAAAAATAAATTCAAGCCTGCACTGTACAGCTCTGTAAATGCTAGGGATCATATTGGGGGACATGAGGATTAAAAGTAACCCACTCTCAAGCTTGCACATCAGCCCAAACCCGAGTTCAAATTAACTGTTTATTTTCCGGCTGCGGCGTGGGCGGGTCTGAGGTGCTCCAAGCACTCTGGACTTTTTACATGGATATTTTACGTATATTAAAAATAAAATATTTTACGGATTTGAGTATAGGATAATTATGTGCTATTTTTTCTAACACCTAAAATCCCTTTATAGTCTTCTCAAAGTGCAGGATGGCTTTATTTGAGCTATTTTATGTGCTTAATTGGTGCTAGCGGGACCTGTTTGCTGCAAGTAAGCTGCGGCTCGTTTTTAGCCTTGCAGACAGGGTTCCCGGAGCAATAGAATCGCAACCATGCTTTTCTTACGGCCGATTTCCTTGCGGCGTTTTAGATCAAAGGCTTTCCTCCGGCGCGATCGGCCGCAAGAGATAGCAAGGCGCCGGCCGCAAGCCTGCCGGAGTCCCCGGCCGGAGGGGAATAGAATAGCCGTAAAGCTTGCGGCCGGTCCTTGCGGCCCCGCAGCGGCTGCGGCCGTAATAGAATGAGGCCCTCAGTAATTAAGGTTGAAAAAAAACCTTTTTAGATCTCTTTTGATCTTTTTAATATGTGGACTATTTGTTAATTGATCCAGAGGAAGGCAAACAGAAAAAAAAACATTGAAACTTTACCAATTGTCTCATAAGGGGAAAAAGAAGCAAAATTCCTTCCTGACCCCAGAAACTGGAGATCAAATTTCTCCCTGGATCAATATTCCTTCGCTAGTTATCTAGGATAACCTTGAATGCCTCTTTATTCAAAAATATATCTAACCCCTTTTTATAGTTATCTATCGAATTCGCTGTCACCACCTCCTTTGGTAGAGAATTCCACAGTTTAACCACCCTAACTGTGAAGAACCCTTTTCTTTGTTTAAGGTGAAATCTTTTTTACTCTAACCTCAAGGGATGTCCTCTTGTCAGTTGAAAATCTCTTGCTACAAAAAGTTCATTTGACAAAGCCTTATATTGACCCTGGGTGTATTCAAATAAGGTAATCATATCCCCTCGTAGATGCCTTTTTTCTAGCAAAAATAAGTTTAATTTGGTTAGTCTTTCTTCATAACTTAGCCCCTTCATTTCCATTATTAGTTTTGTTGCCCTTCTCTGTACTTTTTCCAGCTCTAAAATGTCCTTTTTATGAAGTGGTGCCCAAAATGTTACTCCATATTCCAAATGAGGGCGTACTAGGGATTTGTATAGTGGTAGAATTATATTTGCTTCCCTTGCTTCTATACCCTTCTTAATAAATGCTAATATTTGACTTGCCTTTGCAGCTGCTGCTTGGCATTGAGCACTGCTACCTAGGTAGTTGTCCACTAGTACTTCCAAATCCCTTTCAATATTGGTTACCCCTAGATTTGCTCCATTAAGATAATAAATTGCATGGCTATTTTTCCTTCCCAAATGCATAACCTTAAATTTATTTGTATTAAATCTCATCTGCCATTTAGCCGCCCATTTCTCTAATTTATGCAATTCCCTTTGTAGGGAAAGTACATTATTATCCGATTTAATTGCCTTGCATAACTTAGTGTCATCAGCAAAAATGGAGACACTACTTTTAAGTTCTACTTCTACGTCATTAATAAATATGTTAAAAAGGAGAGGACCTAATACTGAACCTTGAGGAACCCCACTTACCACATTAGTCCAATCGGAGTATGTTCCATTTACAACAACCCTTTGCTTCCTGTCTTTTAGACAGCCATGAGCAGATAGTTATTACAATTCCTATATCCCTTAGTTTGCTCAAAAGTCTTCCATGAGGCACTGTATCAAAAGCCTTTGCAAAATCCAAAAAGACTACAACCACTGAGTTGCCCTGATCCAAGTTCCTACTAACCTCCACATAGAAACTAATAGATTGGTCTGACATGACCTATCCTCCATAAATCCGTGTTGACTGCTACCTATGATATTGTTCAAATAGACATATTCCTGTATTCTGTCCCTTATTAACCCTTCTAAAAGCTCTCCAACTACAGATGAGAGGCTCACTGGTCTATAATTTCCCGGATTTGCTCTTGCTCCCTTCTTAAATATAGGTATCACCTCTGCTTTTCTCCAGTCATCTGGTAGAGACCATGTGGTGAGTGAGTCTTGAAAGATTAGATATAATGGTTTTGCTATTACAGAACCCAGCTCCCTCAGTATCCTGGGATGTCTTCCATCAGGACCTGGGGCTTTATTAACATTTATTTTCTCCAATCTCTTTTGGATTTCTTCCTGCGTTAACCAATTATTTAGTGATGGTAGTGTAGCCCCATTATGTTGCAGTGTCCCAACCACTGGTACCTGTTTTTTGTATTAAATCTCAAATGAGACTGTGTTGTGATCACTGTTTCCCAAGGGTTCCCCTATTTTAACATTTGATATTATATCAATATTACTTGTGATGACTAAATCCAAGATGGCCCCATTTCTAGTAGGTTCTTGTATTACCTGGGCCAGATAATGATCCCTGAGTGTACTCAAGAACCTGCTCCCTTTAGCCGAGCTGCTGGTCTAATTTATCCAGTTTATTTCAGGGTAATTAAAATCTCCCATTATTAGAACTTGCCCGTGCTTAGCTGCATTTCCAATATGTAACAATAATTGTATTTCCTCCCTTTCAATTATATTTGGGGGTTTATAGCATACTCCCACCAATATTTAGTTCAACCCACAAAGATTCAATGTTGCCGTTAGTTCCAGCATAAATATCATCTCTGACTATAGGCTTAAATTCAGCCTTAACATACAGACAGATCCCTCCTCCTCTTTTACCATTTCCCCTATCTTTCCTAAATAAGTTATAATCATCCATATTAACTGTCCAGTCATGAGATTCATCCCACCATGTTTCAGTAATGCCTATTAAGTCCCATATTTCTTGTACTGCTAATAATTCTAGCTCACCCATTTACCCAGGCTAACTTCTTGCATTAGCAAGCATACACTTTATGTTGCTATGGCTCTGCTATTGTGAAGTGCTTGCCATTGTATTTGAGGCCCCTATTAATACCTCCCTACTGTCTATTGTAACCCTCCCCCTTCTCCTCCCCCATGGGTAACTAATTCATCCCTTCCACTCTCTACCCCAATACTTCTATATAGTCCTTCCCCACCCCCACCTTAAAGTCACAGCTCATTATCTATGCAGGTTCTCATGGGATGGCAATATCTAAGCAATTGGTAATCAATTTAAAAAATGTAACTTTTTTTGTAAGATGCTTTTCAACCTACTATCTGATTTAGTAGAGTTTATATGGTTGCTTCAGGGTACCTTTAAGCCAGGAATACCTCCTGGTTTAATTTAACTAAGCCTAACTTAACTGTTTTTATATTTATAATGTCTCTGCAAATTGCCAACCATGCAGATGAAAGTATATATCAACCAATGTCCCTGCCCCATGAAATTCGAAAAATAGAAAGATTGTTTATATGTAAAGAATAGGTTTATTGTAAAATAAAAAAAAAGTTATTAGCTTGCTATGCTTTATAGGTTTTCAGTTTTATTTAATATGTAGCATATATGCATAAATGGGGAACTTATTGTTATTATTATTATCTAGTATTTATAATGTGCCGACATATTCCACAAGGCCATACAGAGGATGAAAGAGAACATAAAAACAATATCAATATAGATTAAACAGAGAGCCCTGTTTTTGAGCTTAGGATCTTGCATATAGAGTACTTTTTCCAGCATCCCATTTGATTAAAAACTCACAAACTTACAATCTAAGGGATTTGGAAGCCAATAGAAATATTGGGCATATTAAGTATGAAGGTGATAAGCTTCATTAAATAGATGTGTTTTTAGTGAGGTTCTGAAGGTCATGAGACAAGAGAAAAATCAAATGGAGCGATGTAAGGAGTTCCAAAGAATTGGGGTAAGACAAGAAAAATCCTGAAGGCGTAAATGAGAGGAGGTGATAAGAGAGGAGGAAAGAAGAAGGTCATTAGCAGAACAGAGGATGGATGGGGGGAGTATTTTGAGATACGAGCAGAGAAAAAAGGCTTGTATAAGAGTTGGTCCCTTGGTCAAAAACCATGCTCACTCCATATCAATTTTTAAAATGCAGACGAAATTATATACTGTATTTTCTTTGAAAATATGGTGTTATAAGTAGATTATGTCATTTTTGATTCAATCTTCATTAACAAGGGCATCACAAATATTTGTAAAGACAAGGCACCAAATCAATGTAAATATCATTATTATATAATGGTTTAAAAAACTGGTAGAAATTGTATGATTTAAGGCAGAAAAGATAGCTTTTTTAGCAAGATTTAATAAAATTAAGTACACAAAAGTAAATAGATACATAGGAATAAATACTTAGAATATTTTTCCAGCAGAAGTGACAGATTACAGAGAAAGGGAAATAAACATGCTTCAGGTATTGGGTAATCATCAAGTTTGTTAGGTTTTTAAACAAATATTTGAGTAAGACTGGCCATGTAGTTCTTATGTCCTCAATCCATGTCTCTGCCACCCAGATCACCTCTCAGATTGTAAAGCAGTGATAGGCAAACTATTTCACTTGAAGGGCTACATATTTAAGTCCTTAAAGGGGCCACACAATTTTTTTTTAACATTTTTTAACATTTTTGGAACTCAACCTGCCGTCCGGAACAGATTAAGGTTGAGAACCAAGGTGTGCGTGTGTGTACTGCCTATGGAAATGTTCATTTTGTGTGATGACATCCTAATGCGCAATTGGGTAACAGATAAAGAGATTGGAGGACATCTGACAACTATACAACATTTCAATTGTAGCAGCTTAAAGCATCATCTGAATTCAAGGTGTCCTCCCACTTGTAGAAGTAGATCAGCAAAAACAAAAAGGGTACCTCACACTCCAGCATAATTTTGTATATGGTTTAAAAAAAAACATTTCTGTAATATTATCCACATTCTAAAACATTTTGCACATTAGAAATTGTAGTTCTTAAAAACCCTGTCGTAAATATGAAGCTGGTGTTGTCAAACAAGAATTAAGGATTTGATCACATTCATACTTAAATTCCTTTTTTGGTGTCAACCCATCACATTGCTTTAGTTAAATTTAAAAATCAAAAATACACTTTCCAAGAGGACTCGTGGTAAAGAAAATGTAGGAAACACACATGTATCAGCTGGTGCTATCACATTGCAGCCAAGTAAGTTTGGCCTAGATAAAAAAAAGTACGGTATACTATTAGGACTTACAACCTTAACAACCTCATGGTATAAGTATTCTTTCTGATCCTCGGTGTCAAATTAAACTTGATAAATATTTTAAAAAGATGCTGTTAAATAGGTACCAGATCCTTATCATAGATGTTATCTACTGGTACCAGTACATGGATGGATGCTGCTTATTAGGGCATCTATTATTGTCCATCTTTCATTACTTTTAAGCAGTAAAAATCTGTATAAATAACTGTTAAATTTATTGTATTTTTTTTAATTTTTTTTTATTGATTTTGTATAAAAAAAAAAAGACACTGAAAATAGCTTTTAGTTGGAACTCCTCTCATCTTTTACAAACTATGACAGAGTGCGGAGTATACTTCGCTATAGTAACCTTATTTTTGCATTTTTTGTAGCAGAATATTGGGAAATGTTCTATACACACTGTCACAGATTGTAAAAGATGGGAGGAGCTCCAGCCTAATGATGGTGAGAAAGACAGCTATTTTTTAGTGTGAGGTCTCTCACGAAAGCTCAACGCTTTAATTATAATAAATTGAAAAGTGGTCTATTTATTATATTTAGAATTAATTTTTGCTATTGAAGTCCCAAAATATGATATTTTATATTAATGTTATACAAATTATCTATATTAATGTGTCCTTTGGTTAAAGGGCACTTAATTCAGCTGCATTTGGACCACATCACAGTAAAGCTCTCCTAAAAGCACATTGAAATACTTTTACATTTTTTTGAAACACATCCAATACTGAGAAAAAATAAAATCTGTGTTTACATGAGTCACAGACTGCCCACAGGACAGACATGCAGCTATAGTGAGCAAAAGACAAAAATTAGGTTAAACCTTAACAAATCCATCTGTGCAGAGCATGGAATGCGGGAATCACCTAAACAGGTCAACTATGGATTAAATAGTCAGTGCAGTCCTGAGTGCAGGGAAAAACTTAACAATAACTGTTTTCACTGTGCATCTTGGCCATCTGTTGGAGGAGCAGGAGAGGAGGTAAATGGCCATTTAAGTGCCTTGTAATTGTTTGTGAAAGTGCTGGGTACTTGAAGTAATGTTATAGCACCCTTAGCTAGTGAATACATTTTCTAAAATATTAATTGTTAATTTAATTGCACCAGTTCTATATGCTCTAATATATTTAACAAATGTAAAATTATATTTTGCACTTATTATAAATTGGCTATTTTCAAAGCATTTTCAAGTCAATCTGTATAGTTTTTGGCTTATTAATGTAACCAATCCTTATATTAAATTAAAAATGTTAATAAAGTAAGCATTTCAATATCTACTATAGTCACTTAGATGACATTTTTAGCATGGCCATTATTTGTGTACCTCTTTTAGCTATTTTTAAAGTCTTGTTTTCCATTGCAAAATGGACTATTGATTTTGTTTACAGAGGAATGTAACGGATGCCTCAATACTTACATTACATCTTGTTGCTCAAGTTTCAGCCACAATGTCAGCGTAAATGAGCTTTCAATGCTCAGAGAAGGTGGAGTAACAACACAGTCCTTGTGATTATAAAAAATAAAACTAGTGGAATTGATGTTGGATCCAGGATGGAGATCACTTCTGTCTTTTGTAATGCAAGTGCCAAGATCTTGGTGGAGGAGTTGATGGTAAGCAGGTGAGCTAGATCTATATGGACAATCTTGAATACATAGTCGTTGGGTGCAGCTCTTCACGCTTTTAATGTCTATATTACTGTGACAAAACACACTTCTTTCTGGTAAGCCACATGTGGCATGAGGTGGCACTATGGTAACTGGCTTAAATGCTCCCACATTTTCCAGCATTGGAAAATTACCTTGAGTGCAGATTACAGGAAGGTAGATATAACAGACTACCAAAAATAATTCAAAGGCATGAAGGTTTTTAGCAGTACAAAACTGCATTTTGGGGAGGTAGCTAAAACAATTACAAATTAAAGAACAAAAATAATAATATTTTGTATTTTTCATAGTCCATTTTCTTTTACATAATGTGACGATCCATTGTTTGCAACCTGGAATAAAATATAAAATGAATGTATTAATTAGTAAGTCTAGAATTGTTATAAAATTAAAACGCATTAAAAAATATTTGATAAAAAAGTAAATAATTCCAAATATACAATTATTAGGACTACCGATATCAAATATTTCAAGACACATAACTCCTGATAAATCACATATTCTTAGCTAATAGAAGTTTTAAAAATTGGTTAATTAAACTCCACTCCCAAGACAGGAAGCAGGGGCGATCTACCGCCAGTGCACCGGTACAATGCATCAGGGCCCTGCTGCAGTGCCCCTTTTTTTTTTTTTTTTTTACATTTTCAATGCCACTGCCCCCAATATAATTAAAATTATATATATATATATATATATATATATATATATATATATATATATATATATATATAAATAAAATAATGGGTCAAAGCTTTCATGGGAAAGACATACTGGGACATGAGAGACATAGCACCCCCTAGTGGTTAAATCTGGTAATGGTATTGCATGAAAGCCATATGTAAGTGAGCTGGATTATGAATGCATCTAATAAAGGAGAATTAGTAGTGAATGAAAACATGTGTTATATAGAAAAGTTCAGTTTACTTACAAAGTTATTGGCACAAAAGTCAAATCCAGCTGTTCATACCCACAGGACGCTTACATAAGCCGGTTACACACAGGAAATACAGCAGGGTACATATTTTGACCTTCCTAGTACAGAACACAGGAAGTAACTGTTGCAGTTCTTATACTGAGCACATGCCAGAAGCCACTGAGGTGAAGAATGATACAATGTATTAGCCTGATTCTGAATTTGAATGTTATGCTAAATCAGGTGGGATTTTCTAGGGGCGTACATGATCAAATGCAAATGCCTTAAAACATAGGAAATTTTGCTAACTTCAAGGTAAGCTAATTAATATTTATTTTGGGATATTTTCATGTAAAAAAATGTTTTCATACAATACTAATTCTCCTCTATCAGATGCATTCAGAATCAAGCTGACTTACATATCCCTTTAAGTTTAATTTTGGTTTTATTTATTTTTTTGTACACTGTTCATTTTATCTGGGGGGATTCCCCCCATCCCTTATCCCTTTCCTCAACCCCCCCTTCTTAATTTCACTCTAATATTTAAGATATTTAATTCAATTATATAAAAAAAAAAGGAAAAAGATAATTGATTTATAGCTGTTAAAGTTATGAAAAAATAGAAAAAAAAGAACAAGAAGATTTCTATATAGGTGTTGATTAATTGTATTTCTCTATTATTAAAATAAAAAGATTTAAAAAATACAAATATATTTAGATGCTGGTGCAGAAAACCAGTAGATAAAATTCTATATTTCAAGACCCCTACGTTACTATGTTATCCTGTGAAGCATGAAGGCATATAAACAGGCCAGGATTTTAGGATATTGTTGCCTGAGATGATTTCGCACAGTCTCAAGGTTACTGAGAAAATGATTAGCAGACTTGTGATCAAGCAGGGATATGCTCAAATCCTGAACTGTAAATATCCCTTGAAAATTAGATTTAGTGTAGAACAGAGGTTCCCAAAGCAGGCCAAGGCGTCTGGATACAGACAAGGCAATTAGATTTTCCAGAACACGTTGAATATGTATTATTACTATTATTATTATTATATAAATAGAAAATTGCCCGTCAAAAATGACGGGAATAAAATGGTAAGGATAGCAATGCTGGTTGCTCATTGCGAGCCTCTCCTGTACTTCAAACTTTCCTACTTTGCAATGATCACCTTCAGCGTTCATTGCGAGCCCCACGATGAGCGCCTTTTGTGCTCAACTTGAGCCTTGCAATAAGTGCCTTTGGCGCTCATTGCAAGCCTCTCCCTCTCGCAGTGCTCAACGCAAGCCCCGAGATGAGCGCCTTCGGCGCTCACTGCAAGCCTTTCCTCCCACCTACTGTACGGGACGCTCATTGCAGGGTTCGTTAAGCTGCAAGTTTAGGGCTTGGGAATGCCATGTGTCTGTTTCCACCATCTCCCCCCTGCCCCTTCCCTGTGTGTTTCTCCTCCCTCTCTGCTGAATGTTTGCGTGTTACGCCCTGAATGCCGTTTGTTTTATTTTCAAAGTCCCGCATGCCTGGCGTTGGTGAGCCTCGTTTTCATCCTGTTTCAGATATTTTACGTTTTTCGTCCGCCATTTTTTTCCTCGCTTAGCTGATTTTCGATTGACGAAAAACTTCAAATATGGCTCAAAATCGCTTGCAACCTCACTTCCCGGCTCTCCCCCTGTGCTGTGTGTGAGTGTTTTTTTATTATTATTTTGCTTTTTTTTCGAGTTACGCGCTGGAACTAAGTTTGATTGTTAAGTTAGCAAACTGCGTTCCTCGTGGTCAGTGGCAAAGTGCTAGGTGCTTCAACTGCTTGCCTCGCTTTGCGAGGCGAGCAGTGCAATGAGCGCCGTCGGTGCTCATTGAAGCCTAAGTCCACTACGGCTCGCCTCGCTTTGCGAGGCTGGGAAAGTGTTACCAACACTGACAACTATATATGTGGTTATTATAATTATATAAATGTTTTATGGAACCTATATAATAACAACATACATTGGAGAAGTATCCTCTCACGTGTGAGAGAACGCCCACATTAAAGAATATACAATAAAGAATACTAAGTATATAGCAGAATAAAAGACAATGGTATTAGTTTGGTTCAGCTCTAAACTGTGACACATCTGATATATATATATTTAAAAAGGATCATTAAAGAACAATTAAATATAAGTAACAAACATGACCTGTGGTCCTTTATGATCTAAAGCCAGCTGAAAAACACACACCCATTTTTCATCACTTTTCCTCCCATGACCCCATAGGGTTTTCACTCTAAAGGGGGTGGAGCAAGCATTTGAACCTGGCTTCCCTGTGGGTCAGGCTTAGGGCCTCATTCAATTGTGATTTGGCCAATTGAATAAGTTTTTAGTTAGTAAACATCTATCCAAAAGCAAGGTTTTCACTAACTAAAAACTTCTTTAAAAAAATATGTTATGTGCTTATTTAGAGCCCTATTCAATTGGCTGAATCGCAATTGAATGAGGACCTTAGAGTGATTTTACAGTATTTTCTTTAGTATCCTCTATAATAACCCGAATAATAGCTTTTTTTAGCTCTCACAGTACCATGTTTCCCAACTATCTTAAGTTTCTCCTAAATTTTACTGTACCAGTTACAATTGGCATTTAAATGTAACTCAGCTGCACAATTAGACTTTTCATACACAATTATTTCGCTGTAAAAATGTAAATAATATCAATTCAATGTTTTCATCTATTATTTTAGTCATAAAATACATTTTCAATTAATTTAACATTTTTGATCTTACCACTTAAAGGGACTTTGTCAACATAAACTCAAGAGCATAGTTTGAGCTGCATCTCTATGCAAATGATTAACTCGAATTCTACTTAGCTGTTGTGTTGCACTAATAAGTATTACAGTCTCTGAGCTGCAAGTTAACACACTGAGCTGCACAAATAAAACTGTATATCTCAGGAATGAATTACTGAACAGAAAATGTGATAAAAGAATTTGTAGCCAGTCTTCCATGCATTTCAAAATGGGCCCAACATGTTTTAGACATCTGAAAAGTGATCTATTTTATTTCTCCCCATTCCGGGGACATGTCTATTTTAAAGGTTTTCTTGTTACACAAAACAATATATTTTATCACAAATTCCGACTTGACTGAATTTATATAACAGTTTAATAGATATAGGGCCTCATTCAATTGCGATTTGGCCTATTGAATAGGGCTCTATATAAGCACAGAGCATATTTTTTAGTTAGTGAACTTCAATCCAAAAGCTAGGTCTTCACTAACTAAAAATGTCAGTAAAAAAATATGCTCTGTGCTTATATAGAGCCCTATTCAATTGGCCAAAACGCAATTGAATGAGGCCCATATTATTTTGCACAGATCAGTTTATTTTAATAAAACTCTCTAAGGACAAATCAATAATATAATCATGGAGTACTATAATACCCTCAAATCTTCACTCCAAACTTTTTGGGGCTTTTTATTTAAAAATACAACACTTGAATCAACTAATAGTTCACATTTATTCAATTACCAATAAAAAAAAAGTTTGGCAAATTGTGCATATTTGCTATTTAAATAATGTATTTTGAATATATTTAATTTATGTATATAATTCAAACAGAACTATAGGCCCTAATATCCAGCATTCTATATATGTTAATAAAAGAGGATGTTTATTAAAATTCTAAGGGTATCCAAACTGTTGTTATAATGTAATTTATTATTAAACTTAGACAACTAGGGCCTCATTCAATTACGATTTGGCCAATTGAATAGGGCTCTATATATGCACATAGCATATTTTTTTACTGAAGTTTTTAGTTAGTGAAGACCTTGCTTTTGGATAGAAGTTCACCAACTAAAAACGACTCTAAAAAATATGCTCTGCGCTTAAATAGAGCCCTATTCAATTGGCCAAATCGCAATTGAATGAGGCCCCTAGTGTGTCCGAACACCTTAATTGTTTCAATTTCTATCCCCCAGATTCACTAAGCTTTGCAGCGGCTGCAATGGCGACTATCCCCATCATAAATCTACATTGCAGCTTTTAACAATATGCTTCTCAGCCCCTGAAAAGCTTAGTGAATCTAGGGCGATGTCACATCTATGATTTCATTATATTGTTTAGATACTAGAATATTAAGGAAAAGTACAAAATGAATGATCTAACTATATAAGAAATAGTATGTCAAATTATGTTATGCATATTATTATAAGGCAATATTAAGTTATATTTACCTTACCTTATAATAAAGAAGCACACAGCATTGCATGGTCATGTGAAGAGGCACATAAGGAATGAGCAGACCTGCCCGGTGTTTGTATTACTTACCATGCTTTGTGCTGTCTTCCTGTTCCTTCATCCCAGCAAAGCTGATTAAAACTCACTGGTCACCACCATCTGTCTTTTGTCACAGTTAGTAGTTATTTATCTCATATTGTTGTATTAAACCGAGGCCTTTGCATTTCCTGATGCACTTTTACTTCATGCATGTGTCTCTCCATTAAGATGGCGTGTTACGTATAAGGAAATGACCCATCGGCCACCTTCACCTGAGCCTAGTGAGTGTCGTTCTGGAAGGAGCGCTTTCTGACGTTGCTAGGCAGTCTAAAGTCACTCAGCCTTCTTAGCTGTACATACCCCAGCTGTCACTATTTAGGGTCTATTGTTCATATCAAACTCTAATTATTGAGTCTTCTGGAGCATGGTACTAAAATAACAAGCCACAGACCCTTACGTATAGCAGGTACACCGACAGAGCTGCCATACAACACCTGCACCATCTATCTCGTGAAGTCCTGTATTTAAAATAAACTATTTTGAAGAACTACACTTGAAAATGGGCAACATGTTTTAGAATGTAAACAATTCACAATCAATATGTTGCAAATGAAAGTACCATTTTGCTTTCTGCTAATATACTTACTCAGGTGAGAGGAGGCATTAAAAGGGACATGGAAGGTTTATGGATTTCACTAGGACAATAATATACCTATAAATCTATGTACTTTATTTTATTAAGAAGTGCTTATAAGCTATGTTTTTTTTCTGCCTAAAATCATGCATTTTTAACGTGCTCATGAATACACAGACTGTGAAGTGTAGTGTTTCAAATTAGCCAGTCAGTGACCACTCTCAAGCAGCATGTTGCAGAATGTTGCCTCTTACTGGCTACTATGAGACACTGCAACTATGAGAAACCAGTTAGAAACTATTTTTAAGATTTAGGGCTTTTAAGCAACTTTTAATAAAATGGGTAGGTCATAGCAGATAAATCAGACAAATCAAGGTCCACTGGAGAAGGAACTGGCAGTCCACACCAGCATCTTTGTCAAGTTAACCATATGGATAAGCACAACCAGAGACATATGTGAATGGGAATATGGTCACAAAGAGTAAGACACAACTGAATGACTAAAAAACAAAATATTGTGCATTTAAAGTCATATTGTGTACCCATTGTTTAGCAAATGGTATATGATAAGTAAGTTAAAAAAGTTTTGCTTTGCTTAAACAGAGATACCTACTACCTCAAATTGCCTGATTGAGGAATAGCTCTTCCTGATACATGGTAACTCAATTTCATCAAGGTAAAATATGCCAAATATTTTTTGGGGAAAAAACAGGTGAACTACAGATGCAGCTGGGAAAGAAAATAAAGCACAGGACATATATAATTTAAAATATTCTCACATTTCAAAAATCAATGCTGACATTTTTAATTTAATTCCAGGTTATAAATAACAGAATATGTATCGATCTAGGTGTCATAGTGAATATTAGTTCAATAGCTCTTTAAATAATTAGCAATAAAAAATAATGAATTTTAGTTCTAATATATAAGATACACTCACAATCATCATCACAAATGCTTGGACCCAAGGCAAATAACAGACAAAACACTCCCAAATGCCAATGAATCCCCACTGTTGCCATATGCCTTTTCTATCTATATAACACAGAGTATGTCTGTGGCAATCAGTAATAATAATAAATAATTGCACAGACATGTTCAGAGTGAGGCAGTGAATCCTAGAAAAATACAAACATTCTTCAGCATGTTCATTCAGGGGACCAAATCTTTACCTGGACCTATCCTCTTACAGTAGCGCAGCACAAGGCAGCAGCAGTGGCGGTGAGGATCCGCTATATTCCGGTGCCATATCATAGAGTCAAGGATTAGGTAAACTGTTAGCGTTAGGGTGAGGGTTATGGTTAAGGTTGGGGTTAGGGTGAGGGTTAGGGTTAGTTCAAGGGTTAGGCTAACATTATAAGCTTAGAACATATCGGCAGCGGTGCAAAATCTCTGCAGCACCATCTAGCGGTTGGAGGCCGCACTGCAGCGGCGGACATGTGCCGTCACCATAATAGGATAAATCCCTTTACTTACGTATAAGTATTAGCTAGCTACCATCTCTCCTAACTGGCCTACTCTGCCTAACCCATTATATTGGTTTCCTCTGAGAACTCATTTTACAAAGCTCCACATGTTAATGTTGGACTTTGGTTCCCCACAGGGAACATATCTAATACAAATTAATGGCTTTTTGGGGGAGCCTCCTGACCCCCATGAGTGTTTTTTTATAAAGACAAAAATCACAAATATATAAATACAGCTGTGGGTGTACAGGGGAGGTTATGAGATCTTTACCTTGGTTGGTCTCTTGTCCTTTCTGCAAAGAAAAAAGTTAAGCAAACAAATGAGTCAACATTCATGATTAAGAGAGAGATCTAGTAAAGTCATATATAGACCAGCACTAGAAACATGTCTTTGAAAATGCAAACAATTGTTTCAACCTAATTATTAAATTTATGTTGCATGTTAAGTGGTATGTCCCTCCATCCTCTCTAGAATATTACATTACTAGCTACTTGCCCGTCAAAAATGACGGGATTAAAAAAATAAGGCTGGCAATGCTGTTTGCCACACAATGTGAGGCTTTTGCTCCTCTGAGCACCTTCGGCGCTTATTGGGAGCCCTACGTTGAGCGCCTTTGTTGCTCATTGCGAGCCTCTCCCCCGTGTACTTCAACGTTCCTGCTTTGCACTGATCACCTTCGGCGCTCATTGCAAGCCTTTCCTCCCGCCTACTGTACGGGCCGATCATTGCAGGTTTCGTTAACCTGCAAGTTTTGTGCTTGGGAATGCCACGTGTCTCTTTCCACCATCTCCCCCTGTCCCTTCCCTGTGTGTTTCTCCTGTGTGTGTCTGCTGTATGTTTTCATGTTATGTGCTGAAGGCCATGGCCCTCATTCAATTGCAATTTGGCCAATTGAATAGGGCTCTAAATAAGCACATAGCATATTTTTTAAAATAATTTTTTAGTTAGTGAAAACCTTGCTTTTGGATAGATGCTTAATAACTAAAAACTTCTTTAAAAAATATATGTTATGTGCTTATTTAGAGCCCTATTCAATTGGCCAGGGGTAAAGTAACATAATTGGGGGGGGGGGGGGGGGGGGACGGTTGGGAACCAGAAGGTAAATTAGGAATACAAGATATACAGGCGTGGGGAAACCTCCATGGAGGACTTAACATGTCCCTTCGTCGTTCACGCCCATAAAGTACAACTGGGTGGTTGCAGTTGTAATCCCCTTGCAAGGGGAAGGGAGCGAATGGTTAGACTGGATAGGTATGACTCCAAGAGAGAGTGTGGTATGTTTGGAAGTATGGATATAGCCAGGGGCTGCGGGATGGGAGGCGGGGGGGAGGGCCTAGTGGAGGGAAGATAATGCCGGGTTTGAAGATAGTGAGTTACAACGTTAGGGGATTAAATTCTCCGTCAAAGAGAGCCTCCATTTCGAAAAATGCTGATCAAAACAAATCCAGATATTGTATTAATTCAGGAATCCCATTGGGATAAGGGAAGAATATTTCATATGGCCAAACATAGATTCCCTCAAGTATTTAATGCTTGCCATAAAAAAAACTCAGGAGGAGTTTTAATGATGTTTAATAAAAAAATAAAATTAAAAGAAGAATTAGTGGTCTTGGATAGTAAAGGCCGTTATATTATCTGGGTAGCAGAAATAAATGGCGAACATATGACAATAGTAAATGTATATGCCCCTAATAATAAACAAAATATATTTTTGAAGGGAGTATTAAAGAAACTGGATAAGATAGCTATAGGAGGACGCATAGTAGGTGGTGACTTTGTGGTGACACTTGATGCTAAGATGGACAGAAGCTACAAAAAAGTTCCCAAAAACTATAAAGGTATAGAAAAAACAGCTCAGGACTTCTCCAAATTATTGGTGGAAAACCACTTATATGATGCATGGCGCCTTATAAATATAAATGAAAGAGACTATACCTATTATTCTGCATCTCATAAAATGTATTCAAGAATTGATAATATAATAGTGAATGAGTCTTTGTTAAACGCAATTCAATCAGTTAAAATTGGTTTAATAACAATCTCGGACCATGCTCCAGTCACCCTCCAAATACAGGAAAAGGGGGAGATAAAATCTAGCAGGGCATGGAGAATGGATGATAAAATCTTAGAAAATAAGGAAAGACTAAATACTATTAGAATGGAAATTAAAAAAAAATTGGAAATTAATATGGGGTCGGTTCCATTAAATACAACAATATGGAACTCACTAAAAGCATATACAAGAGGTATATTAATCAAGTTGAAAAGCATCTGGGTTAAACAGAGAGGATTGTCCTTACGACTTTTACATATAAAATGGTATAAATTGGAACAAGAAAACAAAATAAAAATAAATGATACCCTTACACAAGAGATAATAACAGTTCGGAACAAAATTAAAAACATTAACCAAAAACGCTCAGACATGAGTCTTTGGCAACTACAACAAAAATCATTTCATTTCAACAATCGAATAGGAAAATATCTCGCGAATAAGATTAAAAAACAAAGATATCAAGATTGTAATATTCCTTATCTTGTAAAACAGGGAATACAAATTTTTAAGCCTAAAGAAATCACGGATCAATTTGCAAAATGTTATCAAGCTTTGTATAATCTAAACTCGGAAGAAAACTTTATAACACCCAAAAGTGAAGACATATCATCATTCTTAGATCAGATTGACTTTCCAGTTATCTCAAATGAGGAAAAGGAGGCTTTAAATAGTCAGATAACGGAACTAAAAATTAGACAAGTTATTAAAAACCTAAAAAACTACACAGCACCAGGCCCAGATGGATTTTCTACAACATACTATAAAATATTTGAGGAAGAGTTAATGCAAATCTTAGTAGCTACATTTAATGAAATTAAAACCACAGGAACATTCCCACCAGAGATGCTTAGAGCCAATATAATCACTATACCAAAATCAGATAAGGAAGCACACTCTTGCAAAGAATTTAGACCAATTTCGGTTATGAATATAGATACCAAAATATATGCGAAAGTTTTGGCTCTAAGACTTACAGAAATATCTAAATCATTAATAGCGTCCGACCAAACAGGATTTGTCCCAGGGAGGCAGGGCGCCGATAATTCCCATAAACTGATTCATTTAATAACTTATGCGAAGAAAAAAGACACCCCCACCCTATTCCTATCCATGGATGCTGAAAAAGCTTTTGATAGGGTAGGGTGGGATTTTATGATGCAGACCCTCCATAGATATGGGTTTGACTCATTTGCATCGGTAACAAATGGAACCCGTCAGGGTTGTCCCCTGTCTCCCATTTTATTCGCATTGACCCTAGAACCCCTCGCTATAGCTATTAGGGCTTCGTCGTACTTTAAGGGGATTAAAGTAGGCAAAAGGGAATACAAGATCTCCCTCTTCGCGGATGATGTAGTAGTATATATGGAGCATCCTCATATATCTATAAAGGCGCTGATGGAAATCATTGCAAACTACAGTAAGGTGTCGAATTATAAATTAAACATAGAGAAATCTGAAGCCCTAAGTGTTAATATTCCAGAGGAAGACGAAGAGCGCCTGACTAGAAGGTATCAGCTGGCCCACACAAAGGGATTTACACACCTGGGAATTAACTTTAGTGATGATATAAGAAGTATTCAAACCTCCAATTTGAACAATTTATATAAATCATCTAAAGAGCTTATTGAGAACTGGCCGGTCAATCAAATATCCTTCTCTGGTAGAATTGCATCAATCAAGATGACTCTCCTTCCTAAACTTAACTATGTATTTAGATCTTTCCCTTTTTCAATCTCAAGCCAATGGACAGCTAAATTCCAGAAGATGATCGATAGATATATTAATAAGAACGGTCAGATCAGAGTTAAAAAAGCAATAATGAGTCAAAAATGTATAAATGGTGGCATTGCATACCCAATGGTTTTTCACTATCAGGAAGCAATTCAATTGGCGCAATATATAAAGTGGAGTCAACCTCTTTCCACTCACCCGGAGAACCAGATTTTAAGTGATATGCTACACAATATCGACCTTAATGCTCTATTGTTCACTCCAAAACTAGCATTAGCATACATTGACCCGAGAGCAACTATTTTGACTATAATGGTAAAAGAGTGGATAAAAATGAACAAAAAATTTAAATTCATAGAGCAATATAGTGAACTTACTCCTTTGACAACATTAGCACGCATGAATTATATCTACTTAGAACCAGAATGGAAAGACAAAGGAATATATCTACTGGGGCACATTATAGATAAAGAAAAAGGAAAAAAATTAGATTATAACATGCTAAAGTTGAAATATAATATATCAACTAAACTTTGGTTCACTTCACATCAAATTTCACGAGTTTTGAAGAATATAAATAAAAACATTACTCGGCAAAGCTTAAACAACGTTGAAATTTTAATAAAGTCCCAAAATACTAGACACTTGAGGCCCTATTAAATTCCAGCCTCGTAAATAAGAGGCTTCTACTTAAGCCCTACGTACTGCAAAGTTTCTCTAAGTTCCAATGCTATTAAATTAGCCCTGCTGCGAGCAACGTATGAGCTACGCAGCAGGGCCGTACGTATCTACACTGCGTAAATGTACATGAGGAGTGACAGCCTGCGAGATGATATCGCAGGCTCCCACTCCTCATCAATTGCTGCGGGGGTCCTAAAAGGGACCTCCGCGGCAGTCCCCCACATAAGCCCTGCCGTGGGGGTACTCCGAATACCCCCCCCCCGGCACCTAAAATTAACCCCCCCTCAATGCGGGGGTCCCCATCGGGACCCCCGAAGTGTCCTCACATGAACACCTTGCTGCAGGGGTCCATAGGAACCCCCGCAGCCCCCCACACATTAACCCCTTGCAGCGGGGGTCCTCGATCGGCACCGATCAGGCCCCCCGCTGCATTTAAAACTTTTAAATTCCCCGCCGCGGCTCCTTAAAGGGGCCGAGGCACACTATTACCCAATCCCGGCCGCGGCACTTAAAATTAACCCCCCTCTATGCTGGGGGTCCCCATCGGGACCCCCGAAGTGTCCCCACATAAACCCATTGCAGGGGGGGTCCCCGATCTGCATAGATCAGGCCCCCCGCTGCATTTAAAACTTTTAAATTCCCCGCCGCGGCTCCTTAAAGGGGCCGCGGCACACTATTACCCAATCCCGTCCGCGGCACTTAAAATTAACCCCCCTCTATGCTGGGGGTCCCCATCGGGACCCCCGAAGTGTCCCCACATAAACCCTCTGCAGCGGGGGGCCCCGATCGGCACCGATCGTGACCCTGCTGCAATTCATTTTTAAATTTCCCGCCTCGCGGGTCCTCAAAGGACCGTAAAGGTCCTGAAAGGACTCGTACTAAAAATATTAACCCCAGGCAACTATAATTACCCCATTAACTCATGGTGGTCAATACAGACCACCATAAGGCCTAAATTAACCCATTAACTCATGGTGGTCAATACAGACCACCATAAGGCCTAAATTAACCCATTAACTCATGATGGTCAATACAGACCACCATAAGGCCTAAATTAACCCATTAACTCATGGTGGTCAATACAGACCACCATAAGGCCTAAATTAACCCATTAACTCATGATGGTCAATACAGACCACCATAAGGCCTAAATTAACCCATTAACTCATGATGGTCAATACAGACCACCATAAGGCTCTATTTAACCCCATCAGTCCCATAAGGGTATATTATTACCATTATGGGCCTGTTACAACCCAACATTAACCACATAAAAGCCATGATGGTCCTCAAGGACCATCATGACACTAAGTACAAACACTACACTATAACCCCCAATAAACCATTTAATCTAAACTAACCTTCTCTACACTAATCTATTAACACTTACACTACCTACCTACACTACCTACCCCCTCATAAACCTCCCCAACACTCTAATTACAAAAAACAAAAAACCTACAGTACAGAAAACAAAAAACCTACAGTACAAAAAACAAAAAAACCTACAGTACAGAAAAAAAAAACAAATTACAACCCCACCCCCCACTACAGAAAACAAAAAAATACATTACAACCCCACCCCCCACTACAGAAAATAAAAAAATTACACACCTCAAAAGGAAAGACAGATAAACACAATAAAATACATACATATAATACATTACATACATTACATACAATACATGTGTCACGACCAGCCAATTTGGGGGACCACGCTCACCCCAAATCTCTCTCTCTCCACGGTCGCAACTTTTTGTTCAGATCTCAACACCAGCAGACACTTCAGATGACAGGTTAGTACGTTCTAACCACACATATAATAACAGATAAACCCCAAATAGTCCAGTGGGCCCTTCTGTTCATAACAGCTAGTTTCCCCCATCCTAGTGTGGCCCAGGAATTCGTCCTGACGGACAAATTTCTAGCCACACTGATCTCACTTGTGCAAGTGATTGTAATAGCCTCACAGTCCACATTTCTTCCAATTCCAATGGGCACACAATTTTGGGCATAGCCTCCATGGCTCAATTGCCAACCGCCTTCCTTGGGCCATGGCACATGCCCCCTTCATCCCCATCCATTGGGGAAAACAATTTAATTGGGCAGCTGCATCTAAAACAGTCCTTGGGCCTATTAGTTCACCCAGTCCAAAGGGTCCCAGGGTGGTACAAAGTCCAGGTGACAGTTCCCAAGGTGACATGGCTCGCCCCCCTCCCAAAAACCAGGGCCAGTGCCCTCCTCTTCCCAATGTCTGAGGGGAAACATTTTCCTTGGGAGTCCCATAAACTAACACCTCCAGGGAGGAACATACCAGTCTGATACTGAACCCAGCATCCATGATGGTGGTCTGGAATGGAGGCTCCACTTTCACCTGCACCGCAGTCTGGGCATGGTAACCCCTCTCACCTGCAGCAATGGTCTGGGCATGGGACTCCATTTTTCCATCTCCTTGGACCACAGTTGGTGCGTTGTATTCCATCTCGCCTCCCTTGGGATCTTTGGTCACTGTGTTCCCTGGCAGGACCTCACAGCTCTCATCCAGACATCCCCTTGGGCCATCAGTTTTACAGACATTCTCTGTCTTCTCAATTGCCTTGTTATTAGCAATTGTGCCCCAGCCATTTGGGTCTGGCTGGCCCCCTTGGTCTGACACAGTCCCAAGGTTGTTCTCGGTGTTCGCCCCTGTACCCATGGCTGGTTCCTGGACTGTAGTTATCCACGGGAACCCCATGTTAGGTTCACAATCCATCTCTGGTTCTTTCCAGAACTCTCCCAGGCCCTCCATCTGGCCTGCTATTCCTGTCTGAGACTCAGGCTCCACTGGTTTTGAGATGTACCCATAATGTATGGTACCCTCCTCATCTGTCCCAGTTGTAGCAAAAATTAACTGGGCCTTGTCCATTTGTATCTCCACATTGGTATTGTCCTGGTCAGAGTCCACAATATCCTCTCCCCAGACCTCTGGTAACCAATCATTTTCCTCCCTGTCCGCCTGACAGGGTTCCTCCCAACTGGATGGCCAAAACCCCTCCATGGATGCCTCATCCAGCAATTCAACATACTCAGCCTCCAGCTGCAGCTCTTGCTGAATCAGGGGTTCCAGCAAATTAGCCTCCGGGGACCATGGTTCTAATCCCAGACCATGACAGCGTTTAAGAAATAAGTTATTTTTCCTCCTTACAGTCCCCATCTATTAGCTCCAATTGAACATAGAGATCCTCTTCAAGGGCACCAACAGGCCCTATCCTGGCATGATACTGTTTCTCTAAGGCAATCTCTTTCCATACCAGTTTCTTCAGCCAGCATGACAGCTCATGGTCCTGCCACAATCCCAGGAACGCCATCCATTGCTTTAGAAGGGCCATTCCTCTGCAGTCCTTTGCCTCTGTCACCTGGCTCTCTTTCTCTACTGGGGATAAGCATTTCCCCTCCACAGGAGCTGAGACAGGGCCATTGCTTACCCTTCTCCTGTTCCCCTGTACCTCCTGTGTGATTTGTATCCGGAGTTCCCTCTGCTGATCCTTAGTAAAACCTGCAGGCATTATCTCCATCCATCTTTGATACCGTCTGGACACTTCCTCCTCCTCTGCTGCAGACATCTCTTCATAAGCTGCCATCCTTCTGTGTTTTATACAGAGATCCCCACCGCTGCCAGCCAAATGTCACGACCAGCCAATTTGGGGGACCACGCTCACCCCAAATCTCTCTCTCTCCACGGTCGCAACTTTTTGTTCAGATCTCAACACCAGCAGACACTTCAGATGACAGCATCATTACTGCAGAGACACGCACCTCAGACCCCTATTCTTAGGATCTAAGAATCACACCCATGTACCTTGGATTAGTACAAGCAGACTCTGACACCACCTGTGTTTAGTGTGTCCAAAGTCAGACTGGCCACTTCTTTATTGTTACAAAGATATATAAAAAAAAAACAGAAAGATGACACAAAACACCAAAGACTTCCCCCAGTTCTAGCCCATCCTCCTAGGCAAATAGCTTGCTATTCCCCCTCACCCACATGATTTCCTGATGTAGAGAGGCATCTAACTTTCTGCTAATTACACCTTTTGTTTCTCCTCTTACAGAGCCATAAAACTAGTTCCCCCTTTCATGAATAAAGCCAGAGCCTTCACACGTGGCCGATCGCAGGGCCATATAAATTCCACTATCCTATTTCTAACACAGATACAGTTTTGCAATGTTAGTCAATTACAGCACCACATGCACTTATTACATCCATGATATAAATGTTAAGCAAATTGTTAGTACCTTCTAACCACACATATAATAACAGATAAACCCCAAATAGTCCAGTGGGCCCTTCTGTTCATAACAACATGACATTACATACATTACATATAATATATTACATATAATATATTACATATAATATATTAAATATAATATATTACATATAATATATTACATATAATATATTAAATATAATACATTACATATAATATATTACATATAATATATTAAATATAATATATTACATATAATATATTACATATAATACATTACATACATTACATACAATACATGACATTACATACATTACATATAATATATTACATATAATATATTAAATATAATATATTACATATAATATATTACATATAGTCCAAATCAAATACCCCCTATCTATCTAACATACAATCTATTTAATTTAAAATAAATCCTAACTATATCAAATACATCCCCCTATCTATCTAATATACAAAAAATCCTAACTACATACACAGACCCTAATTCTAAAATAAAATAAAATAATTACAGTCCTAACTACATACACAGACCCTTATTCTAAAATAAAATAAAATAATTACAGTCCTAACTACATACACAGACCCTTATTCTAAAATAAAATAATTACAGTCCTAACTACATACACAGACCCTTATTCTAAAATAAAATAAAATAAAATAATTACAGTCCTAACTACACAGACCCTAATTCTAAGCTAAAATCAATAAATTAAGACCACTTACCTTTAAGATGTTGCTTCAGATCACTAATCTATGGGTCAAACAAAAAAAAAATTAGTACAAAACATTAACATCCAATAAATAAACATTCTATACATTCTAAATATTCAACTCACCTTTACAGCATGTCCCGTCACTGTTTAGCTCTTCCGGCGCGGCCCTGTTAAAAAAAAAACACAATACATGAATACATTAATACAATATATAAACAATAAATAAAATACACAAATAAACATCTAAATATACATTTAACTTACCTCCCCGCGATGTCCCCGGCCTTCTCTCCTTCAGCCCCGGCTGGGCCACGGAACCATCCGTGCTCTAAAAAAAAAAAAAAAAAAACTAACGGAGGTCTGCACTGGCAGACCTCCCCGACGCTAATGAACCTCCCGGAGTCGTTTCCGGGAGGAAATTGGCATTGGCGGCTTGTGATTGGCTGAAAAAGCTGTCAGCCAATCAAAAGTCGTCAATGTAGGAGCCAATCAGGATGCGCAGATGTCTTTTACCAATCACTCCGTGGGGGTGTATCCCATAGTGATTGGCTGAAGGCATCTGAGCGTTGTGATTGGTTCCCAGAAAGATAGACAAGTGTTTTAGCCAATCAGGGTGGGATATTGGGGTGTATCCCATCCTGATTGGCTCACACATTGACGACTTTTGATTGGCTGAAATTGATAGACAGCTTTTTCAGCCAATCACAAGCCGCCAATGCCAATTTCCTCCCGGAAACGACTCCGGGAGGTTCATTAGCATCGGGGAGGTCTGCCAGTGCAGACCTCCGTTAGTTTTTTTTTGTCTTTTTTTTTTAGAGCGCGGATGGTTCCGCGGCCCAGCCGGGGCTGAAGGAGAGAAGGCCGGGGACATCGCGGGGAGGTAAGTTAAATGTATATTTAGATGTTTATTTGTGTATTTTATTTATTGTTTATATATTGTATTAATGTATTCATGTATTGTGGGTTTTTTTTAACAGGGCCGCGCCGGAAGAGCTAAACAGTGACGGGACATGCTGTAAAGGTGAGTTGAATATTTAGAATGTATAGAATGTTTATTTATTAGATGTTAATGTTTTGTACTAATTTTTTTTTTTGTTTGACCCATAGGTTAGTGATCTGAAGCAACATCTTAAAGGTAAGTGGTCTTAATTTATTGATTTTAGCTTAGAATTAGGGTCTGTGTAGTTAGGACTGTAATTATTTTAGTTTAGTTTAGAATAAGGGTCTGTGTATGTAGTTAGGACTGTAATTATTTTATTTTATTTTAGAATTAGGGTCTGTGTATGTAGTTAGGACTGTAATTATTTTATTTTATTTTAGAATTAGGGTCTGTGTATGTAGTTAGGACTGTAATTATTTTATTTTATTTTAGAATTAGGGTCTGTGTATGTAGTTAGGATTTTTTGTATATTAGATAGATAGGGGGATGTATTTGATATAGTTAGGATTTATTTTAAATTAAATAGATTGTATGTTAGATAGATAGGGGGTATTTGATTTGGACTATATGTAATATATTATATGTAATATATTATATTTAATATATTATATGTAATATATTATATGTAATGTATTATATTTAATATATTATATGTAATATATTATATGTAATATATTATATTTAATATATTATATGTAATATATTATATGTAATATATTATATGTAATGTATGTAATGTCATGTATTGTATGTAATGTATGTAATGTATTATATGTATGTATTGTATTGTGTTTATCTGTCTTTCCTTTTCAGGTGTGTAATTTTTTTATTTTCTGTAGTGGGGGGTGGGGTTGTAATGTATTTTTTTGTTTTCTGTAGTGGGGGGTGGGGTTGTAATTTGTTTTTTTTTTCTGTACTGTAGGTTTTTTTGTTTTTTGTACTGTAGGTTTTTTGTTTTCTGTACTGTAGGTTTTTTGTTTTTTGTAATTAGAGTGTTGGGGAGGTTTATTAGGGGGTAGGTAGTGTAGGTAGGTAGTGTAAGTGTTAATAGATTAGTGTAGAGGGGGGTTAGTTTAGATTAAATGGTTTATTGGGGGTTATAGTGTAGTGTTTGTAGTTAGTGTCATGATGGTCCTTGAGGACCATCATGGCACTTATGTGGTTAATGTTGGGTTGTAACAGCCCCATAATGGTAATAATATACCCTTATGGGACTGATGGGGTTAAATAGAGCCTTATGGTGGTCTGTATTGACCATCATGAGTTAATGGGTTAATTTAGGCCTTATGGTGGTCTGTATTGACCATCATGAGTTAATGGGTTAATTTAGGCCTTATGGTGGTCTGTATTGACCATCATGAGTTAATGGGTTAATTTAGGCCTTATGCTGGTCTGTATTGACCATCATGAGTTAATGGGTTAATTTAGGCCTTATGGTGGTCTGTATTGACCATCATGAGTTAATGGGTTAATTTAGGCCTTATGGTGGTCTGTATTGACCATCATGAGTTAATGGGGTAATTATAGTTGCCTGGGGTTAATATTTTTAGTGCAAGTCCTTTCAGGACCTTTACGGTCCTTTGAGGACCCGCGAGGCGGGAAATTTAAAATTGAATTGCAGCAGGGTCACGATCGGTGCCGATCGGGGCCCCCCGCTGCAGGGGGTTTATGTGGGGACACTTCGGGGGTCCCGATGGGGACCCCCAGCATAGAGGGGGGTTAATTTTAAGTGCCGCGGCCGGGATTGGGTAATAGTGTGCCGCGGCCCCTTTAAGGAGCCGCGGCGGGGAATTTAAAAGTTTTAAATGCAGCGGGGGGCCTGATCTATGCAGATCGGGGACCCCCACTGCAATGGGTTTATGTGGGGACACTTCGGGGGTCCCGATGGGGACCCCCAGCATAGAGGGGGGTTAATTTTAAGTGCCGCGGCCGGGATTGGGTAATAGTGTGCCGCGGCCCCTTTAAGGAGCCGCGGCGGGGAATTTAAAAGTTTTAAATGCAGCGGGGGGCCTGATCTATGCAGATCGGGGACCCCCGCTGCAAGTGGTTAATGTGGGGGTGCTGCAGGGATCCTGATAGAGACCCCTGCAGCATGGGGATGTGTATAGGGTGCAGGGGGGAGCCTCACACTGCTGTCTCGGGCTGTTCCAAGGCAGCACGTAGAGGCTTTCGGATCCCTTGCGTGGACTTTTTGTCCACGTAGGGATTCTTACGATATGCAAGACTCGTGCATAGATTTAAGGCTACGTAGCTCTCTCGGAGCCTATTCTCGGCCATTTTCTCGCAGTCATATCGCAAAGCAGGCTGCGAGAGATTCGGTTCTCGCAAACAGCAGGAAAACTGCCTTTTGCGAGCACCGAGAGAACTACGAGGGAGAATTTAATAGGGCCCTTGATTTCTAAGTGTAGTGAGATCATTTATAAGCAAATACAAACGGATACAACTAGACCTATGGACCTCTGGGCTAAAGATATGCAGCTAAGGATACCTAAAGAGTCATGGCAACAAGCCTTAAAATCTCTAAATAGGTTTGTTAAAGAGAGAAATTCAATTTAAATTACTTAATAGATGGTACTGGGTTCCCTCCAAAATCTACTTTATAACATTTAAACCAGAAATTAAATTATGCTGGAGGAACTGTGGGAAATCTGCAGATATGTTCCATATATGGTGGGAATGCCCTATAACCCTTCATCTTTGGAAGGAATGTTCTGAATACTTATCTATTATATTTAAGACAGAAATGATAGTAAAACCGCAGATGGCCTGGTTTAATATTTTCCCCCCTAAGATGGAAATAAAAAATAAAGCGTTTATGGCTCAAATTTTTCAGGTAGTAAAAACTGCAATTGCACGAAATTGGAAGAAAGAGGATCTTCCAAAACTAACTGAAATATTGGCCATGATGGGATACAATAGGGAACTAGAGAGGGATTTTAATATGGCATTTCAGCTAAAACAAGACCCTGTAAAATGGGTAGTTTGGGACTCAATTTTTAAGTAACCTCTACGGGGTAATCTCACAAAGACACCATATCTTCCCTGGCAGATCGATCCCTCCCTGGCTCTTCCTCCCTACCTTCACCAAGCTGGCTAGAATATGAGTGGAATGAAAGGGTGTGATAGGATATGTAAGTAATTTAGGAGAGAAGTTTAACTGGTTAATCTCTCCATTAGGTTGAAGAATATTCAACCAAATATTAAAGTTTGGATTTCATTCATAGCCATATGTAAGTTTAATACAATGATACACTTAAAGTCTATTAATAGCAATAAACATGAAAGAACAGTTACACTCTTATGATTATTGTTATAATGTCAGGGCACAAATGTATGCCTTCCGTATTTTTGTCTGGCTGTGTATATAATATGTAAGGTATTATTTATGTAAATGGAGATTTTAAATTTGAAAAAAAAAAAAAAAAAAAAAAAGAAATCTACAGAACTACCATTCCAAATTGTAATTTACCAGTTAAATCAAAATGACAACTGTTGATATAGTTCAGTTTTAGCTGCCACATTCCCATTGTGTAGTTCTTCATTTAAATTGACATGGAAGGTTTTTGGATTTCACTAGGAACATACTATACCTTTGTATCTCTTTACTTTTGTGTACTTGGGTGACCCTACATGGTATAGGTCCGAGGTGGAGATCCAGAAGGTGAAATGCACAATAGCAAAACTATTAAGAACTAGCGACTTGCCCATCAAAAATTACGGCATGATATAGTGTCATTGTGTTTTCTGTCATTGTGTTTTATGTACTCTCTGTGTACCCTGCATGTCTCTTTATTGTCTCCTCCTCCACGCTCCCTCTCCTGTTTCTCCCCCCATTTCTCCCCCCTCCCCTGTTTCTCCTCCACCTCTCCCTCCACCGTCCCCCCCTCGTTTCTCCTCCCCCCTCCCTCCCCCATTTCTCCTTTCCCCCACTCCCTTCCCCATTTCTCCTTCCTCCCTCCCTCCCCTGTTTCTCCCCCACTCCCCTGTTTCTCCTCCCCTCCCTCCCAGCCCCTTATAGCTCACTGTGGCAATTCACATGGCCAGGGGGCCCCCTGTACCCCTGTCAGCCCAGTCACCCTAACGGCCTCTTATACCCCTGTGGAACTCCCGTGGCGCCCCTGCAACCCCTTGGGGCCCACTGTAGCCCCCTACAGGTCCCAGGGGCCCCCATCAGGCCCTGTGGCCCCAACGGCACCTTATGGACCCCCTGACCTCTTGTGGGTCACCTGCAGTCCCTTATGGCTCACTGTGGCCCCCCAGGGCCCCCTGTGCCCCCAGCAGGCCCTGTGGCACTCATGGCCCTTGCGCACCTCCTGTGGGTCACCTGCAGTCCCTTATGGCCCACTGTGACCCCCCACTGTGCCCCCTGCAGGCCCTTTGGCTCCCACAGCTCCTCATGGCCCCCACAGACCTCTTGTGGCACCTCGTGAACCTCTGCAGCCTCCCTCAACCCCCTGTGGCCTCCCTCTGCACCTTGTGGACCTCTGTGGCCCCCTTTGACCCTCTGACATGCAGTGGACCCTTCTCACCCCAGGAAGTAGAGTGCAGCACCGGGCAGGTAAGAAAGTTTTTATAGCACTATAATATATATAGATGTATCTGTAAATGCGTATATATGTATATATATATATATATATATATATATATATATATATATATATACATACACATATATATATACCGTATTTTTCGCCGTATAAGACGCACTTTTTCTTCCCCAAAACTGGGGGAGGAAAGTTGGTGCGTCTTATACGGCGAATATACCTTTTCAAACTGCCTCTGTCCTCTTGATCTCACCCCAGCGCTTCCTACCAGCATCGCGTCGGCCGGTGCGTCCTAGTGACTTCACACACGCAACGCTGCAGTACACGAGGAGTGCTGGTAGGAAGCGCTGGGGTGAGATCAAGATGGCAGAGATCAGAAGAAAGGTGAGGATCAGGGGGGTCAGGGAGGATCAGGGGGGTCAGGGAGGGTCAGGAGGGTCAGGGAGGGTCAAGGGCTCCCAAATGCTGCAGTATATGGATATGTATGTGTGTATGTGTATGTGTGTGTATGTGTGCATGTATGTGTGTGTATATATGTATGTATGTGTATGTATATTTATGTGTGTATGTATATGTATGTATGTGTATCTATAAAGGTGAGGATCAGGGGGGTCAGGGAGGATCAGGACGGTCAGGGAGAATCAGGAGGGTCAGGGAGGATCAGGAGGGTCAGGGAGGGTCAAGGGCTCCCAAATGCTGCAGTATATGGATATGTATGTGTATGTGTGTGTGTGTGTGTGTATGTATGTGTGTGTGTGTATGTATGTGTGTGTGTATGTATGTGTGTGTATGTGTGTGTATATATGTATGTATGTGTATGTATATTTATGTGTGTATGTATATGTATGTATGTTTATATATATATATATATATATATATATATATATATATATTTGTGTGTAATGTAGGTGTGTATCTGTGTGTAAAGTGTATTTGTGTTTGATTCAGATTTTTTTTTTCTTGTTTTCCTCCTCTAAAAACAAGGTGCGTCTTATCTGCCGGTGCATCTTATAGGGCGAAAAATACGGTATATATATATATATATATATATATATATATATATATATATATATACATACATACAGTGGTTGTATATATTAGCACCAGTGCCCTCCATTCACTAGTTCACCACTCTGTCTAAATGAGGAAAAGTCCTTCATCTTTTTAATGAATAATACTGCCAATCGGACTCCTCCCTGAATCAATACTCCCTCTCTAATTAACCAGGAAACCCTAAATGCCCTATTTATTCAAACAAATATCCCAAATTCACAAATTCATTGTCACGCCTCCTTTGGTAGAGAATTCCACAGTTTAACAACCCTTACTGTGAAGAACCCTTTTCTTTCTTTAAGGTGGAATCTTTTTCCTTCTGATCTCAAGAGATGTCCTCTTGTCAGTTGAAAACATCTTGGCACAAAAAGTTCACTTGACAAAGCCTTAAATTGACCCTGGATATATTTATCATAGCTCCTAATTTGGTTAGTCATTCTTCATAACTTAGCCCCTCCTTATTCGTTTTTCTGCCCTTCTCTTTACTTTTTCCAGCTCTAAAATGTCCTTTTTATGAAGTGGTGCCCAAAATTGTACTCCATTTATCCAAATAAGGGCGTACTAGGGATTTGTTTAGTGGAATAATCATATTTGCTTCCCTTGATTCTATACACTTCTTAATACATGCTAATACTTTATTTGCCTTTGCAGCTGCTGCTTGGCTTTGAGCACTGTTACCTAGGTGGTTGTCCACAAGCACTCCCAACCCCCTTTCAATATCTGATACCCTGAGATTTGCTCCATTAAGATTATAAATTGCATGGCTATTTTTCCTTCCCAAATGCATAACTTTACATTTATTGGTATTAAATCTCATCTGCATTTAGTCGCCAATTTCTCTAATTTATGCAAATCCCTTTGGAGGGAAAGTACCCCACTTACCACATTAGTCTGAGTATGTTCCATTTACAACAATCCTATGCTTCCCGTCTTTTAGCCAGCTCTCAATCCATAAGCAGATGTACTGCAATCCCAGGATCCCTTAGTTTGCACAATAGTCTTCCATGTGGCACTGTATCAAAAGCCTTTGCAAAATCCAAAAAAACTACATCCACTGAGTTGCCTTGATCCAAGTTCCTACTAACCTCTTCATAGAAACGAATTAGATTTGTTTCACATGACCTATCCCTCATAAATCCATGTTGACTCCTACTTATAATCCTGTTCAAATAGACATATTCTTATATATTATGTCTTATTAACCCTTCTAAAAGCTTTCCCACTACAGAAGTGAGGCTCACTGGGGAGTGATAGGACCACCAGGGATAAGCTCCTTATCACCCTATAATGTTATAATGTATTATACTGTATATGTAACATATATGTAACAAACAAACTCTTCATATATATATATATATATATATATACATATATATATATATATATATATATATATATATATATATATACATATATATATATATATATATATATATATATATATATATATATATATGTACTGTATATATATACTGTATATATACCCAACTCACCTGACTCCAAGTCAACTCCCTGGAGAATCTCTGCCTGTCTGCTCCGCTGATCTCACCAGCTTTCCACATTGAATCTCTGTTCCTCGCCGAACCAATAAGCATCAGAATCCCCTCACCTTACCCTCTCTCCCTTGCGCCCCCTTTCTACTGTCTCACCTGAATTTGCTCATCTTCTCCCTGCTCCAGCAGCCTCTCAGACCACCCACATGCCTCTAGCAGCATGCTCCCACGCAGTTAGCCGCTTCTGCCCTCTGACCTAACTACAGTTTGTGCCCCAGTCCGGTCTTTCCTGCCTCCCTCTTCTACTACCCGTTTGCCCCCTCCTCTCCGCCAACCCCCTGCCCTTCCCAGCATTTGTTCTGTCTTGCTCGGCCCTAGCCTCGGTTCTCCCCATCCCACATGGTTCTCCAGACTCACCTGCCCCATCGCTCCCCTCCTCTCTTAGCCCAGGTCCTACAAGAACCATAAATCACTCAGTTGAGAAAAAGGTCCTTTTTAGGAAACCAGTAATAAATATACATGTGAATTTATATACGTATGTGTATGTGTATATGTTTATATGTATATATATATATATATATATATATATATATTTGTATATATGTATGTATGTTTATATATATTTGTGTATGGTATGTACAGTATGTATATATATATATATATATATATATATATATATATATACTGTATATATATATATATATATATATATATATATATATATATGTACATATTAGGCTGAGCAGCTGAGCCCATTTAAAAGTACTGTGAGACATGTACCTTTTGTCTTCTCATAGACTGCAGCATCTGAACATTACAATTAACCTTTAAAGGTCCATGCAGGGGAGGGCATTGACCATAGGCTTGTAGCGTATGTATTGCCATGGTACTACAATACTATCTCCTGTCTCCTTCCCAACCTGGCGCTTTCCCAGCTGCCCCACCCACCATTCTCCCAGCTGCCCCGCTCTCTAAGTCGCCCCACCCACCGTTCTCTGTCGCTACACTCTCTCTGTCGCCGCTCCCAACTCTCTCTGTCGATGTGCTCTGTCGACCCATTCGGCACTCTCTGTCGCCTTGCTCTCTGTCACCCGCCCGCTGCTCTCTTCTGTCACCCCACCCACCGCTCTCTCTGTCGCCCCGCCCAGTGCTCTCTCAGCCACCCCGCTCTCTCAGATGCCACGCCCCCGCTCTCTCAGTTGCCGCCGCTTTCTGTCACCCCGCTTTCTGCTTTCTGTCACACCGCCCCTTGTTCTCTGTCGCCCCGCTATCTCAGTTACCCCGCCTGCTGCTCTCTGTTGCCCCCAACTCCTTGTGCCTCCTGATATATGAAGTCGCATCTCACTTCAAACTCTTATTCGGGCCGAAATAGTCACCTCCTACAAAATCCTTATATTCCTCCTGGACGGCCGCCCTCACCAGGTATTCCCACCGGCACCACAGATCCGTACAGCTGGTCACGACCAATGCCCTCACATTCTCCATCCTATATAAAACCAGATCTCACGACCCCTCTACAATGTCCCTTCTTAGGAAACTGGTCCTATGCTCCATGACCCACAACTTCATCATTTGCCCATGCTTAGCTGCATTTCCAATCTGTAACAATAATTAAATTTCCTCACTATCAGCTATATTTGGGGGTTTATAGTATACTCCTACCAATAATCGTTTAGAGTTTGCTGCTCCACTATATAACTCATATAACGCATATATAGGCTTAAATTCTGGCTTAACATACAGACAAATCCCTCATCCTCTTTTACCATTGCCCCTATCTTTCCTAAATAGGTTATAACCATCCAGATTAACAGTCCACTCATGAGATTCATCCCACCACGTTTCAGTAATACCTATAAAATCCTAACTTGCTCATTTTTTCTAACAAGCATCATTGGCTATTGACTTTACTAACCCTTCCCCTTCTCCACCCCCATGACTAATTAATTTAATTAAAACCCCTCAATCATTTTTACCATCCTTTCCCCTAGCACACAAGCTCCCTCATCACTAAGGTGCAATCCATCCCTGCTAGAGAGATTGTACCCAAGTGAGAAGTCAGTCCAGTGCTGTAAAAACCCAAACCCCTCCTTTTGTAGCCATGCATTAACCTCTCTTAGCTCGTTCTGTATCCCTGGGCTAGCCTGTAGCATTGGTAGTATCTCAGAAAATACTACCTTGGAGGTCCTTGCCTTCAGCTTATTCCCTAGTTCTCTAAAGTCATCCTTTAGGACACTCCATCTTCCACTAACTTTGTCATTGGTACCAATATGTACCAAACCCGCTGGTTCATTTCCAGCCCCTCCCAATAATGTATCTACCCGATCTACAACATGCAGAACCCGAGCACCCAGGATACCGCAAACTGTTTGCTATCTGGGATTTGAGTGACAAATCACCATGTCTACCTTCCTAATCTCGCCACAAGATTGCACACTTTTAATACTTTCATCCCATTGCGTGGAACAGATATAAAATATATGTAAGAGTTGTCATCTTTATTGAAGTATCTCTACACATATTACCTATCCAGAACAAAGAGAAGACATGACATTGGTCTATCCGTGCATGTGTTTATTTAGGAAAAAGTGAGGTTTGTTGTTGTTGGTTTGTTTTACTTTAAAATGTTGATATTTGGATTTTCTGTTAGACATCAACACTGAGAACATCTAAAATGTTTAATTTTTTTAAGTATGAAATTGTATTTTTTATTCTGATAATAAAACATGCATTGTCAGCTAGGTAGGATGAAAAAAAAATTGACATAACATTTCTAATTATACTAAACCACATCATTCCAAATTTAGTACATTTTTGTAATAAAATTACTATTCAATTGTGTATATTGCATTAAGCAGAATACCAAAAAAGTGAAAATGATTTATTTGAAATGCATTTCTGAATAAAATGTTTTTTAAATATTACTTGTTTTAAGAAAAATAATGTATTGAACATTTCTGGAAGCCATCATACTAATATAAATACCTCTCTGTCTATCTTTCTACTCATTAAGAATATTTTAAAGTGATAATGCACTCTTTCCTCATTTCAGACATTCATTTTAAATAATATGCAAAACATGGAAATTAGCCTCATTGTACTAACCCTATTAATTGAAATTAAGATCGGTATTAAAAATGGGAATTTTTGCAACAAGATATATTCCTAACACCCTAAGGAAATTTACACTATTGATGAGTAAAATAAGGAAATTATTTTTGAATAGTTATCTCTGCCACTGCTTAATGCAGAAGATAATTCCTAAAACAATATTCGAATTTTCCTTTACTAATGATTATCATATTATATTTAGCATACGTAGCTTCTAACGCACTGGGAAAATGCGTCCAGTTGACTGATGTCTTTGAAATACATTGTAATACAAGTCCAATGTCAGTAAGAATTGATTAGCGCCTTATAATGATAATTCGTAGAACACGTTCATTGTTCAGAAAATTTCCTCTAATGAGTAACTGAGGGTAGTGGTCTTTTCCTAGATAAGAGATGAATACAATAGGTAAAGTATGAAGGAGACAGACTATGGAAGAAAGGCATGGCAGGCATATTAAATGGCTAGCATTTACTCATAATATATTCATTTTTATATAAAAGGTACTTCTTTGAAAAAGAATGCATTGAAAGCAAATTAATTGAGTAAAAAAAGTGATAGAGTGCTGTATTCGTTTGAGAAGAAAGTAGGAAAATTACTGTACCAAATTATATTTACTACAATTAAACACAATAAACTTGTAATTAATATCTATATTTTACCTTTTATCCTATACAAATGATAAATGTATAATTTCATTCACAAAAATATTGCAATATGTAATTTGGACTTCTAACTATTTTGTTGTTTATAAGTTGAAGCAAATAGACGCAAGATAAAAATGGAATAAATATACAGACTATGGATTTTTTACCAAATTAAATACACTATTTACTTAACTACATTTTAATAGAGTACAGAAAAGTAAAAAATAAATTAAATATAATGCAGAAGTATGTATAAAGTAGTTGCAACAAAATGATAAAAAGAAATAAAAAAAACAACAGAATTCATTTAAATATATGTTGGCTGTTATCTGCTAATCAGCATATTTAGAAAAAATAAGACTTTAAGAAAATGCTTGGCATAAAATCTATATTATATGAAATCAAATGTGTTTTATATTGTACCTGTTATTGTATTGTAATTGTGATATTTGCTGAATTATATAATAGTTTGAGTAGATTTAATTCAATCCATCCACTATTTCATTAACACTATGAATATCTCAATTAAAACTAATGAGAAAGGTGGGAACTCTTAGTATATTGCACAGGAAAAGAGTGTAATGGAAATATCTACTATTTCTAGAATTTAAACTGTATTAAAATAGTTCTACAGATGCTTATTAATCTGTAAGTTATTTGGGAGTGACAAAACCACATTTATGCCATGGTTAACTGAATGAGAATTGTCACTGTCCCCTTGGTATTCTCCAAGTCCTTTGCAAAGTCAATTCAAATATTTGACATTACCACTTAAAATTTATAGTGATAGGAAGCAAGTGACCATGATAGATATTTACATATGCCAGTTCTGCTTGTAGAGTAATCTGTATCTATACGCTTTGTGGGCCACTAACTTGCAAAAATTAATGTCCTATGTAATGAAGTTATGGAGTGTCATTTATGAGAGAATTGCAAAAAAAGTAATAGAAAAATTCAGACTAGACAGAGAGAAAGATCTATGCTATTTGCCTAGAAAGGGCATATTCAATTAACACAATTGATTATTTAAACAAAGTATATATAGATTGGTTTGATTTTAAAACTTTACACATTTTAGTTGTCTGGTTTTACATTTGAGTGAAATGTTAGTGACAAAATATTGTAAAATAAAAATAAATTACAGGGCAATATATATATATATATATATATATATATATATATATATATATATATATAACTCCCAAAAACGGAAGGAATACTTACAGGTACCAAAGACCACTTGTAGAGGTTTGAATAGCCTTTGCTCTGTGTCGCAGCAACACCTAAAGAGTAAGGACACTGTCTCTGCCCAACTACACCGGCCCCTAAAACCCCAACTCCTGCAAGGGGGGTCCTTGATGTTAGGTGCCAGGGAGTAAAAGTCTTTTATTGGTAATGTAGGATTTTATTTGGTAATTAGTGGGGTGTTTTTATTTTTTGTAAGTAGTGGGTTAATTTTATTTGATTAGGGAGTTAGCTATTTAATTAGGGGGGATAGATAGTTAATTAGGGGCATAGATAGTTCATTGGCATGAATAGGTAGTTATATTAGGGGTGTTTATTAGAGGGGGTTAATAGTTAATTAGCGGGGGATTATTTTGGATAATTACAGGGGGTAATTTAGTTAATTATAGTGGGTTCATTAATTATATGGGGCTTCATTTAGATAGTTAGAGGGGGTTAATAGTTAATTAGAGGGGTACATTAATTAGTGGGGGGTTAGTTTAGTTAATTAGAGGGGTAATTAATTAGAGGGGGATAGTAGTTAATTAGTGGGGGTAAGTGGGTGGGTTACTTAATGGAGGGGCTTACTTAGGTAGTGAGGGGAATTAATTAGGTATAGATAGGGTTAATTAGGTATCAATGGGGTTAACTAGGTAAATAAGGTAGTGGGGGATTAATAAGGTAAAGGGGGTTAATAAGGTAGAAGGGGGGTTTATTACAATTAAAATTAGGGAGTTAATTTATTCGTTTATTGAGGGGTATATTAGTGTAGTATAGAGTAGTGCATAGACTTAGTGTCATGAGGGTCCTAGTGGACTTTCATGGCACTTATAGTGTTAATGTTAAGGTTAACTATTGTCCCATAAGGGTCTATATAGACCCTTATGGGACTTATGGGGTTAATTAAGGGCTCATGGGGGTCTGTATGAGTGATAGGGGTTAACTTTAGATGCTGCCGGGGGTACTTGTAGTACCCCCACAGAGGGGTTAACCATTTAGATGCCACTAATCATTTAAAGACCCAATTCAGGGGTTAATTCATGTTGTGGTTGCTTTAAGGACTCGCTCTGCGGGTGGGGTTTAATGTTGAGTGCTGGGAAGTCCCAATGTCGACTCCCTGGTTTATGGGGGTTAATAGATTGCAGGGCGTCCTGATCAAGACTGACTACTTGGAACTACAGTGTAGCATTCAGTGTTCTGTTCCTCAGCGTTTCCTTTAGAGGAACGAGCCACACCAGAGGATCAGGTTTGGAAACTGGCAACCTATGCATTATGTAAAGTGTGAGCAATTTAAATGAAGCTTAGAAAGAAAAAGATAATTTAGTGTGAGCATATAATTGTAGTATGTAATATTGGTGATTATACTGCCATTCTGCTTTAACTTCAAGATCATTGAGTATTAATCCATATCAGACCCCAGTACAAAGATTTATGGAGGAATGGACAACACGGCTGAATATGTAAACATTCATATAATTATAGGTGAACATAGCTGTATATGTATGCATTCACGATAATAGTTTTCATAGTGTGTAACGCTCCCACAGGGCATGCATATTGGTAGCGGGAGGTTACACACTATGGGCCTCATTCTATTAAAGGCCATAAAATGGCTGCAAAGCTGCGATTCCTTGCGAGGGTGCTGCTGCCCTAGTAGCCCTACGTCTACATTGCTATTCAAATGAAAGGGTTTGCAGCACACACCTTCCTACAGCCGATCGCAAGCCATCCAATCGGCTGTTAGCTTTGGCTGGCTTGGACCTGATCGTGGGCGTTAGCCCACAGATCAGAGTGCAAGCCTGCCAAACTAAAAAGTGGGAAATACATTCAATGCAGCACTGTACAGCGCTGTAATTGATAGGTGACACATTGGGGGACATGAGGATTACATGTAGTACATTGGCTAGCTGGCACATCGCCACTAGCCAATACTGTCACTTGTGGCCGCAGTCTGCCAGCTTGGAGATCGAATTGCTGCCTTGGAGGTCATCCAAGCCCGGGACTAGGGATTGGATGACCCCCAAAGCAGTAACCCCGTTCTCCAAGCCCGAAGACTTGTGGCCACAAATGACAGCGTTGGCTAGCAGCATGTAATACATGTCATTCTCATGTCCCCCAATGTGTCCCCTATCAATCACAGCACTGTACAGTGCTGCATTGAATATCTATTAACCCCTAAAGATATCAAACCTCCTGCTACCGTTCCTTAAAGGGACTGCTGCACACTAATGATTCCGCCATGCCACAACTAAAATTAACCCCTCCATGCTGCAGGGTCCACATCAGGACCCCTGGAGGGTCCGCACATTAACCATTGCATTCAAAATTCTAATTTCCCGTCCACACGGGTCCTTAAACTATACTCCATTAACCCTTTAACCCTAACTATACCCCATTAACCCATACTAAACCTAACCTAACTGGAGCTATTTAACCTCCTCCAGGAGCCTCATGGCACTAAGTACAATCACTACACTACACTATCCCCATAATAAACATCTAAATCTAAACCAACCCCCCTCTACCCTAACCTATTAACCCCTACCTACCTATCACTACCTACCTACCCCCTATTAAACCCCCCACCCAACTAATTACAAAAATAAAAAAACAATGTCACCAAAAATAAAAAAAACATGTTAAAAAATAAAAAAGTAAATTGCAACTCCCCACTACAAAAAATAAAAAAGGACATTGCAAACCCCACCCAATACAAAAAATAAAAAAAGGACATTACAAACCCACCACTACAAAAAAATAAAAAAAGGACATTACAAACCATACCCCAATACAGAAAAAAAAAAACCCAGAGCTCTGCACTGGTAGAGCTCCCCGACACTAATGAGGCTTCTAGGCCTTCTTCCTGTAAAAAACAAATGGAATGACGACCTTCTGATTGGCTGAAATGCCTGTCAATCAAAGTGCAGCCAATCAGAAGGTGACAAGGTGTCAGCCAATCAGAATGGGATACACCCGTGAATTTCATTCTAATTGGCTGATGGACCTGTCAATCAATTTTAAACCAATCAGAAGGAACTATTGCCTGCAACCAATCAGAATGATATACACCCCCACAGGGAGTGATTGGCTGACGGCATCTGCCAATCTGTCAATCAGATAGAAGCCAATAAGAACGTGCAGATGCTTTGAGCCAATCACAATGGAAAACACTCCCACAGGTGTATTAAAATCCTGAGTGGCTAAACGGAATAGCGCTTTCTGATTGGCTGTTGTCACTGTCAATCAGATAGTAGCCAATCAGAAGGCACAGATGCCTTCAGCCAATCACCCAGTGGAGTTGTATTCCATTCTAATTGGCTGAAGGCAATAGTGCTTTCTGATTGGTTCAAAGATGACTGACAGCTCCATAAGCCAATTAGGATGGACAGCTCCATAAGCCAAAAAGTCTGATTGGCTCACACTTTGGCACCTTCTGATTGGCTGAAATTTGATTGACAGCCATTTCAGCCAATCAGCAGACACCATTCTGTTTTTTTTTTTTTATCTGAAGATGGCCTATAAGACTCATTAGCGTTGGGGAGCTCCACCAGTGTGGAGCTCTGTAATTTTTTTAGAGCGCAGGTTTTTGAAGGATCCAGCCGGGGCAGAAGATGACAAGTCCGGGGACATCCAGGACAGGTAAGTTTAATGTATTTTATGTGTAATGTTCATCATGTTTTGTATTAAGTGTATATGTTGTACTAATGTTATGTATCTTTTTTTGGGGCAGATCCGGGGAACAGAAGAAGATGGATGGGGACATGCTGGAAAGGTGAGTTTAATACTGTATTTACAATGTGTATTTGTTATATGTAGTGTTTTGTACTTATTATATGTTTCTTTTTTTCCTAGCGGTTTCCTTTTTTCCTGAAGGAACATCTACAAAAGTAAGTGGTCTAAATTGTTCTATTTTAGCTTAGATTTAGGGTTTAATGTATTTTAGATAGGGGATTATGTATAGATAGGTTGTTATGTAGCGACTTGCCCGTCAAACAATGACGGCAATAAAATTGTTTGGCAGGTAATGCTGTTTGCCACACAATGTAAGGCTTTTAGTCCTCTGAGTACCTTTGGCACCTTTGGTGCTCATTGCAAGCCTCTCGCCTTGTGTACTTTTGCTCCTCTGAGCACCCTGGCAGTTCATTGTAATCTCCGCGCTGAGCGCTTTTGGCAAAGCGAGTCTCTCCTGTGTTTTTTTTTTTTTTTACATTTATTTTGTTATAGATAGGTGGTCATGTATAGATAGGTGGTAATGTATTGTAGTTATTATATATTTATAATATATTTGTTACTGTAATGTTATGTATATTTGTGTATGCCTTTTTTTTGCAGGTGTGTATTTTCTTTTTGTAGTGGCGGAGGGTTTGTAATGTCTTTTTTTTATTTTTTTATTGGGGTGGGGTTTGTAATGTCCTTTTTTTTGTAGTGGGGGGGTTGTAATATAAAAGTACATGTTGGTGACATTGTTTTTTTTATTTTATTATAATTAGTGGGGTGGGGAGTTTAATAGGGGGTAGCTAGGTAGTGTTAGGTAGGCAGGGGTTAATAGCTTTAGGGTGGAGGGGGGTTAGACCCTCATGGCACTTATGGGGTTAATTATAGGGTTCTCATTGTCCTATGAGGCTCTTCATAGACCCTTATGGGACTGATTATGTTAAATAGAGGCTTACGGGGGTCTGTATGGACCCCCATAAGTGATGGGGCTATTTGGAGGCTTATGGGGGTCTGTAAGACCCCCATAAGTGATGGGTTAGATGGAGGCTTATGGAGGTCTGTATAGACCCCCATAAGGGATGGGTTAGATGGAGGCTTATGGGGGTCTGTATAGACCCCCCTCAGTGATAGGTTAGATGGAGGCTTATGGGGGTCTGTAGAGACCGCCAAAGTGATTGGTTGGATGGAGGCTTTTGGGGGTCTGTATAGATCCCCATAAGTGATGGGGTTAGATGGAGGCTTATGGGCTCTGTATAGACCCCCATAAGTGATGGGGTTAGATGGAGGCTTATGGGGGTCTGTATAGACCCCTATAAGTGATGGTGTTAAATAGAGCTAGAAGGGGTTAAATATGCCCAGTTAGGGTTAGATAGGCCCAGTTAGGGTTAGATAGGTACAGTTAGGGTTAAATAGGGTTTAGTATCGGTTAATAGAGTATAGTTAGGGTTAAGTTTTTTTTTTATGGAGTATAGTTAGGGTTAATAGTGTAGTGTAGTGTTTAGACTTTGTCCTGAGGATGACCCTCATGGCACTTGTAGGGTTCACCTAGGAGTTAATAGTGTCCTATAGGGGTCTGTGTAGACCCCTATTGGACTGAAGGGGTTAATTTTAGTCTCATGGGGGGCCTATATTGACCCCAATGAGTGATGGGATTAATTTTAGGTACCGGGGGTACTTATAGTACCCCCATAGCTTGGTTGTAACCATTAGTGTGCCGCGACCCTTTACAGTCCTGTGGCGGGAAATTTGAAATCCCGTAGATGCTGCCAGGGTTGCGATTGGGACCCCTGCAGCAAGGGGTTAATGTGGGGAGCCTGCAGGGGTCCCGACCGGACCCCTGCAGCAAGGGTTAATATGTGCACATTACAGGGGTCCCAATGGGGACCCCTGCATTATAGGGTAAAAGTGTGCACCCTGCAATATAGGGTTCACGTGTACACCCTGCAGGGTGGGGACACTGTGGGGACACTGCAGGGGTCACGATCGGGTCCTGATCAAGACCCCTGAAGCCAGCAGGGGGCTTAATTAAAGCAGCAGCAAGGGCTTCACTTGCGACTGCTCCAGGGTACAAGTAAGCTGCAACCTTTTTGGGCCGTTTTGCAGGCTTGGGGGAGGGCTGGCCGGGGGATTTGAATAGGCATAGGTGGTTCCATGTGGCTGAATCTCTTGCGGCCACGTGGGATCAAAAGGCTTTCTCTGCTGCGGGGGTGGCCACAAGGGAAAGTAGGGCGCCGGCCGCATGCCATCCGGAGCCCTCAGCCATAAGACAATAGAATACCTAAGTAGCTTGAGGCCGAACAACTTCTACGGCCATTAATAGAATGAAGCCCTATGTAAATGGCACATACGCATTGCGCAAAGCGAGGCGGGGGAGAGACAGGGGAGAGGGTGAGAGAGAGACTTCGGGGAGAGAGACATGAGGGAAAAGAGACATGGGGGGAGAGAGACGGGGAGAGGGTGGGATAGAGACAGGGGAGAGACATGCGCGAGAGACAGATAGGGTGGGAAAAAAACATGGGGAAGAGAGATGGGGAGAGAGACATGTGGAGGGAAGGAGGGGAGGAGAGCATTGCACGCTGGTGGAGGTGGGAGGAGGAGGGTAAAGAGACACAGGGGATGAAGGGAGGAGGGGAAAGAGACACAGTGGTAGGAGGGAGGAGGGGAAATACAACACACGGGGAGGAGGAGGAGGAAAGAGACACAGTGGAGGTAGGAGGGAAAGAGACACAGGGGAGGGAGGGAAAGAGAAACAGGGGAGGGGGAAAAGAGACAAAGGGGAGGGCGGAAGAGACACAGAGGGAAAAGAGAAACAGGGAAGGGAGCATTGTCGCGGGAGGGGTGAGGAGACACAGGGGAGAGAGGGGGGGGGAAGACACAGGGGAGGGAGGAGGGGAAGGAGACACAGGGGAGAGAGAGGGGAAAGACACACAGGGAGGGAGGGAGGAGAGGAAAGGGACACAGGGGAGAGAGAGGGGGAAAGAGACACAGGGGAGGGAGAAGGGGAAAGAGACACAGGGGAGGGAGTGGGGGGAAGACACACAGGGGAGGGAGGGAACAGAGGAAAGGGACACAGAGGGCGAAAGAGACAAAGGGGAGGGAGGGAAAGAGACATGGGGAAGCGACACAGGGGAGGGAGGAGGGGGGAAGAGACACAGGGGAGGAAGGAGGGGAAGAGAAACAGGAGAGGGAGGAGGGGGGAAAGAGACACAGAGGGGGGAGATAAATGGGGGAGAGAGGAGGAAGAGTCACGGGATGGAGTGGGGGGGAAAGAGACACAGGGGAGGAAGAGGGGAGAAGAGACACGGGGAGGGAGAGGGTGGAGAGACACAGGGGAGGGAGAGGTTGGGGAGAGACAGAGGGGCAGGAGGGGGGAAAGAGACATGGGGAGGGAGATGGGGGAGAGACACAGATGAGGAAGAGGGGGAAGAGACAGGGGAGAGGTTGGGAGAGAGACAGGGGAGAGAGATATGGGGGAGACAGGATAGATAGGGGAGAGGGTGGAAGATAACATGGGGTGAGAGATGGGGAAAGGGTTGGAGAGAGACATGGGGAGGGAAGGAGGGGAGGGGAGAATTGCACTCTGGTGGGTGAGGGAGGGGAAAGCGACACAGTGGATTGAGGGAGGAGGGGAAAAACACAGGAGGAGGAGGAGGGGGAAAGAGCCACAGTGGAGGGAGGGGCGATGGGAAGAGTCACAGGGGACTGAGACACAGGGGAGGGAGGAGGGCAAAAAGAGACACGGGGGAGGGAGGAGGGGGAACAAGACCCAGATAGGAGAGAGAAAAAGGGGAGGGAGGAAGGAGAGTCACGGGAGGGGGTAAGAGACACAGTTGAGGGAGGGGGGGGGAAGAGACACAGGGGAGGGAAGAGTGGGAAGAGACACAGTTGAGGGAGAGGGGGAAAGAGACACAGGGGAGGGAAGAGTGGAAAGAGACACAGGGGAGGACGGAGGTGAAGAGAAACAGGAGAGGGAGTAGGGGGAAAGAGACACCTAGGAGGGAGATAAATGGGGGAGGGAGGGAAAGAGTCACGGGAGGGAGTGGGGGGGAAAGAGACACAGAGGAGGAAGAGGGGAGAAGAGACAGGGGAGAGGTTGGGAGAGAGACAGGGGAGAGAGATATGGGGGAGACAGGAGAGATAGGGGAGAGGGTGGAAGATAACATGGGGGCGGGAGATGGGGAAAGGGTTGGAGAGAGACATGGGGAGGGAAGCAGGGGAGGGGAGAATTGCACTCTGGAGGGTGAGGGAGGGGAAAGAGACACAGTGGATTGAGGGAGGAGGGGAAAAACACAGGAGGGGGAGGAGTGGGAAAGAGCAACAGTGGAGGGAGGGGAGGGGAAGAGTCACAGGGGACTGAGACACAGGGGAGGGAGGAGGGGAAAAAGAGACACGGGGGAGGAAGGAGGGGGAACAAGACACAGATGGGAGAGAGAAAAAGGGGAGGGAGGAAGGAGAGTCACAGGAGGGGGTGAGAGACACAGTTGAGGGAGAGGGGGAAAGAGACACAAGGGAAGGAAGAGGGGAAAGTGACACAGGGGATGGAGAGGGGGAAATAGACACATAGGAGGGAGAGGGAGGAAGAGACACAGGGGAGGGAGGGAGGAGAGGAAAGAGACACAGAGGGGAAAAGAGACATCGGGGACGGAGAGAAAGAGACACAGGGGGAAAAAACACAAGGGAGGTAGGAGGGGGAAGAGACACAAGGGAGGGAGGAGGGGGAAAGATACACTGAGGGGGAGAGAAACAGGGGAGGGAGGGGGAAGAGTCAAGTGAGGGAGTGGGGGGAAAGGGACAAATGGGGAGGAAGAGGGGAGAGGAGACACAGGGAAGGAAAGAGGGAGAGACACAGGGGAGGGAGAGGAGGAGAGACACAGGGGAGGGAGAGGTAGGGGAGAGACAGAGGGGAGGGGGAAAGAGACACAGTGGAGGGAGAAGGGGGAAGCGACACAGGGGAGGGAGAGGGGGGAAAGAGACACATGGGAGGGAGGGGGAGAGGGGGAAGAGACACAGAGGAGGGAGAGGAGGGAAGGGACACATCAAAAAATATGCCAACATTTATGACGGGCAATTGACTAGTAATATAATAATTGACAATTGAGGTTGATATCATAAATGGTCCCTGGCTTAGGATCCATATATGTTTATAGGAGGCTGAATATGTGTTTGTATGAGGCACTCACTAATCCTCAATATACTGTATTACTACGATGAGAGGTGAACCCTCTGAATATTTATACATTAATATGATTATAGGAGACTGGCTGAATATGTGTACATATATTGTATTAGAGGGGACCTAAATATGTAAATATGTACATATGTATTTGATTGCACAGGATCATGGATGAATATGTGTATACTTATTTCAATGTAGATGATCCTCGCTGATTATGTATATATTTGTATTCTAATTAAAGTGGGCCCTTAGGAAATGCTGATATAATATTAAGAAGCCATGGTCTAATGTGTTTAGATTGTATGTGTAAAAGTGATCCTGAATGAATATGATTACATTTACATGTAGGGAACCCACAAATGAAATGTTAAACTGGGAGGGTGGTAGACTTTAACATTATATATATATACACTGCTCAAAAAAATAAAGGGAACACTTAAACAACACAATGTAACTCCAAGTCAATCACACTTCTGTAAAATCAAACTGTCCACTTAGGAAGCAACACTGAGTGACAATCAACTTCACATGCTGTTGTGCAAATGGGATAGACAACAGGTGGAAATTATGGGCAATTAGCAAGACACCCCCAATAAAGGAGTGATTTTGCAGGTGGTGACCACAGACCACTTCTCAGCTCCTATGCTTTCTGGCTGATGTTTTGGTCACTTTTTAATGCTGGTGGTGCTTTCACTCTAGTGGTAGCATGAGACAGAGTCTACAACCCACACAAGTGGCTCAGGTAGTGCAGCTCATCCAGGATAGCACATCAATGCGAGCTGTGGCAAGAAGGTTTGCTGTGTCTGTCAGCGTAGTGTCCAGAGCATGGAGACAGGCTTACATCAGGAGATGTGGAGTAGTCCGTATGAGGGCAAAAACCCAGCATCAGGACCGCTACCTCCGCCTTTGTGCAAGGAGGAACAGGAAGAGCACTGCCAGAGCCCTGCAAAATGACCTCCAGCAGGTCACAAAAGTGCATGTGTCTGCTCAAACGGTCAGAAACAGACTCCATGAGGGTGGTATGAGGGCCCGACATCCACCGATGGGGGTTGTGCTTACAGCCCAACACCGTGCAGTATGTTTGGCATTTGCCAGAGAACACCAAGATTGGCAAATTTGCCACTGGCGCCCTGTGCTCTTCACAGATGAAAGCAGGTTCACACTGAGCACATGTGACAGACGTGACAGGGTCTGGAGACGCTGTGGAGAACGTTCTGCTGCTTGCAACATCATCCAGCATGACTGGTTTGGCAGTGGATCAGTAATGGTGTGGGGTGGCATTTCTTTGGGGGGCCACACAGCCCTCCATGTGCTCGCCAGAGGTAGCCTGACTGCCAATAGGTACCGAGATGAGATCCTCAGACCCCTTGTGAGACCATATGCTAGTGTGGTTGGCCCTGGGTTCCTCCTAATGCAAGACAATGCTAGACTTCATGTGGCTGGAGTGTATCAGCAGTTCCTGCAAGACAAAGGCATTGATGCTATGGACTGCCCCGCCGGTTCCCCAGACTTGAATCCAATTGAGCACATCTGGGACATCATGTCTCGCTCCATCCACCAACGTCACGTTGCACCACAGACTGTCCAGGAGTTGGCAGATGCTTTAGTCCAGGTCTTGGAGGAGATCCCTCAGGAGACCATCTGCCACCACATCAGGAGCATGCCCAGGCATTGTAGGGAGATCATACAGGCACGTGGAGGCCACACACACTACTGAGCCTCATGTTGACTTGTTTTAAGGACATTACCTCAAAGTTGGATCAGCCTGTAGTGTGTTTTTCCACTTTCAAATTGGGGGTGACTCCAAATCCAGACCTCCATTGGTTGAAAAATGTGATTTCCATTTTTTAATTTTTGTGTGATTTTGTTGTCAGCACATTCAACTATGTAAAGAACAAAGTATTTCATAAGAATATTTAATTCATTCAGATCTAGGATGTGTTATTTTAGTGTTCCCTTTATTTCTTTGAGCAGTATATATATATATATATATATATATATATATATATATATATGGAGGCATCAAAATGTATTTTATCTAATTAAAAACTAGCTGTATGACTTTTTTTCCTGATTACTTATGCTCTTAGTCAGACTCAATTTGTTCAAACAATTTCAGTTTTCATTGTGCAGTGGCCCTTTTAACTCTCATAAATACTCAGTTTTATGTGTGATACAATTGATCATGATATGCGGTTGTGTATATGTGGTTTGCTCACTATAGAATAATATTAATAATATATATATTATATATATGGTCCGCCATCTAAAGCATTTAATAAACAAGTAATAGCTTGTTGTGTGTATGAGTAGTTGTGTTGTTAAAATGGCTGTTTTGGAGAAATGTCTGTGATTTGCTCACACAGCAAGGGAGCGATATATACACACAGAAAAGGGAAAATGGATGCATGTATACCTTGAGCACCGAACCTATAAAATATGCCGAACCTATAAAATATGCAAAATATGGAACCGAACCTATAAAATATGCCTTCAGGCCAATAAATTCCACTCTATCCTGGATATGATTTTTATGCCATGTTACTCAATGTGAACTTGTTCTGTGGCAAACTGAATTATCCCTGTGCTACATTACAATGTTATGTGTGTATTTTTCTGTAGGAATGTCTGCCCATGGAAACTACTAGAATGACGATAAACACCCCAGGAAAGCTAAGCCAAGAACTACATTTACTTCCTACCCACCCTCACCTCTAAAGTGTGAATGGATGTGGGGCATTTTAATTTGACTCAGAAGAGGTGGAAAGTAAAATACCTGAAGATATCAATTTAGGTTCTACTTCTCTGTCCTTGTTGATCATAAAGTTGTATCTAGAAAATATTTAAAAAGATTTTGACCTAGGGTAACAACTGTCACTGTGGCAAGATAGCCTCACATTTGGCTTTCCTAAATTAAAAATGGTTTACAGAAAGTACCTCATAAATCATCTGCAGTCTGCCATCACAGCAATGCACTGACTCAGTAATGAAGGCTTTGAAGGGTATATGATGTTGGCAACATGTTCAACCCTTGTGATATTAGCACGGTAAGTGATCGGTCTGAAGTCCTAGTAATCAGAAATATTAACAAAATGAAATGTAAGGGATATGACAATTAAAGCGGTATCTCTTTTTGGCTGTAGTTTGGAGTCCCTGCTTGGGAAATTCTTGAAGACAAGTAACATCGGCTTCTGACATAGACCTTTTTTGTGGCCCTAGGAAACGAGACCTCAAAAAAATGTAAAACATCCAAGCAAGGTTCGCCAGCATTTCCATTCTGGTAACCACATTAAATTTGAAGCCTGTATGTGCAACGTGAGAACCGCAATGGCTGTAGGCTTTGCCGAGTTACAGAGCTATTAAATCTGAGCAGGGCGCGAGCTACGGGCTTGAGACGCAAACCCGGAAACCATTTATTGAATGCACAGCCGTGAACGTAATCAATTAGTCAAACCCGTAGTTACGGGTTTAGAGGGTGTCAATGGCAACAGAGATCGTCAGAATTATGTCACTGAAAAATGGAGGTGGGATTTCAAAGTCTTACGGATTTCAATTGCGAGTTGCGATCGGATCCACATCCCAGATATAATGCAATATTAATAAAGCCGTAAATATGATATTCTAGTCTATGCAAGTTCCATTATATGTATTAACACATTGATTGCCAGGATCGATATAACACGGAAATTACACATGAAATAAAGTATTTTATATTGCCGATTTGTGAGCCTGAGAATGTTGTGCTATTCATTCTAATACCTAATATCACTTTCCCTGTTAATATAAGTACAGTAGTGTCTGTATATTTGCATTTACAGTGCTACGGATTGGACTTTTACCCCCCTTGCGGGCCCTCTCTAGCACCCGTAGGCTTTTTGGCTCTTTTACAGGGTTGAACTTCAGTGAATTTGTTGCAATTTAATAGCGCTATTGGAGCAGTTCTGAAAGAACAAAGGATTTGCTGGCGCGCAAGTTGAATTCTCACGTCCCATAGGGATTTCTCACCCTTACAAGTCGTCAGCGGGTTGCTTTACAAGGCCAATTTAATAGCCGTAAGTCTTGCGGGCTACATTATGGGCTGCGGTTTTCAACGTTGAGGGAAATTATTGGGGCTTAAGGTCGGTGGAAAATGGTGCCCCCCCAACCTTACTATTCGAACTCAGCTTGACACTATGGGAGACCAGTTCCATATTCAAATAGTGACAGATTACACACGTTTCTTTAGAACATTATATTGAACATTACCTTGTCATAAACCTCTTATGTAAGCTACATAATAAAAAGTGCCAGCCTTAGAACCCTGCCAAGCATGAGATCATGCCATATGTATATATTGCAGTGGAGGGCCAAATGCCTAGAACAACAGCTGAAGGTCAAGGTGGAGATAGTAAAAGCTACTATCAAAGTACACCCAGTACACTTCATGTTGACTTTTACAATCTGCTTTCTTCAGTCGGGCTTGATAAGGCTGTTATGGCCAAACCCACCTAGCAGATCTTTCGGGTTCTTTTGATGCCTTCACCAAGGCAGCAGATGTCTCTAAAACCCTCTTCCTTGGATGTAGCATTTAAAAATGTGATCCCACAGAATCAGCATACAGGATACTACATCTGGACAAATGGTGTTGGAACTGCTTTTATTGTGGTGGAAACTTCATAACACATACACCTTTTTATGTATTAACCATCAAAACGAACTTTACTGACTCTCAACATGACAGTTATAGATTACAGGGTCAGACAAGGGAAAGTACTCACCCACAACCACATATGCCCACAAGGCAGTCCTGATAGGGGTCATTATGTAAGTCCAAAGGGTGGTCAGGGGGATCATAACAGTGACAGCTAATCTTCATATACCCACTCAAAACCGCCTCAACAACAGATTTTGTGACTTGGTGCCCCCCCAGTGGCAGCACATGTACAATCTACAATTTTATGTCCTATCTTTTGTATTGTCTTCCTTTAGGAAACAACAAATCTAACTTGACCTTCTCTAGCCCCATGATGTTGACTTGCACAGTGTTTACCCTAATAGATTTCAGTCTGGAGTATTGTAACCTCATTATCCAGTGGCCTGGGCAGATGATCTCCCTATACCAACCTGGACATTCAGTGAAGTGTGAAGTCTCCCATAAAACCATCTTGAGGTGTAAACATTTTGGCAGGCCCTCAATATATGGCTGTTAATACACAAGTCAATCTATGCAATTAAGGAATCACAATTGTCTGACTACTATACTATACAACTTTTATGAGGAGACATACATCTGAGGTCTTGTTATTTCTCCGATGTAAAGGCAATTGAGGAATTGCACTCCGTGTGTGTACCGTCCATAGGGTACACTGTTTAGCAGGTGTTCTTAATAGTGCATCTCTCATTCTGTTTAACTAACAACCTATATTTATTTTGTACAAATATGGAAATTTACAGTAAAAATACAGATATATTTAGGTTTTCTTACAAAACAGTACAAATTGTTATTTTCTAGCTATTTTTTTTTTAAATATATGATTTATGTCACCATCATGTTATTGATTTTGTCATGTCATTATGATTTCCACCTTTTTCTTTTCTTGTGTTTCCCTAAACAGATCAATTATGGATGCAGAGAATAAGCAAATATTGACTGAACATTAACACATTTAATTTCTCTGGCCTGTTACATTAGAAAACATACCTTGCAGGTGTTTCATCTCCACTCAGATAGGTAATTGACCATGTGACTCTTGATCAATATATAAAAAATTGGAGTGAGATAAATTTAAACTGGCAAGAAAATATGTATCTCTTTTTGATTAAGTTCAGACACATACAGTGCTTGGTAGAGGCAATACTTAAAACTACTTTCACTAATTGATTGCCATGCCTTTTTTCCACAGCAAGACCTATGAGTGACCTATGCTCCCTTTCAGTCCTATGGGGCCAATTTATCAAGTAATCAAGACAACAATCATGCTGTAGAGTACTCCAGAGGCAAAGTGCCATGACAAGCACTTGTACAAAAATGCTAAATATTAGAATACATTCGTATAATTGCCCAGTTCTTCACTTAAATCCATGTCTACTCTTATGCAAGTATAAAACTGGACATTTTTTATCCCCAATGTGTGTAGTGATATTACAGATATATCCTGAACATGTGTGCTGCCATATTATGTAGTGTAATATATCATCTCTGTGTTGTAATCTTGTAAAGCACTGTGTAAAATTGCTACTATATAAATAGAACTACACAATATAATTCAATACCCATTTTTCCTTTGTGCTACTGATGTCACAGTATGTTCAAGCAATTGAAGAATTTAATAATAAAACACTAGACCACAAGACCACAGAAGTGAGATCTTGGTCACATGATATATGACCAAGATTGTCACCCCATCAATGTCCCCAATGTAGACAAACCCTGTCCTCATTTACATTTGCATTTGTCTTATGATCTGGTTCACCGCAACTTTCACTCTGCATAATGGAGAAAAGCACTCTAAATTATTTTAATTTGAGGGAAATATTACTTGAGACTGGTAGACATGTTTTTAAACAAGAAAATATGGTCAGTCTTGCATAAATTCAATTTCAGGTTCATGTTTGGAAATCATACTACAAAGAAAAAGTATAATTTTTATATACAGTATTGCTATACATTTGTGGTTACATGCAATCTACACTGGAGCTTATATGAGAAATTTAGATTCAACACTTAAAGGCAAATCCAAGTTTCATGGATTAATACATTTCTGCAATCCTTAGGCAAAAAGTAGCCTTTATGTATGCAGCACATCTCATAAAATATTTTATTTTTATTAATATCTAAAAATCCCTCTAAAGATTATATTGACACCTACAGGTGTGTCTAAACAGGTATCTGATCCCCCCAACCAGCATGCAGCATCAGCATTGCTTAGCCAATCTCCTTGCAGCTTCCTGTACGTGTGTCAGCAGCAATACATAGCATATATCAGTGACACACTACATATCCCAGGCTGCCTTGCAGCACAAACAGGAACCCCAGAAATACATAGTTACATAGTTACATAGTATTTAAGGTTGAAAAAAGACTTTCAGTCCATCAAGTTCAACCTTTTAAGATCTCCTCTGATCTGCAATATGCGGATTAACTATTAATTAATTAGTTGTATATATAAAAATAAAAAATAAATCAATTTCCTCCTGATCCCAGACACCGGCGACCGGATTTCTCCCTGGATCAATACTGCCTCTCTAATTATCCATTAGTTAATTCAAAAGTTTCAGCTAACCTGCTTGGCCAAAACAAATAATGTTAAATTTGATGCTAATTTAGCCTGGGTTTGGGTGTTAACCCTAATTTGCAACCTTCAGAAATTACAAGGCATTTTTCTGACTTCAATGTAAGTGTTTAAATGTTTATTTTTGGATCCTTTCATGTAAAAAATATTTGCATATACTATTAATTCTCCTCTATCCGATGCATTGATAAAGCTACTTTATTTTCAGAAGGAACAAGGTAATAAATAAACCTTCAGTTTTCTGCGCTAGTTTAAATAAAAGAACAAAATGGAGAACAATGATGGTATAAGAGAATACAGTTTATCTAAAATCAGTAGAGAGAGGGTCAAATGCATAGTAAGAATAAACATAAAAGAGAAAACAATTATTTTGGTCCCCTTAAAAGCCTGGCATCCTGAGACAGCTGCCTAGTTCACCTATATGGCTAGACCTGAATAAAAAAGCCTTATTTGTTTACCCTTGCAGTCAGGATTCCATTTAGCCCCACTTCAATTTAATACTGTCAATTATTACTATTTTGTTCATCTTTTTTCAAAATGATTAGGGCAGGAAAATATTTAATTGAAATGTGTTATAAGTTAGGCCTGTTTTGTTTCAGGTTCTGTTTAAATATCTATAAAAATATAACAAACAGTGAAAAACGTATTAAATAATTCCATGTAATAAATATTATTGATCAGTTTTTACAGACAAAAAATTGGACCAATACAAAGCATGGTTTATGCTTCTTTAATTTGTCTAGTTGCATAATTGTGTGTTTGAAAGCATTTTTTATATACCGTACTTGTTTTCAGAATATTTAAAAACAAGCAATTTAGTTACTGTTTGTCATTGTCCCAAATCTCTTGCTTTCCTCTGCGGCTCTCACACACAGTCCAATCCAGGAAGGGTTGTTCTAGGTGATATTTTTCTAATACCAACTTCATTCCAGTTGTTGCACTGATTTAGTCTAGAGATCATTTTTTGACAAAAACAGTGCAGTGGTTCCATATAAGACAGGAACAGCAGAGTACCTGTGTTCAATTGTTCTGCTTGTCAGTTCTACTTGGCGGTCCTGTTTGTTTGCTCACTCTTCTGTTGCTGGTTCGGATGGCTGTGACCATTCTGGCTTCTGGTTTCCTGACTCCTGTTCCTTAGTTTTCTGGATTCCTTCTGTTTGCCGCCAGTGCCTGATCTACTGAAATCTACCGGTTAGAGGAAATTGACTGAACATTATGTGGTGGAATTCAGAAAATGATCAGTATCTCAAGAAATTCCTCTTAACCCTGAATATATGTCTGTCCGTATGCCAGTTGCCTTATCTGGAAGAGCTCACTCTGAACCTATGCAAATTGGTGCTGCCAGAAAATCCAGTCCTCTGCGCAACAAATCGAGCCACCAAACCCTCACCTCTTGTTCTTCTGTTGTACTGTTACATGTGCACCAAACATTGTGTTATTCCTGTCTGCGTGCAATGGGGATTCATTTAATTGACTCTCTTATACTGTAGTTCAAGGTTTTGGGATTCATTGACAGTTCATATAGAGCCTGGTTACTCTGAGAAACTCACATTGAAGATGGTCTACTTATCATAGGACTACCTTGGCTTCAGGTACACATCCCGATCATCAATAGGAAATAACAATCAGTCATCTTAATTTCTGAATATTGCAACATACCTTTTATATCTCCTGAGAACCTACCAGATAATGTGCCGCAGAGTCCACAATGTCTGATCTGAAAATACCAGCCTGTTATTGTACTTATTCTGATGTCTTTAGTAAGGTGACAGACGAAACATTACCACCGACAGGTTGTATGATTATTCTAGTGATTTTTTAATTGGGCAAAGATTCCTTTTGGAAACATCTATCCCTTAGCAAAGTCTGGGTTTAAAAACAATCTCAAGAATCCTTCATCTAACACTCCACATCACCCGCTGCACCCCACGTTTTCTTTGTTAAGAGGAAAGATACTACTCTCAGATCATGCATAGATTATCAAGAACATAACATCATCAAGGATAAAGAATTGGTATAATCTGCCATGGATACCAGAACTATTTGACCGGCTAAAGTATGAAAAACATTTCTAAACTGGATTTCAGGGAAGTTTACATTTTTGTGTACATAAGGGAGGGGAATGAATTTCAAACTCAATACAGTAACTTTGAGTACACAGTGATTTATTTTGGACTGTGCAATGCTCCTGCTACTTTCAAGTGTTTCCTCAATAAAATATATTCCATGACCTGCTGGGTGACATAATATTGTTTTCCTGCTGCCTAGCTGATCACAGAAAAAATATGCAACAAGTCATTTGCCAACAACTATATACAAAATTTTCGAAATGCAAGTTTGAAACTAACACTATTGAACTCATATATCGTATGACCTAATGGTCTAGCTATTGACCGAGCCATGGTATAAGCAGTATGTGAATGGCCTGTTTCAAAGAATCACAAAGAGGTCCAAAGGTTTTTGGGATTTGCAAACTTTTATAGGAAGATCAAACAATACTTCTCTAAGATCACCCTCTTGATCACAGCCACCACCTGCAGTACACTATCATTTAAATGGACTCCAGATGCACAAAAGGCTTTTGAAGATATAAAACAAATATTCAAAATGGCACCTATTCTATAGCATCCTGATCCTGCCTGTGAGTTTGTGGTGAAACTAGATGCGTTTGAATACACAGTGGGGGCTAATTTTGTCGCTGCGCCAAGGATCTAAACTTCTCCTACACCCTATATGTTTCTTCTTTAGGAAAATAAATCCAACAGAAAGAAACTATGATGTGGGCAACTGTGAACTGTTAGTCATTAAATTAGTCCTAGAAGAATGGTGTGACCTGCTGGAAGGTGTTACACAGCAAATCCTGATCTACATGGACCACAATAATTCATAGTACCTATGTTCTGTAAAGCATATTAACCCCAGACAAACACGATGGGCCTTGTTTTTCCCCTACTTTCGATTTATTATAAGTTACATGCCTGGAAATTAAAACCTGTAAAGCCTACATCCTGTCTTGATATCTAACAAAGGTGAGTTCTGTTACCCCAAGCCCAGATCCCATCAAACCTTAGGAACACTTTTTGAGAGCCCCTATGACCCTTCTGCAAAAGATCTCAAAGACACCTTGAAGTTGTCTATGTCTTATTTCACTTTACGCCTTTACTAGAAGGCATAGATTATACGTTTGAAAGAATAAAATATATGTGTCTCCAAATATGCAACTATTTGTACTACTAACAACTCATGACAAACCTTTAGCTGGATATCCTGGCTATTGATTCTATGCAGATTTTGGAAGCCAGCCATGTACATTACTGTGTAAAATGATGTAGTATCTTGCAATTTGTGGAATAGATCTATGAACCTTTACTCTTACCCAGCCGGCATGCCGTATCCCCTAACAGTGCCTACTTGCCCATGAAAGGCCGTTGGTACGGACTTCATATTGAACTTTCTCCATTTAATCAGTACACTTTTATATTGGTAGTAGTTGCAACTCCTGCCATTGGCCAAGTTTGCCTTCGATAATATTATTCTTGCCAGTACCCAAATGACTCCATGGTTTGCTTCCTATGCTTACTGCTTCAGTTTTGACCCTGACATTTCCACTCCTTTAAATGTCCCAGACATCATATCAAGAATTGCTACTCTTCAGCAGCAATTCCAACTCCTACAATCAACCATCCAAACCTCTCAAGAAACTTACAAACACTTGACCGACCGTAAGAGATTTTCTGCTCGGTTCCTCAAAATTGGTGATAAGGTCTAATTGTCTCTCAAGACATTACACCTCTCCTGTCCCTCTGAGAAACTTGCTAAGTTTATCAGTCATTTCCCTATTCTTTCCAAGGTGAACTATGTTGCCTTCAAGACTCAGTTACCTCCAAGCCTCCATATTAATCTAGTATTTCATGTCTCCCTACTCAAACCAATGACAACCAATCCATTTCCAAGTCGTTGACAACCAATCCATTTCCTTATCCTCCTCCTGTGGTTGCGGATGGTGAAGTGGAGTATGAGGTTGCTGCCACCCCTGATTCTCAGAGGCCGCCATACCTGCAATACCTGGTCCAGTGGAAAAATGTTTACACTTTTGAGAACTCTTGGGAGCCTGCTGTCCACCTTCTTGTTTGGTTGTCAAGCTTCATTCCTTCTACATTTTGAAACCTAGTCTTTTGGGTATCCAGACGCTGGCCCCTATCACTGTCAGGGACTCAGGTCTCCAACTGGTCTCTTGCCACTCTCACACACAGTACAATCTAGAAAGAATTGTTCCTAACCAGATTTTACTAGCAATGACTCCATTATTATAACTAAACTGATCCTGTCCAGTATATATATATATATATATATATATATATATATATATATATATATATAGTACTTGTGCTCAGTTGTTCTGCTTGTAAGCTCTACTGTTATCCCACTCTTCTTTTGCTGATCTGGACAGTGATGACTATTCTATCTTCTGGCTTCCTGACTCCCACCTTTGTTGTCTGGATTCCCTGTTTGCTGCCAGCCCTGATCTCCTGCTTGGACACTCACTTATGAAAGATATCTGTCTGCCTTTTGACCTTTGACTGTCTGAGTATAATGTATGGCCTCTGGCCCTTATCTGTACCATACCTGCATTGTACATGTTCCTGCCACTGAGTTCTTTCAGAACAGCCTTAAAGTGTAAGAATATATATAATTCAAACTAAGTGTATTTTTAATTATAAACATATAACTTCACACATAATAATTTGCATATTTCCTGCATAATTCACAACATTGTGTTAAATCATACATAACATTTTATTTTTAAATATGTATTTACAAAGAACATCACACATTTTGGATTTGTTTAATATAATTTACAAGTTAAACACATCAATTAATATAGTATGTTTAATGCTGAAAATGTAATTTTATATAGCAGCACAGTAAATGAAAACTCATATAAACAGTTTAAGTTTTTTTTTTTTTTTTTACCTTTTGGGAGTTTTTTTTATATATAATTGTTATTCTTTGCCTGGAATAATATTCATCTGTGAAATACTGTAAATGATTCAGTTTAAAGACACCATAAATAAAATGTCTTTTTTTTTTCCACTAGAGATTTTAGAAATTAATGAGCTCCAATTGAAAGAGGAAATTCCCACCCACCTCCAACTCATCCACACACCCTTCAAAAGCTCCTCTCAAGAGAACAACAGAGCAATTTCTACTGACAAGCTACAAAGTATTTTCAAATTGCCTTAGGGGTAAAAATTTGCTTTGCACTGTAGGCCCCAAGAGAAAGCTAAGTAATAACCATTGCTAAAAATCTCTCTCTGAACAATAGCAAAATCTGTACAACATCTGCAGGCATAGTATGATTAAAAGACTGCATATAAATGCATTTACTATTACACCATAAAATCCCAACTTTGTATAAGGAGTTACTGTGTGTACAAAGTAAACTTTATCACTTCATAAATATATTCAGTTTATATAGCAGACAGTTTTATTTCACCCTGCTTTTCCACCATGTTCTGGCCAGTTATCAGATTATGGTTAATGTTAATCACATTCGGGTATTGATATGATAATGTTTACATCTTTTTTCCTCCATTGGCATCCATGGACAATAATTTAAACGAAAGATAACCGCATATAATGTTTTCCTTTAGGGTTCTTTAAGGCACATTTCCATAAATGTGGTAGGTACAAAACTGGGTAAAAAGGGTAAATACTGTTATTGTTTTATTCCACGTAAATCTGCTACCCAGATATTGTTGGCAAATATCAAATGCCACTTTCATGAATAGGACATACATGAGCATTTTAAGCACATACTTTAAAGATCCACTGACAGTATTTTTTTTTATATTGAAATTAAAGGACCACTGAAATCTATAATTTTCATAAAAAATATTATGTTTCAAAAGTTTTATTGGCAGGTATAGTATGTACAGTATATTTTTACAGATAGTATTTCAACAGGCATAATCATTTACATCATATATTAGTTGTTTCTGTTACCACGTCTAGTTAGAAGCCTTAATATCACATATATCTGTTAGCAAAGTCCCTCACTGTTGACAATACCATCATCACTCCCACCTCCCAGGCTCGTTGTCTCTGTTCTACTGGACCCCGCCCTCTCTTTCATTCCTCATAAACAATCAATAACCAACTCTTGCCGGTTTCACCCAAAATAATCTCCAAAATACGACACTATTTTATACAAGACACATCTAAAATGTTAATCCATCATCATATCTCGCTTAATGCAACTTGCTCTTTGCACGGCTGCTAATCACCCGTCTGTCTCCACTCTAATCCATAATGAATGTCTCTGCTAGATTCATCTACCATACTCTATGCTCAGTGTCTGCAGCAGATCTCTGTCAGTCACTCCACTTGCTTCTCATAGTCTCCAGAATAAAACTTAAAATCATGAGCCTAACATATAAAGGCCTCAACAACAGTGCACCCCTTATAGCTCTTCCCTCATCTCAAAATACTCCCCCAACCGCCTCTTCACTCTGCTAATGACAGTCTTCTTTCTTCCTCTCTTATCACCTCCTCTCACTTTTGCCTTCAGGACTTTTCTTGTGCTGCCCCTACTCTATGGAACTCGTTTCCTTGCTCCAATAGACTAACTTCCTACATAAAAACCTTCAAAATTCACTAAAAACGCATCTGTTTAAAAAATGTTTATTATCTTCAGCCTTAATATGCACAACTGCACACTCTACAGCATTATATCACTCACACCCAAAATCTGAAGTGCAACATACAACCACCCCACTTCTTGCTTGATCCCATTGCCTTAAACACGGCCATCTTGTATCTATCACCCTACTGTATAACAACCAAGTCCTTTAGATTAAAAACTTGCAAACTTACAATCTTGTAAGGTCCTTTGGAAACAAGAACTATGTACTTTGATTTGTGCTCATAGACAGGGGCCTCCATTCTTTTGCCATGTGTTAATATTGTTTTTGCCTTGTACTTAACTCATGTATAGCTGTATGGAATATGTTGGTGGGTTACAAATGATAATATTAAAAGATCAGCATATTTAACTAAAATGCTTCTAAAAAGTATAGAAGAAATACATTTTGGTAAAATGTAAAAAAACAATCCAAGCATTTAGTAGTTAATTAAGTACTTGTTGGCAAAAGGAAAATGGCATACTTGTTGTTTAAAAAACAAACAAAAAACAAATACATTTACTGGCTCTCCTCATCAGACACTGCCTTTGCTGCAGCTGTCATGGTGGCTTTTTACCTGAGTCACACAGCTAGACCTGGGAACAATCAAGGTAGTGGTGTGGGTGTATTACTTTCCACTCGCTGTACATTTCACCTCATACCCCTGTTCCATCCCTTCAATTCTCATCCTTCAAAGTTCACACTATCTGCCTTTTCACCCATCACTCTACGTGTTGCCATGATCTATTGCCAGCCTGGACAACCCTCTCAATTTCTGGATAATTTTTCTGCCTGGCTCCCTCACTTTCTCTCCTCCAGCGTTCCTTTAGTTGTACTCGGCAACTTCAACATTGCCATTGACACTCCCACCTCCCCGGCAACTGCTAAACTTCTCTCACTCACCACTTCCCTCAGCCTCTCACAATTTACAGATTCCTCAACTCACCATGCTGGACACTCCCTCAAACTTATTTTTACAAATCTCAGCACCACCTCAACCTAGTCATCCTCCCACTCCGTCTATCTGACTACCACTTCCTAGCTTTCAATCTCACCTTACCTTCCTCTCGCTACCCTTCTTTAACCCGGGCCACCATCACCCACAGAAACCTGCAAGCACTTGACCCACAACAGCTCTCTACTGTGCTACAACTCCTTCTCAGCCATCACCAACCTCAACTGCCCTGACACTTCAGTCCTAGGCCACCTCCTCTTCTCACTCTATAATCCTCACTCGGTACCTTAATCAAATATTTTGGACTTTAGTATCATCTCTATGCAGATGACACTCAAATCTACCTCACTGACCAGATCTATGCCGCTGTCTTCTAACACATGTTTCCAACTGCCTCTCAAGTATATCCTCCTGGATGTTCACCCACCACCTCAAACTCAACATGTCCAAGACCGGACTACTAATCTTCCCACCCTCTACATCAGCTTCAATTCCTCACATCTCTCCCACTGTCAACAATGCCATCATTACTCCCACCTCCCAAGCCTGTTGTCTTGACGTTCTACTGGACCCTGCCCTCTCTTTCATTCATACAATCACAAATAAAATCCTGCCTTCTTCAGCTAAAAAACATTTCCAAAATATGTCACTACCTTACACAAGACACAATTAAGATTCTAATACACTCTCTCATCATATCTCATCTTGACTACTGCAATGCACTTCTTGCTGGCCTGCCCACCACCCGTTTGTCCCCACTTTAATCCAAACTGAATGCCTCCACTAGACTCATCTTCCATACTCAACGTTCATTGTCCACAGCCTCTCTCTGTCAATCACTCCACTGGCTTCCTGTAACCTCCAGAATACAATCTAAAATCATGACCCTAACTAGCACAGCCCTCAACAATGGTGTACCTCCTTATATCTATGCTCTCTTCTCCAAATATAGCCCCAAATGCCCTCTTCATTCTGCTAACGACCTTCTTGTTTCAACCTCTCTTATAACCTCCTCTCATTCCCGCCTTCATGACATTTCTCATGCAGCCCCTATTCTCTGGAACTTCTTGCCTCACTCCAGCAGACTATCTTCCTGCCTCAAAACCTTCAAATACTCACTAAAAATGCATCTGTTTAAAGAAGCCTATCAACTTCCAGCTTAACATGTACAACGCTGCTATCACCCTCCTGCACTTCACCCAAACCCTTAAGATTGTAAGTTTGCAGGTTTTCAGTCTTGAAAGGAGCTGGAGAAACACTTTGGACACTGGATTCTAAGCTCAAAGACAGGGCCCTCCATCCTTTGCAATGTGTTAATTCTGCTATTGCTTTTTGCCTTGATCTTAACCCATGTATAGTGCTACGTAATATGTTGGCGCCTTACAAATAGGCAATAATAGTTATTAATATTAACAAATCACAGACAAAATGTCATGTCATGGGGGGGGTGTCTCACTTGTCTCACAGGAAGGGGAGTGAGAATTCTGAAAGAAAGACCATGTTGTTTTCTAGCAGTCAAACTGCTGCAAAATATGTTTGATTCTGACTAACTAATCATTATTATTACACTAGCTACTTGCCCGTCAAAATTGTAAGGCTGTTTGCCACACAATGTGAGGCTTTTGCTCTTTTGAGCACCTTCGGCGCTCATCGTGAGGCCCACGCTGAGCGCCTTCAGGGCTCATCGCATGGCTCGCTTAGAGCGCCTACGCCGCCTATTGCCAGCCTCTCCCTGTCTACTTCACTTTCCTGCTTTGCACTGATCACCTTCGGTGGTCATCGCGAGCCCCACGCTGAGCGCCTTTGGCGCTCATTGCGAGCCTTTCCTCCTGCCTACTGTATGGGCAGCTCATTGCAGGGTTCGTTAACCTGCAAATTAAGTGTTTGGGAATGCCATGTGTCTCTTTCCAGCATCCCCCCCCTGTTCCTTCCCTGTGTCTTTCTCCTCTGTGTGTGTGCTGAATGTTTGCATGGCTGCCACTGGCGTTGCTGGTGTAAGTGTTAGTGTGTGTGGTGTATTTTCTAAGTCCCGCAGGCCACGCGTTGTTCGTCTAAGTGTTACTGTCTTCAGGCATTGTGTGTTTTGTAAATTTTGCGAGCCTGGCATTGCTGACCCTCGTTTTCATCCTGTTTCTGAAATTTTGCGTTTTTTGTCCGCCATTTTTTTCCTCGCTTAGGTGATTTTGGAGTGACAAAAAATGCCAAATATGGGTGTAATTCGCTTGTAACCTCACTCCCAGGCTTCCTGTGTCTCCCCCTGTGCTGTGTGTGAGTGCGTTATAATTTTTTGTACATGTTTTTTTTTGTTTTGGTGCGTTTTTAGAGTTACGGGCTTGAAGAGTGCCATGCCGCTGGCGAGCCACGCTTTGTGAGGCTTTATGGCCTTTTCCGCTCACTGCAGCCTAAGTACTGCCCCGCTGCTTCGCCTCGCAAAGTGAGGCTCGCATGTGTGACGGCACCGCTGGCTGCAATGAGCGCCTTTGGCTGCAAAGAGCGATGCAAAGCGTGACCAACATCGCAAACGTTCCGGACACTGATAACTGATGTGAATATTTTATACTAGCTGTTGGTAACAGAGGATAATTTACTTTGATTGTACTGCACTGCGTGATGATGACACAGCTACAAGCGATAGGATTATTTGCCACCAGCGCTACGCAGTGTATGTGCTCTGACGAAAGGTTTTTGCTTGTTTAGAGTGATATTTGCTACAAATGTTAAAAGTTATGAAAGCTGGGCTATTAAAGTTCTCCTTTAACTGAATGATAATAGATAAACAGATACAATTTGGGGCACCACACCATGCCATAAATTAGTGAAATAATTAACAATGGTTAACTCATGCTGCTCTGCCTCCAAGTCAATCCTCTCCTTTGTACGTGATCAGAGCTACAGTAGTGAGACTTTGCAGTACTAAATAAACATATATGACTCCTCTATTTTGCATGATTTTATTTATTTTCTTGCTAAATGTATATATTGGTCAGTGCTCACTATTTTCCACTGACTGATTCTCATGTAACTCTGTCTATCACATGTTCAGTAACACTCAGATTTTGTTCAGCAAAAATATCTTCATTCAGAGAATATGTGTCCAGGTTGGTGTGACCGACATGGAAAGCACATTTATGTTGTCAGATCTGAAAAAAAAAGTTATTTGGAAATGTTTTACATTGTTTAAAAAAAAAAAAAAAAAAAAGATTCAGTTCGTAAGTCAGCAAATGTACATGTATAATTGCCCTGAAGGTTATTTCTCTTGAAGATCAGCCCATGATCAGTAATGGAACTGTGTGAGCTTTAGTCAATGAGAACATAGGCAGTATGATCAGTGCATGTTTTGCAGTTTTAAAGCAAGTTTAACATTAAAAACAAGCTACACTATTTATTTTCAAGAAGAAACACTTATGTACTGTTTAAGACTTGCTCTTTTCAGTGCATGGATGTAATTGCCATGTCTCTTCAAACATTTTACAACAAAGAGTTTATTAAAACAATGCACTTATTCATTGAATAAAATATGAGCCATACTGAATAGCATCTGGTGAAGTAACATGACAATTAATGAAAAGGGAAACACCCACATTTGTGTGACTACTGGTTATATCTACTGTAGTATCCTTGTACACAGCAATATATTCAATAAAAGACAGACTCTTACACAAACACAGTGTGATTACATTATCTAGGATGAATATATAAGTCTAAAAGTTAAACACATACATTTAATGCTTCAAATAATTATTCACAGCTTAGCATTTATACAGTATTTAGGCATGTTTTTTCTTTTCAAAAGTTTGATGCTTCTTATTTTTGCAGGTACTTTGTGCTAAGTCTCATTTTCTATCATATTCATTATTTAACTAAGCAATTTCTTGTTTATCAGTAATGCCAGTGATTTGATGCTTATCAGTAATGCCACAATTTTGGAAAAAACTTATATATAAAATGTTGTTTGAACTGTTCTATTTCAAATATGCTGTATTTGATATGTTTTTAAATAAAAACTCTAAAGAAATATATTACTATATGTGTTACAATGTAAATAAATAAATGTAATAGAATAACCTACTGTCTGCCCTCAAAGTTCTAGTAATAAAACGTTTGCCCAAAAGACACAGTTAGTCTATCATTAAACAATCTTAAAAATAAAAATAGGATTAATTACATTTTCTGCACACAAAGATGTAATGACAACTCTTTGAATTATATACTTTTTAATTATCTTTAATTGCCTCAGCTCAATCATTAATATTTAGCCTAAAAGAATAATTATGTGGGCTTAAACATTGTCACTTTGAGATTTTATGCACAAATAAATCCCAATTTAGTAAGGTCCAGATTGCCTAAATTCTGTTGGCCAATTTAACTTGACATTTCTGTAACCTACTTTAATAGCTACTTTAATAGCGAAAGTTAATGCTGATATTCCCTAAAGCAAATATGGTTTCCAGATTTTATCTATATTATAATAATGAAAAAGCTATCCATTGTGTATAACATAAGCATCGCTAAAAAAGGGGTTAAGATCTAAAGTAAAAAGGTAGTTTTGGTAAAATGTCACACATTTGAGATCTCCATCATTGCACATGCTCCAAAAATATGTTGCACTCCAAAGTGCAAATATTGTTTTCTCTGTTTGATACCCTCTCTCATCATACACTAAACATGAAGGATAACGGGTATTGCAGCCTTAAAAACGTGCATTTTCTGCTAAATGTGAGTCATTTTATGAAAATTATTTTATGCACTTGGCTTTCATCACTGTTAATGTTTCCAGTTTGCTGCAAACTTCACAAATGTTTTTTTTAAACTATAGTAGTCTTTTAATACAATCTGAAAACCTATTACGGTTGATAGATTTCTTGGTTTTGATGAGCTTCTATAAATTCCATGAGAGTAACAAAATCATTGGAAATGAGTGTGTGATATAGAAAAGAGAGACATTTAAGGTAGAGGTAGTAATTTATTTGCAGTTTGATTATCACAATATGATGTTTCAGTTCTTGTATAACACTCAGTATTTATTCAGCAAGTCTTTATATGCCTCAGACACAGCCACTCGCTGACTATTTGCTAAGCAAGTAAATGTACTTGTCAAGATCTGCTTCTTCAGAGGGCTTGAAAAGAGCCGACAATACTTCATCCTACCCGCAGATCTACACAGTTCTTTAGCTTCCCTTCTTTCAGGACAAGTTGCAGAATTTTCAGTCAAAAAAATAATAAAAAGCCTTTCCTCTAAATTAAACACACCATCACTATGTGCCCAGAAAGAGCAAAATGTTTATTTTGTGGGTCTCATATTTATACATTTTTTGTACAACATAAAACAATGGCACATTTTCATAGGCAAAAATAACCTGGCCAACTTTTGGGTCAACAAATCAGAGCCTACTCTGATAGGTGCTGATGGCATTAGTCGGCTTGGCTCAGCCTGGACCAATCAGTGAGTGACCCAATAATAGCTGATTGAAAGAAATCCCATGTATAGGAGCAGGAAAAGAAGCTACAGGTTTACCGCCAGGGGCATGGTTGCTAAGATGTCAACTTCACCAGCTATCTTCCCACCAAATGGCCAGACCCTTTGTATTGTGTTGTGGCTTTCCGGGGGTCAATGTCTCCTTTGTGTAAGCTGGCTAGCTGAGTGACAGAGATGGGGATAGCTAATACTAAGCTAACTGGCCCAACTTGGGGAGGTGGATCTGCCAGGTGCTAAACATATGCCCAAGCTAAACCCCACAAGGTAGTGGGGTATGGTGAGATACATACCGGGCTAGCAGGCCTTTCAAGTGTCCTTGCTTGGGTTAGTATATACCATGAATCCCTGATGGATAAGGAGTCACTGATTGCTTTGGGGGACCGTTTATTAGCTCAGAGGCAGATCGGCTAGGGTGAAATAATTGTGCTCGGGGAGTAGGCTATACTTTTATCAGGCCAGGGCAAGTTGGGCTCCACATAGAGTGTATGGGGGACTGGGGCTGAGTGACAGGCGCAAACACAAACAAAGTAGTGGTTAACTACAAGACAATGGATCAAAGAGATATCACTTACAAAGTACTTGATATCTCTTGACAAATGGCCCTATTAAATTTGAAGGCCACAGTGCCCGTATGTCTGCAGGCTTGAAATTTGCTGGAGTTACGGAGCGATTAAATTAGAAAAGCCTGCAAAGAAATGTCCGGAATCCAAATCCATAAATCATACTTCGGCATGTAGCAAACTATTTATATGCGTAGTTTTGGGTTTAGACGGAGCTAATAGTAAAAGAGACCGTCATCATCACTAAAACATGGAGGTTACATTTCAATCACTTACGGTTGACATCCGAGTTGCGATCTGACCCTCATTCCAGAAGTAATGTAATATGAAAAAAATCGATAAATATAATATTCTAGTCCACGCAAGTTCTATTATATGTATTAACACATTGATTGCTGGGATTGATATGCAGTGCCTTGCAAAAGTATTATCCCCATTGACTTTTTACCTATTTGTTACATTACAGCCTTAAGTTCAATGTTTTGTTAATCTGAATTTTATGTGCTGGATCAGAACACAATAATCTAAGTTGGTGAAGTGAAATGAGAAAAATATATACTGTAACGGATCTCCTGGCACCCCGATCGGGTACCTCCGTTGATGGACGCGTCCTAGCTTGCGTCGAGGACTACAAGCACCGCACCGGACACCACAACCACCACAGACTCCACACTCACCGTAGCTTAACTGGAGCCGCACCGTCTTCCTTCCACCCTGTATGAATCTCCAGCATCCAGGATCGTGTGGGGAAGACCTCTCCTCCAAGAAGAGTACATCAGGAACAAGGGTTCAGTAGTTTAAAGCTCCAGGGAGTATGCAAAGCGTAGCAATCCCCAGTATGATATAGCAATCCCCTTCAAGAACGAGACGAGGCTACGTTTTGAAGGGTGAAGGAGCACTCTCTTGCTGGCACACCCAGCCTGGTTTTTATTACAGTCAGGTAAACAGAACACACCCAGGGGAAGGTATAAACAACCAATAACACAATAGTAACGCCCACAGTTTCACTCCCCTCTGCTTGAGAGATAATTGAGTTTATTACTGTATCTACTCAATTATCTCCCAGCTAAAACCTACACATTTTTATACATTTTTATAACTTTATGATTTTACATAGTACATAAATAAATCTTACATTTTTATGAACAACATAAATTGTGGAACAACATATTAAAAAAATTGCATGAATCAGACCAGGGGTTCAAAAGTTAGTAAAAGTATCTTTTACACATAACACACAGACATTTCACATATCCCCCATAGTTGGCCACACAATACACATATAGGGACAATAGGTGGGTCACACCTCCCTGAGGCTACCTGGCAACTTTGATACAATCAGACATGGATTAGATCATCCTCCTTTGTTCTTATGTCTGAGAATGAAAACACTGTATACAATAGACGTCCTTATCTTAGGAAGAGTCTCTGTAATAGGATTATCTCTTATGCCAAGGTCTGCACTAGTCTGGGCCAATATTCTACAGAGCATAAACCAACATACATACAGTATAATAGTAGGATCATATTTTAACCATAATAATTAAATAACCATAAAACAGGGAAAAACAGTGATGGGTTCCGTTACACACCTCCCCCGTGACCATAAGCCGGCATACACGGTCTGATCCCAACGGATCGGCCTGGGGATGTCCGGACAAAAGTATTTGTTGGTCAATTCTCTAGTTTGACAACCCATCAGCATTACTGCAATTCACATTTACTCACATTTCACATATCCCCAGATAGCTGGGATCTGAGCGCACAAAACTACCGAATAGTGCTCAGATCCTCTTCACACAGTTCAATTGCCATGTAGCTAAAGTCTTTCCCATAGTCTTTCATTATATGAATGGGCTCCATGGCATAGCTATCTGTGGTATCATGGTTCACACAGGGCAAGTACCGAATGACCCCCCCTGTATGTAAAGGGCCAGAATGAGGGACATACACTCTGGTATGGCCGGATACTGTGTTTAAAGGGCAATATGTCCCAGCGCCAAAGTCGCAGGGCAGGAGGCTGGCAAACCGTCCTCTCCAAGACAAAGTGGCGACGGGCACTTCGTCACATATACATAAAACTATTTATAAGAAATAGAAAACAGAAAATTGGCATGTGCGTATGTATTCACCCCGTTTGTTTAGAAGCCCATAAAAAGCTCCGGTGCAACCAATTACCTTCAGAAGTCACATAATTAGTGAAATGGTGTCTACCTGTGTGCAATCTAAGTGTCACATGAGCTGTCATTACATATACACACCTTTTTTGAAAGGCCCCAGAGGCTGCAACACCTAAGCAAGAGACACCACTAACCAAACAATGCAAGGAAGACCAAGGAACTCTCCAAACAAGTAAGGGACAATGTTGTTGAGAAGTGGAAGTCAGGGTTAGGTTATAAAAAAAATCTAAATCTTTGATGATCCCCTGGAGCACCATTAAATCTATCATGACCAAATGGAAAGAACATGGTGTGGTGTATCACCAAATTAATATATATAAATATTACACAAGGTTCGTCTACATTAAAAGGTATTTATTAAAAGGCAATAACACAATACTATAAATGCATCACAAACACACAGCCCAGACCCACGGAGCAACACCCTTTTTAAATCTATCTACCGATATAGTAATCCCCTTTTCCAAACGCTTTATCTCACCCACGGTTAGACCATCGACATCACCTCCATCACCCTCACCATCAAGGAAGAAAACAGGAAGCAGCACCAGTTTCCTGCCTGGATATATCCTTAGTTGAGATGATGTAATTTACATCACATCCTGTCCATGACTTCCTTTAGCAATTGTGGGAGGGAAGTAAAGATTCTCAGCCCTCCTACAAAGGCCTGTTTAAGTAGTCCTGAATTACCATTCAAGGAAGACAAGTTACCACATTCCCTCACTTTTTCTTCTTCTATGTTGCTCACTTTTCTAGTTATCCCTCTAGTACAGGAGAACCTAGTGGGAGCAAAAACCTGATATACAGGAGAAATTCAACCCACCGTCCCTCGGGAATAGTTCCCTCAGCGACATAAGTTTTCCTGTACTTTCCTATGGCTGTCAATCCACATATTACACAAAAACAGAATTTATAGAATTTAGGTGAGAGTGTGTGATAAATGTTTATGTATGTGCAATGTAAAACTTTATTGAATGTATGAGAGAGAGAAAGAAGAGGAAAAAGACACATTATTATATATCCTCCTTGCAAGTTCCTTCCTCATTTGTTTCATTGCCACACAAAAGTATATTATTATAATTGTCGTTAATACTTGAATGAACATGAGTACCAGCGACAGTGTTCGTAGGACTGGATGTGTCTCTGACTCATGAAGTTCCAAGGTAAAAAGCTTCATTGTCAAATTTGTCCAATCTGCATTTGCAGTAAAATTTATCATTTCAGTGGTAAGGTTTCTTGATGGAAATACCATGATACAAGACCCTTCTTCCACCAAACATATTTCATCAACTGTCCTATATTCAGAGTGGCCGATAAAGCATGCAATGTCCCCTATGCGGATCACTTCTTGCACCAGGTTTTCTTTTATCAACTGCACCCAGCCATCCTCCTCAGCTCCTTTCTCCCAAACACAACTGCACAGCCATCGGTGTTGAGATTTCCTGCAACAGCTTTCATCCATCTCCAATCCTGTAATAGTGGCCAGTCTTTTTGATGGGAAGTGTTGCTTGTAGATTCCATCACTTAACGTGCCAATGCTATGTATAAAGTTCAGTTGCTCTGCCTGCCCCTCCCAACGGGGAATTGCCAGGATTAGTCCTATTGTCCCAGATTGTAGTCCATGTGGCATCCATTGATCTGGGCCTTCAATATAGCTGTATTTAAGATTGTCCTCAGTGATGTCCACTCCTTTTCTTTTCAATGACGTGATAATCCTTGTTGCATTGATTTGTCTTGCCCACTTGTTTTCCTGGATATCTTTAATAGTTTCCTTTAAATCTGCCAACAGCTTTCCTCCAATCATAGAACAGAAAATGGCAGTTCCCACTGTTTCATTCTTAATGCTGTTAGCAATGGAAGCAATATTTTCCTCAACTAGATGCAGGTTGTTGGCAATGGTGTGTATGTCATCAACATTGTCTGTCAGTCTACTCACTATAAGGGAGTCAGCTACTCCACCTGTTTTCATAGCATGTCCCATGCCATCAGTAAGGGAGTTTATCCTGCTGTTCAGTCCAATGATGTCTGCTGAATTCCATACTCCCAATCCAGTTCCGACTCCTCCTAAAAGGGCTGCAAGTGTGTCCCGTTTTTCTTGACTCCCTGCTCCGGTCCACTCAATGATGGTCTCTTGTATACTTTGCTTAAACCACTGCCGCTGTGATTCCGGGCACTTTGGAGGAATAGAAAAATCATTAAAATTTAGAATTATTGGGTAGTAAGTCCACCCCAACCCCTTGCACAACTGTTTCATGTGTTGGTACCACCACCAATCCGCCTATTGGCCATGGTACCTTCTTCTGATCTTTACAACGTTGCAGCTCCTTTACAGAGACAAATACTTCATCTATTGTTAGAACACACCCCTTTCCAGTATCAAAATTGCAGAATTCCTCTAGGTCAGGCTGGGCAGCTATAACTGCAGCGTCCCATTCTCCACCTTCTTCTAATGTTAAGTTACTCACTACTACTGTAATATTTGTAACCCTCCCTTGTACCTTTGTTGTTATTTTAGTCCTTCCTTTAAAGTTTCCTCTATTCATTATATGTCCATATCTTATAACCCATTCCCAGTTATGTCCCTCTATACTTTTTATTGGAGCTCTAAGAGCTAATCCCCTGGTACTATTATGTGGCAAAATAATGTTTACTTGTAACCCTCCGCCCTCTTTTACTTCCAATTCCCTGGGCCAAATAAATCTATCTGCTTGAACATAATGTAACTCCAATCTTTTCAAACTCTCTCCCTTATTTGCGGTATCTTCTGGCCTTATTGCCTGTCTCCCCATTCCTACTGTGATACAGCTTATACTTATCCATCCTGTAACAAGGATCCACCACAATCTTCTGTTGACACGCATCTTCATTCTTATACGGCCTTGCTCTGTGGGAACACTAGATTCCATCATTAGAAACATATACATAACAAAAACAACAGGGGTTATTCTTTTTGCAAGTTTGTTCACGGCCCTGTAATCAATGGTAAGTCTCCATGATGAGGCTGCTTTTTCATCTCCATTCCCTTTTAACACAGCTTTTCTCACAGGCCAACATGGTGAGTTACATGCATACCCATTTCCAGATTTAATTATTCCACGTCTCTCCAGCATTTCTATCATCTCGGTAATTGCCCAAACAGGTATGTCTTGGATTAGCTTCTGCAGCCATTCTGGTTGTCCGTCTAGTTTCAGTTTGTCTTTTTCCAGACTTTTTATCCGAGAGACAATATATGCCATTGGGAGCACAACCCCTTTCGTCAACTCTGTACTTACCTGATTCACCTTTTCTGTCTTCCACAAACAAAAATTGGCAAGATCTACAATGAAATTTCCTTTTTTTAAAGCTTCTATTCCCAATATTTCCTCTGGCCAACCCACTATTGCTTCTACTTGTATTGTTTTTTTTCCAACTGCTACATCAATTGGACCTGCTCTAACCTCCTGTGGATTCCCAGTAACTCCCATAATACTTACTGAAGAATCCCCATTTTTGACCCTGTTGGTCATTGTAACTGCTGCTCCTGTATCTACCAACATATTTTTCCCTACCCCTGCGATGAATGTATAACTGGTAGGCCGACCTGCCTCATCCATGGTTAAATTAGCTGAGTGAATGAGATGCTGAGGCGCAGGGGTTGGGATTTGTCATTGTGACTCACTTCTACTCTGTCCCTCTTTTATAACACTATATTGCATCTTTGCCTCACTTTCCTTCAATTTCCTCTCTGACTCAGCTACCTTGTTTTTAAGTATGTGATTTTCCTCTTCTATCCTATCCGTCTGTCTCCTGAGTTCCCAATAGCCCATGTTACCATTTCTCTCTCCCTCCTGATTAGCCCTCCAGTTGCTGCCATCCCTATTCCTATAGTCCCTAGGTGGATCTCTCCATCTTTTGTCAAAGTTCTGTTTTGGTCTCCAGTTTTGATCATCCTTCTTGTTCTGGGGTACATCCCACGTCTGGTTTCTCCATTTACCATCTATATCTCTACCAGACTCGACCTTAAATGTTCTTACAGCTGAAACAGAGCAGGCCTGTTCTGTGAAAGGATGCTTGATCCACCACTTATCAGCTCTAGTTAGTACCATTTCCAAGTCTGTTGGTGTTGGATCAAAAAGCCTGACAAATTCTTGACACTCCCGGGGAAGGGCTTCCATTACTTTTGCTATATGTTCTGGTGAGCCCAGCACTAGAGGCTGTTGAGGTTGTCGTAGAGTATACCAAAAAAATATCCTTTGAGCTACCTCTCTAGGACCATTTGTTGGCCTCATGGTAATACTTGCTATTTCTTTCTCTATGCTAAGTAGATAGAAATTAGTTGCAGCAATTCTTCCTGCCTGATCAGACACACTGTTATTAAATCCCAATAGTCTACTAGCCAAAGGACCCATAGCGTATTCTAACAGTTCTGTCCATTCCTCTAAGTTAAGACCTCCTTTTTTAGCTCTATCTGCTCCCCTCATAAACCAATGTGTAAACGTATTAAAGTTGTTAGTTGGCATACTTCCCCACCATTTCTGGAAATTGTCTTTATCTGCCATAGACATCGGTCGAGTCTGCATGGAAAATCCTGTAGGTGTTTGCCTTGCATTAAATAATTCTGAAACAATAACTGGTGCTTGTGGTATGGTATCTACTTGTGGAACAGAATAACATAAGAAATCTTTTCTATCTTGGTTCATTTTCGGCACTGCCACGAACATATCCAGATCTGGATATATTTTGGCAATGTCTCTGACTCCTTTTATCCCTTCTAACTTTGTTTTATTTTTATAGTCCATTATTATGTTTTGAAGTTCTGTTATTTTTACTCCATAAGCATCCCTCTGTTCTTCTATTTCCCCTAACTCCCTTTCTAGTTCCCCCACAATTGTAGTTGTTCTCAAAGCTGCAATTTTTAAACAATCCCTTTTGTCCATTGCTTCCTCCATTTTATTTGTTGTTTCCAAATTATGCTGCCGTAATTCTACAACTAAGTCTATTAGGCCTCCTATTGTGGCTACAACAGCTTGTGTGACCAAACTTTTTCTCTTCTTTGTTCTATACTTTTTGTTATTTACAATTTGTTTTAGAACATCCATTAATCTCTTCTCTTTTTCACTGTCTGGGTTTGCTGGCTCTGGAAGCTCATATGGACCATCATGTTTTTGAATATGTTTCCTAAAGTACTCACGCACTTCTGTGGGAAAGTATTTGGCCCCTTGAAAAGACATTCCTACTCTTTTACTCACCCAAGTAAGAATCCAAATCAATTTGCGACTAAAGTAGCATGCTTCTGAGTAGCCAACAATAGTTGATGACTATTCAGTAGGCCAGGTGTAATATGTAGAAAAATAGATTAGTACCCACAATGCAAATTATACTTACCTTAGTATGGTGAAGGTAATATTTGCTAATTAACTTAAAATATAATAGCAAGGCCTGCAGGGTAGGAGATATACCCGAACTAGGATATGCAAGACACCCAAAATGTATAAGGTATGGAAGCCTAAAGTGTATTAAAATGCACGCCTGAAATAATGGAGGCTTGAATTAGCATTTAAATACACAAAGAAGCCACATGGAGCCTTATTCAAATGCAGGCCTATGCCTGTACTTTGATAGTCAAAAGCACAACAAAACTCAACTCAGATAAACCCACAAAAACAACCTGTATGATATATATTTGTTTTATGTATCAAAATAAGCTAGTACGAACAAAACTCAACTCAGAAGCTAGTACGATATATATTAAAAATGGAGGCTTGAATTAGCATTTAAATACACAAAGAAGCCACATGGAGCCTTATTCAAATGCAGGCCTATGCCTGTACTTTGATAGTCAAAAGCACAACAAAACTCAACTCAGATAAACCCACAAAAACAACCTGTATGATATATATTTGTTTTATGTATCAAAATAAGCTAGTACGAACAAAACTCAACTCAGAAGCTAGTACGATATATATTAAAAATGGAGGCTTGAATTAGCATTTAACTACACAAAGAAGCCACATGGAGCCTTATTCAAATGCAGGCCTATGCCTGTACTTTGATAGTCAAAAGCACAACAAAACTCAACTCAGATAAACCCACAAAAACAACCTGTATGATATATATTTGTTTTATGTATCAAAATAAGCTAGTACGAACAAAACTCAACTCAGAAGCTAGTACGATATATATTAAAAATGGAGGCTTGAATTAGCATTTACCTACACAAAGAAGCCACATGGAGCCTTATTCAAATGCAGGCCTATGCCTGTACTTTGATAGTCAAAAGCACAACAAAACTCAACTCAGATAAACCCACAAAAACAACCTGTATGATATATATTTGTTTTATGTATCAAAATAAGCTAGTACGAACAAAACTCAACTCAGAAGCTAGTACGATATATATTAAAAATGGAGGCTTGAATTAGCATTTAACTACACAAAGAAGCCACATGGAGCCTTATTCAAATGCAGGCCTATGCCTGTACTTTGATAGTCAAAAGCACAACAAAACTCAACTCAGATAAACCCACAAAAACAACCTGTATGATATATATTTGTTTTATGTATCAAAATAAGCTAGTACGAACAAAACTCAACTCAAAAGCTAGTACGATATATATTAAAAATGGAGGCTTAACCTAGACCCCACACACAATCAGCACTTGATTTCCCATGCAGAGGATAATTAGACAAAGTACTTTTTTTCCTTCCCCCCCCCCCAAAAAAAATAAATAATAAATCTGACTATCTATTAATGTGATATTACCTCATAAATATCCTTTGTAGAAGTCTAAAATTCGTGGTCGCCAAATGTGGTGTATCACCAAATTAATATATATAAATATTACACAAGGTTCGTCTACATTAAAAGGTATTTATTAAAAGGCAATAACACAATACTATAAATGCATCACAAACACACAGCCCAGACCCACGGAGCAACACCCTTTTTAAATCTATCTACCGATATAGTAATCCCCTTTCCCAAACGCTTTATCTCACCCACGGTTAGACCATCGACATCACCTCCATCGCCCTCACCATCAAGGAAGAAAACAGGAAGCAGCACCAGTTTCCTGCCTGGATATATCCTTAGTTGAGATGATGTCATTTACATCACATCCTGTCCATGACTTCCTTTAGCAATTGTGGGAGGGAAGTAAAGATTCTCAGCCCTCCTACAAAGGCCTGTTTAAGTAGTCCTGAATTACCATTCAAGGAAGACAAGTTACCACACATGGCACAACAGCAAACCTGCCAAGAGACCAAAACTCACGGACCGGGCAGAGACTGGAGTATCTGTACATAGGACAACAATAAGCAGTACCCTCCATAGAGTTGGGCTTTATGGCAGAGTGTCCAGAAGAAAGCCATTACTTTCAGCAAAATCTAAATAAACGTTTGCCTGGCGCAAACCCAACACATCACATCACCCAAAGAACACCAGCCAGGACTGGGAAACTGGTCAGAGTTGAGGGAAAGATGAATGGTTCTAAATACAGGGATTTCTTGAGCAAAACCTGTACCACTCTGTGTGTGATTTGAGGCTAGGACGGAGGTTCACCTTCCAGCAGGACAATGACCCCAAACACACTGCTAAAGCAACACTTGAGTAGTTTAAGGGGTAACATGTAAATGTGTTGGAATGGCCTAGTCACAGCCCGGACCTCAATCCAATAGAAAATCTGTGGTCAGACTTAAAGATTGCTGTTCACAAGTGCAAATCATCCAACTTGAAGGAGCTGGAGCAGTTTGGGGGAAAAATGGGCTAAAATCTCAGTGGTAAGATGTGGCAAGCTCATAGAGACTTATCCAAAGTGACTTGGAGCTGTGATTGCCGCAAAAGGGGGCTCTACAAAGTATTGACTTTAGGGGGGTAAATAGTTATGCACATTTACTTTTTGTGTTATTTTGTCCTATTTGTTGTTTGCTTCACAATAAAAAAAAATCTTCAAAGTTGTGAGCATGTTCTGTAAATTAAATGATGCAAATCCTCAAACAATCCATGTTAATTCCAGGTTGTGAGGCAACAAAACACGAAAAATGCCAAGGGGGTGAATACTTTTGCAAGGCACTGTAACACAGAAATTAAACATAAAAATGATTTTTTTTTATTGCAGATTTGTGAGCTTGAGAATGCTGTGCTATTAATTGTAATACCTTTCATCGCTTTCACTGTAACTTAAAATACAGTAGTGTGCTGATATTTGCTCTGACAGTGCTACGGACAGAAGTTTAATCCCCTTGTGGGTCCTTTCTAGTACCCATATGATTTTTGCCTACCTTTGCCATTCACTGGTGTAAGAACAGTTGCAGGCTTGAAGACTTGTAGCAATTTAATAACGATTTGCGATTTACGGGATTAAAAGATCAAAGGCTTAGCTGGGTCAGAGTTCAGATTTTGACAGCCCGTAGGGTTTTTCCATCTGTAACCCGCAGATCATTTGCAGGTAGCTAAAAGAGGCCAATTTAATAGCCGTAACTTCTGCAGCCTCCATTACGGGCTTCTGGAACTGGGATTTGGCAAATTTAATAGGGGTCCATGTGTTTCAATTGTTGTCTGACAACCTAATTAACTACCTGATGTCTCAATCAGCTGCGCAGACAGTCCCATTAAATCTATGACGTCTAAGCTGGCCCTACCAAAAGTTTGTGTCAGCTCAAAGGCCTGGTCAGCTCTCTGTAAACTGACCACCTTGGGTCGGGGTTAGTTCAAGTTCATGTTTTTAACGCCCCTTCCAGGGGAACCAAAACAGTGATTATAGTATATTTCGATTGATTTGTTGAAACAACCGGGATAGAACAAAAAGTCCTCCAATCTTCACAGTACCAAATATAATGTAATATAAAAAGAGTGGTAATAATAAGTACTTTATCAATTGAATATTATTTTTGGTATGTATATTATTTCAATAAACTTTTATTGAAATGTATTTACCTGTCAACCAACCAGTATTGCAGTATTGTAGTTACTAATTATTACTATTTATTGTCAAAGATGGCACAAACCTCTGTTCCTCAGATGTGTCCTCCCCATCTACATGTGATGATGCTGCAACTTTCATAAAAGATATAAGCTTCTACTAACTCCGTATGCGAGGCAGAGCTATGCAATGTAACAGGGCCCTCCTCTGCTGTCCAGTTTTTTTTTTGGGGGGGGTGTATTTGTAAAAAAATCCTCTAATATAGACAGTGGCATCTTTCAGTTGGTTCTCATTGGCTACCGCGAAACGGTTGTTAAAATATGTGGAGTTTGCTGAAACTCTTGTTGCTTGGAGACCGCCAGCTATGCCCACATGGCCCAGAGAAAGCCTTGGGGACTTCCACTTGGGCCAATACAGACTCCTGCTTAGACTCCCTTCAAAGCTGTAGGGCCCATTGACATGCCAAGCAATGTCCTCAGGGCACAGGGAGTCCCCAGGGAGTCTACTGGAATCTCCACTAGGCCAACAGAGGATCATTAAAACCCCTGACCTTGTTAAAAAAAAGTGGGGCCATTAACCCCATAGTGGTCCCTATGGACCCCCATGGGGTAAATAACACTAGCCATCAGGTTCCTTCTGAAGCAGTGGTGTCAGCCATTCATATTATACTCCCTTATAGATATACATATTTGTATAGTGTGTTTATCAGTTTGTCAATTTAGTTTAGAACTTTCAGTGATATTAGTAGTTATGTATATTGGTCTTTTTGCCAATGATATAGCCTATGTTTTTTGTAGGCAGTCATTTCTGCAGATGATTAGGTTGTCCTTTTATCTAGTATCTCTGTTTACTTCCATTTGTTGGTTAGCATGCTTTAGCCAGATTTGGGCCATCAGCTAGTGAGCCTTCCAGGTTGAAGAATCCACTGAGGACATAGGCCTTCGCTCTATTCATGCTTTTGTGTGTGTGTGCCATTTGGCCAAGAGATCCATATATGTGAAGTATAAATGACCTATAGTCCTGTTAATTGTTTATTACAAATTACAGGAACTAACTTGTACCAAATGTAACGGAGCTGGAACACGCAGTCCAATATCTCCGCTGGTATACGGTAACATACCCAAGAGGCACTACAGTTTCACCATCCCCGACCTCCCATATTGGACGACACACAATTTGGGAGTCAAATGAATACTGACTTTATTTTGTTATTGCTGAAATATTTATACCCATCTCTTCCCACAGGCAATACACATGCCCATATTTGGCCGCACAATACACATAAAGAGAACAATAGGTGGGTCACACCCCCCTGGCAACTTTTATACAATCAGACATTGATTCAATTACACTTCTTTGTTCTTATCTGAGAATGAAAACACTGTATACAATAGACTTCCCTTATCTTATGCGGAGTCGCTGTAACAGGATTATCTCCCATGCCAAGTAGCTGCAAATGTCTGGGACAATATTCTGCAGAGCATCAACCAACATACATATAGTAGGATCATATTTTAACCATAATAATCATAAAACAGGGTAAAACAGTGATGGGTTCCGCTACATAACTGTTTTATAGTGTGGTGTGATTTAATAAATGATGATGTTAATAGTTCATACTAGGCACTCACCACTTTATTATTCAGATAACTATAATACAAAATGCACAGCCTTGGACTTTCTGAAGTTCTGGGTCCTGGAGAGGAAGGTGAATGGGGTCTGTCTCTTACTGCCAGTATGGAAGTGCAATAGCGTCTGAGGATGACCTTGGGAGGATTTTGCTGGGACATGCTAGAAGCTCAAGGTTCATGCAACAAACAGTTCTCTAAGAGGAGCACCCTGGATGTATTTTCTTCCCACTCGGGTTGCAATCGATAGCTCCTTTCTGTGACAGGGACCAATTGTACTTAAGATTGGAGGAGGGCGGCTGACACCATGGTCTGCACATTGACCTCTGAACAGTTTAAGTGGATCTTGCATGCAAAGCAGGGATACTGCACCCGGGTGGAGTGTTTATTATAAATTTAAAGAAGCAGCACAAAATGTAAGCAGCACAACATATAAATAAACTGAACTTGCCCTCCCCACCTTGTTTGATTTTATTTATATTTAAACAACACTGTGGTAAAAAAAAAATTCTATATAGTCTTTTTTAATATCAAACTTGATATTGGGCAAAATTTAGTTTGAATGTTAGAATGTTAAAAAATAATTATAGCCTTTAAATCTTAACTTTACATGAATTTATTCTTTACTGCAAGCTTCCACTTTTTTGTTGCTTGCTTCTTCCAGTTTCATCTCAACAAGATGTGTCCATGTAAACAAATGAGCTTTACATTAGAGCGAATGAGAGCACTGACAGTTGTATATGCCACCTCTCCACTGTGCAGATACAAACTTCCTGCATATTCAAAGTCAGTGGAAACTTAAATAGTCGATTCCACAACAGCATTGTTTCATTTATAAGTAGTAAATTTGAGGGATTTTTACATGTAAAAACATGTTGTTTATTTTCAACTGGAATTCTGCAAAAGAAGTGAATTAAAATGCTTGATCACAGCTATCCTTTTATATGTCAGCTGTAAGTCTTAAAGCCTAATATAATATTTAGAAAAAAGAATGTTATATTGGTTAATCTGGAGCACACATGTGGTGTTACATTATTAAACTAGTACATATTGGTAAAAGAAACAATACAAATTCACTAAAGTGAAACATCAGCTAGCAATAGTGAAACACATAGAATACATACATAGTTATTCATACTCATTAACACTTTACAAGCCTGTCTACTACTAAATCCAAAACAATTATCCTACATTGATTTTTTATATATTTTACCTTATGCTAAGTTATGTCCCCATGAAGAGAAATATGTAGCATTTTGACATATTTAGGATTTATGCACCCAGTTACTACTCCGCCTTTCCCCTTGCTCTATACCAATCATAAGATTACAATTCACCTGTATATAAAATCATAAGGGTTTATGTGTCCAACGGATCTGTACACTGGTCCATGAGCCCATCAAGAGGTGATCATCTGTAATATGACAATGCTCTTTATTAATTGTATAACTTTAAAATGAAATTCAGCCAAATGTTTGCATTGTTGGCTAGTTAGCTAAAGGTTATATTCTGTTTTGTTGTGTGGCTTGATCCATTCGTTTGTCTCTTTGTGTTCTGCATGTCACCTCCTCCATCTCTTTCTCCTAATAATTTTATTTCTTTTTTTTTTATGCACCAAATCATAAATGTAAACAAAAATAGTACATAAACATCACAGCATAGTTAAATGTTGCTTTGCAGTACATGAGAGCATTTGATTAACTTATAAAGTAAAGCCTCTATTATTTGTTTGGTTTCTTTACCTCAGTCTCTGTAGTCTTTATTTTAACTTGGCTATCAATAATGGTAAGTTGTAAGAAACTTTTTTTTAATTTATTTTTGTATTTAATGTTTTACTTGAAGGTTTTGCCATCTGTCAGTCATATAAATTATAATGTATTTTTACTTCTTCAAAAGTCATTATTTCACCAATTACTTATAACTAGAGATGTCGCAAACAGTTAGTCCGCGGACTATTCGCAGCGATTTTGGCATGTTGGCGTTTGCAGCGGATGGTGAACACATGCGTTTTTCGGTTCGCCCCCTATACTTTATCATTGAGGAAACTTTGACCCTGCACCTCACAGTCAGCAGACACATTCCAGCCAATCAGCAGCATACACTCCCTTCTAGAGCCTTCCATCTGAAGGACAGGCTAATATTCTGCTCTGTTTCACCAGTCATAGTTGGTGTACCATACATTGAAAAAAAAAAAAAACCTTTTTTCCTTTAATCTACTTTCAGTTGCCTGCCTGTGTCAGGTTCACAGCTTATATTGTGCTCAGTGAAATAAAACAACACTTTTTTGACTGTAATAGATTGAATAGCAATTGCCTGCCTACAGGCGTGTGTGTGAAGCCTATTGCATCTACTCTGACAACTTTTGCCAGTGCACAGTGACACTCATATCTAGTGGCACCTTAGATTGCACGCGCAGTGCCCCAAATTTGAAGTAGGAGGTCCGACCAGGCATCTTTTTCCATCTCCCTGTTCCAAAAATCAATTCCATATACACGGCCCCCAATAGTGGACGTAAAAGGGATTAAACCGATAGGAATAGTACTACTTAACAGTACACACTTTCTAATAACGCAGACAGAGGCAAGGCAGAGAGAGGAGTCTGAAGAAAAAGGAGTCAGAGGAGGAAGGTGGCTTTGAGGAGGTGGAAGACCAAACACAGCAGGAGTCCCAGGGGGCTTGTAGTCACCTTTCGGGGACCCTTGGTGGCTGTGTGGAGGAAGAGACCTTCAATGACATCAGTGAGGACAAGGAACGGGACATGGCTAGCTTGGTATCCAACCTTGTGCAAATGGGGAGTTTGCGGTTGTGCAAAGGGACTGTTTGCGGTTGTTTGCGGTGCATTAAACGGGGAGATTGGTCTGTTACTGTGAAGCGGGTGTAACCCTTACACTACCTGATCGATACAACATCATACCTGATGTTTTAAAGCATTTTATTCCAAACAATTTAGGAATGTTAGGTGATTTATGCCCTTTATGGCTTAAAACCAGACTCTGCATCAACTATGTAATTTTCCGTGGGAGTTTTGCCATGGATCCCCCTCCGGCATGCCACAGTCCAGGTGTTAGTCCCCTTGAAACAACTTTCCCATCATTATTGTGGCCAGTAAGAGTCCCTGTGGGTTTTGAAATTCGCCTGCCCATTGAAGTCTATGGCGGTTCGCCGGGTTCGCCCGTTCGCGAACATTTGATGGAAGTTCGCATCCGCTGTTCGCGAACCGAAAATTTGATGTTCGCGACATCACTACTTATAATATGAAATGGGCATGGGATACCATTTTCTTGGCATCTTAAAAAGGGAATAATTCCCAGCCCTGGGCAACAAAATCTTTATTTTGCGCTTTGAGTATTAAGGCAGATTGTAGTTGTGCCAGTTTATATGTATTTTTACATATACCCTGTAAGTACAGATTATAAATAATTGTAAGATATATTTTTTAATGTTGTTTGGCCTTTTATTTTCTGAACTTCCATTGGAAAACATAAATCTTGTTCTATTTTTATCCATGGTAATGGTGGCTTATAGTAGTGCCATTGTATCAGTTGTATAAATCTTGCTGCTAAATAATTGTGTTTTATATTTGGACACCATAGTCGACCCTGAGTTTTATCTCTTTGAAGTGATCCTTGGATTTTTTTCATTTGTTGCCCTATTCAGATTCTTTTTACTTCCAGAGCCATGGTTCACAAACAACTATTTGCTGAGACTCCATAGCTACTTGGCTAAGCCATTGGTCCTCAACTTCTCCATTAAATCCTTTACCTTTTGTTTCACTTACATCCTTTAGTCTAGTGGCAGAGTTACTGGGAAACCCAAATGATGTCAAGCCCTCAGCCAGAAGATGTGAAGAGAGGGGAGGGAGAGAATACAGGAGCTGGTGAGAAGACAGCATCCTGTGGAGGTGGTTCTGCAGGGGCCGGGTGGTGGGGCCAAAAAGAGCTAGTGAGGGAGAGGGGGGCATAGGTGGGGCCCAGGAGGGGTACATTTCCTGGGGGACAGGAGGGTGCAAGGTGGGCCCCCAGGGGAATTTTAAGATAAAATAAAGTCAGAGGTGCTCATCAGAGAACAAACCAACCTTAATAGGTTAGTTCTATGGCCATGATAAGCCACTCTGAGAGCAACCTCTTTTAGCTCACTTGTGCCCTTCACAGGGAGAAATATCCTGTAGTATATCAGTCTAGTCCCACTCACTAGAGTGACCCAGCCTCAAAATACCAGGCAATCCTACCGTGAACAGGAGAAACAGCAAACCCCAGACGCGTTTCTGCCTTTATGGGCCTTGTCAGTGAGGTGCAGCTGAACTCCCTAGGGCACAGTGAGCAAGGGTCCACATCTGGAGTCCCCTATTACCCTTAGGGAGACTAAACCCTAAGTGTAATTTGCATAAACAAAAAAAACTTAGTCAGAGGTAAAATAAAGAAATGATAAAGAAATGAGATGGGCCCTGGCACATTGCACCAGGCGCACCATCGTTAGATCCGCTCCTGCTTTAGTCTGTAAGCTTGCAAGCTCTCAGTCTTGCAAAGTGCTTTGTATGAAATGTGATTATGCCAGATTGTTTGCTCAAGGGCATAGTCCTTGATTCCTTTTGTGTCAGTTTGCCAAATTATACATTGTCATCCATGAATTATTGTACCAGAGAGCTACATAATGTGTTGGCTCTATACACATAATATAAATTATGTGCAAGTTTAAGGCATGGTTACAGACAGAAATGTTACTTCATTAGTACATTATAGTACACCATTCCATGGCACTGTATTTACATCTTCAGTTAGCATGATGCCCACTTAAAATATACTGCCCTAGTCATAGGCCTTGGCAGAAACACAGCAATGTACCGACATCAGCTTATGATGTGTATAATCAGGTATAAAATAAACTGTTTTGCTAGACTGTTTGAACAAGAAAAAAACAATAAAATATTCAGGTTTATTGTTCACTCAATATTTTCGCACTGAGTTGTGGAGCTATGGCATCTTCCTTAAGACCATGTTAAGTAAAGTGTAAGTACTTTATTTTAAATGTATTTTTTTCTGAAAGATGGGATAAAATGTACTGTCTATAATTTCTGTATTATGATGGTTATCTCCATGTACTTGAATGGAAAGGAGACAAGGAATAATTTGCTAAATCCCTTAATTCAATTATAAAATATGAAGAATACTGTATTTTGAAATATTGTTGTGACCATTTAAAATACATTTTCCCTCTGTTTCTAAATAAAATATAGTTGTACTAAAATGAAAACATAAAAGTATATTTAATCTAAATATCTAGAACCATTTCATTGCAGCCACACACTATGTTATAAATTGTTTTTAGAGTTTCTATAGTGTGTTTTAATAAGATATAATCAAGAAGTAGAACATTACCCCAATAGCTCCCTCTGGAGGAATATCATTTGATATAAGTCTAGCATATGTCTATTAATAAGTCTACAATTACTTAAATATAAACTTGGTAAACAGCCTTTTATATTTTTTAACTGCAAGTAAAGTTTTCCCAACTTTTATGCCAATAAAGATTATAGTTTAGATTGTAAGCTATTCAGGGCACAGGCTATGTAACCAAAGGACCACTATGGTCATAAATTTAAAATATCCTTGAAGCACTTGACGTGAAAATAGGCAACTCAAGGCAATTCAGTCTGGAGTAAAGAATAATGTTAATTAACTATGTTACTGTTTATAATGTTACAAGTTTAAAAAAAATATTTTCAAGTTCATTACTTAGACGCATAAGAAAGTTCAAGTTTCTAAAAATATACTTTCAAGTTCCTTACTTAGACGTATTCCAAAGTTCATGTTAAGAGCACAACCACGTTTTAAGGCACAATGTAAAGGTTGTCTTTTAGGTTGAACATTAATCCAGGGAGTAATCCGATCACCAGTTAATGGGGTCAGGAGGAATTAATTTTTTTCCCTCTCTGATACAATTGGCTACGTTTCAAGGAGGGTTTTTACTGTTTGCCTTCCTCTGAATTCAATGTATATTTAAGTTAACAATTCTTGAGATAGAACTTGCATGTTAAAAAAACATTACCTAAAGTTTACAATACTGATTAATTTAAAGTTCAACTGTTCTTACATTCAAATGTTAATACTTTTACTACAAAACACTTAACAGTTACTGCAAACAAAATAAAATTTTACAAACATAAACATGTTTAATATCACAATAGTACTTATGTCATCATAACTAAAACCTTACAAGTCTCAAACACGTATTAATAACTGAACAACTTTACAAACATACACACCTCATTGCCGTCATTTTTTGACGGGCAAGTCGCTAGTTACATATAAAAGTGAAAACTAAAAGGCATGTGTTTGATATTTTGCCGAAATATCAAGTTTAATTTTTAAAGTGACTCAGTAGAAACAATTTGACCACAGTGATCCTTTAAATGCACTTATATAGCCTTGTACTTGTTTTGTAGCTTTTCATTGTAATAAAGGGTGCAAACTTTGATGTTAAAATACATCTTTTTTTTCTGTAGTGTAGTGGACCCCCTGGTCCCTCCTGGGCCTCCTCGGCTGCACACATCCTTGGCCTGAAATTGGTGCATGCATGTTTAAAAAAGAGCATTTCTACAGAAGTTCCAAGAGGTGGCATTGTGAAGCAGGTCAACATGCTGGGGATGTGTATCAGGGAAGAGGTGAGAGAACAAGCTGCAAAGTGACAGCAAAATATAGGGGTGATGGGTTCTGAGATGGGGAACCAAAGGAGATAGGGATGAGTTCTATGTTGGGATGGATGCTAAGAGGGGTGGATTCTGTGTGGGGGTGCATGATGAGAGGGGCTGGGTGCTACTTAGAAATAGTATATGTATATATATATATATATATATAGAGAGAGAGAGAGAGAGAGAAATAGTTTGAACGTATAGTATAAAACAATGCAAATGTGCCCACAAAGGCTTCTCTCTTGTATATATTATATATATGTGTATATATATATATATATATATATATATATATATATATACTATATGCATGTACTATGCATAAAATGACATACACTGATCTACAATTCAAAATAAATTTATTTCTCAAGTGCAATATGTGTTTTAGGGATAATGTTACTTTTTGAATACAGTCCAGAGAGCAAAAGGACATTAGGTCTGTTATACATGAGCAAGATGCGGCAGAGTTCATGGCTTGAGCTTCCAATTAAAAACTCCAGCAGGAGAATTGTATATCACAATCATTCATGAATAATTTGCAGATCCTAACTGCAAAAAAATCCTATTGTATTAACCAGCATTTGTAAATAATTTAGGTGCAGCGGCTTCAGTATTTTCTAAGCTATATTTCAAATATGCCAGCTCTAAGTAGATGGTAAATAGTGATCGTTTTTGCCAGTACTAGAGAAAACAAAGAAAATTAATTGATATTCCCGTTTCCGTAGTAACATAGCTATGCAAATATGGTTATTTCCACTCACAGCCTTGTACCTGAGCAGTTGTAATTTACTTAGACAATTGCTTTTCTTTCTTTTTTTTCAAGTTTTAGAAAAGTAACAGGTTTAGTTTGTGTGGAAAATATTATTGAAATATTATTCAAATGGTATTGAAGTTACTGAGAATAATGGGGGAAAATATATCTGGGAAAGTTGCAATGGGTCTCTGGGCTAAATTATTTTATTAGTAATTATAATTACGGTAATTAATTTATATAGCGCTTTTATCCCAGAACAAAGACTTATTTGAATGCCTTGATGAAGAGAAGTGTTCTCTCACCCCATGAGTTGGAACATAACAGAGCGAGAAGCTCCTTCAGGTTGCTGGTCCTTCATCATGTAGAGATTTATTTATGGAGTGGAAAAAGTGCACATTTTCCTGGTGAAAATAAATACATGAGGGACAATATGTTTGCTAATGTAGGCTCTAATGTATGTGTAGTATTATAAGAGTACAAGACCATGGAACAGTGTCTAATTGGTAAGTCGCTTCTTTGTGTGTCTGTTGTTTTCCCGTCTTGCCAAATATGGAGTTGGTATAGGAGAAATAAAAAATGAGAGCCTCTAATTGGTGGTGATGCTGATCCTCCAATATGTAAAAAAATATACAAAAAAATACCAGAGCTTGGAGACGTGGATGATAAGAAATATTTTATTTGTAAAATGCAAAAGTTAAAATTTTCAAAGGCCCACCCTTTGGGTGGAAAAAACGTATGTTCTCGACATAAAATCACATATAGTGCTATCGGTGGCACTATTAGAAAAATGTGTGTACAAATCAAACGCGTTTCTCCGTTTTTGTACGGCTTCCTCAGTGATAATGATTCACTGGAATAGATTCCTCAACCTGGGTATTGACTGCCTGTTGCAGGGATCCAGAAGAGATCCATGTAGAAATTTTGTATACCAGAAGGCACACATCTAAAATATATGCAGTATTTCCCAGGGAGGCAGTGAAGGGCAACGACAACTGGTGCAATGTAGCAGGAGTGAGGTTGGTTTATTAATAACCTATTAGCATTCTGTATCAACTGTATGCAATGCAGTGCTGTGTCTGATGGTCCTAACTAACAAAGATTGAAGATGGAGAGACTTTATCCACACTGGAATCTGGGAATTGTAGTTCTTCTAAAAGTGAGACTCACATGCAATGTCTTCATCTTTTTGCTCACAACTCACTTTTGTCATTACAGAGGAGACATTTCATATAGTATATCAGTCTGACTCTTCTAAACCCATCTATACAGAAGAGAACAGAAGTTCCCCATACGTACATTTCAATCTCTTGGCTTTCAAGAGGCGCTGATCTTCCCAAGCATCGTGAATAAGAGTCCATGCAAGACATACACTTTAATCCATAGCAAAAACAGAGATCATCTGAGAATGGACAGATCTCAATGATTTTCCTGGCATCAGACTCAAGGATCATCCATCTGTTACCATCCATTAGTGATAAGATCTCTATATGTGGCTATGGAGTGGCTATTGTTGCTGACTGGCTCTGTGGCTAATTAAACTGCCCAGCTCACATCACAGCCTAGGCCAATACATGTTTAGGGGATAAAATGTCCATATCGGTGGCCACGCTAGTGAATGGAGGGTCCCAGTGCAAAAAAAGAAAAAATGCCCCTCTCCAAGCACATCTCTTTATTCCCCACAGGTGTCCATAGAAAGCCCAAAATATAAGTTGTTAGTGTAATCAGATCACCTTTCTATAAAAATAATTATCTGCCTTCCTCTAATAAAGGAGGAGTGCAGATAGCAGAGGGCCCAAACCCTGCTTTGCACCTGCTGTACCGGCAGTAGCTACGCCACTGGTCCAGATGCAAAGAAATGTCTAAATTCAGTAACACTGCTTTACGTACATGTACATACTGTATATGTATGTGTAATCCTGAGATAAAGATTTAATAAGGGGAAAGGAAAACTTGGGGGAGAAGCAACCGAATGTGAATGTGCCTAATGCAGTATAAATATTATAGGGACACTATATTGGGAAAGCAAGTCATCACCTTTTAAAAATATAATTTGTAATAAGCCTTATTAACTTGAATTTCCCTCTGCTCAACTCTCGTGGTGTGTCACTTTGCCCCCTCTCTCCTCACATCACTAAAGAGCAGCATTCAGAGAGTGTCACTATGTGATTGTGTTGACATCCATATTGCAGTTTCTACTGCAGGACTCAACACAACCATGTCAATGTGATCAAAAGTGGCATAACAGAAGAAGGAAAGAGGCTCTGTTCACTACAGATGTCCTTCGTATATTTTGTTGTTTGGTAACCAATTCTCATTAACCCTTTGACTGGTATAAAGTCATTCAAACAGAGTCCTGCAACCTATTGCTTTGCAATATCTTGCTAGCCCTCCTGTGACTTTCTAACTCACTTAGAGTACAGAGCAGAGTAAAATATGTACATGTATGTATATTTAAATATGTATTTGCTTCAAATATCCACATATGAAATTATTCAATAATCGTCAACAATCATGTAAATAGATTAAGACTTTCTTCAGGTGTTTTGTACTTTTCTTACTGGGTTTCATAAATCAAGGGCAATAAACTTTAAGCCGTCTGTATGCCCTTTAGTATTATATGATGAGAAATACATATATATATATATATATATATATATATATATTTATATATATATATATATATATATATATATATATATACCTGTCTTGAACGTTTATCATTAACAAATGTAATTTAATTTAAAATTAACTTCACCAACAAAATGTATTTATTTTGCCAAATAGAACCGACAGAATTGATTTTTTAATTAATAGCTACTATATTGGTAATAAATAAATCACTGTGAACAGCGACTATTACTTAGTAAAGAGACGCTTGCTAACTGCTCTTTAATTAAGTACTTTTAATGACCTTAAAGGGATTAGTAGTTTCGTCTGATAGTCAATAAGTATAACACGATTGCAGCACCATAAACCACAGCAAGAGAAGAAAATTAATCTGTTCAGATTACATCGACTTGTTTGCTTCAGAAAATTAAGAAAATTTGCTCCCCTTTCATGTCCTGTCACAATTAGCAGTGTTAGGACTGCATATTTTATGGTAATATTGATTCCCATTTGTGCCTTTAAAGCCCAATCTTTAAACAGATTGAAAATGTCTCAAAAACATAGAATGTAGGCCATTATTTTTTCTCTCTACATTTTCATCTTCTAATTCCCTTCTGATACTTAAGCACCTTGTACTGAGATACAAAGTCTACTAAATTAATAAAATACATCTTGTACGATACAAGAGATGAATGTTAATGTTTTGCACAAGGTTCAGTTACATTGCTATAACTGAATAATTTGCCTTATTTCAATTTTTTACACAAGTGAAGTCAACTGAACATATAAAACATATTAAATGATAATAAAATAGGGACAGAGAGGGAACACGTCAAGGTGTGCCAATAGTGAAGTATATTTATTGAACCAGTTAAAACTCATATAAAATGAATTAACAAGATAGGTGGGTGGACAGACGATATTTGCACCAATCAATGGGTGTATGGGCATTCAATCAATCTCTCAAGTCTTATATATGTGTGCTGATAATAAAGGACCCCTGTAAATGAGCAAAAACTTCATGTTTGTAAAGTATGCAACAAACTAACTATATTAGCAGCTATGTATGTGATGAGCATAAATGCATTGTCAGAGATATTCTTCCATTTAGCAGACTTTGCTAGTGCATAGAAGCTTCCATGATAGTCTGGGTTCCTTTTCAAGGGGCAGGGGGTAGTAACTAAGCAGGCTTCCAGCTATCCCTGCAAGCTGCTACTGACCCTATGGGGGGAGGGGAATGGTGTCCTGTACTGTACATCTTATCTGAATCCACAAATGAATGCTAAAATCCTCCATCCTCTCTTCCTCCTTCCCCGCTTTCTACTCTTGAATAGAAAATAAAAATTAGGAGAGTATCCCCTCTCCAAGACAGCAGGAAGTATGACAGACAGAATAATGGCTTCAAGTACAAGCAGTGGTTACCCACAATGCTTTTATGCCCAGTTGTTCCCAATTTACAGCGATCCTTTAATTCAGGGGTCACCAAACTTGGTCCTGGAGGGCCGCATCCAGGCCTCGATTTGTGGATATCCTTGCTGCAAACAGGTGAGACTATTGCTTCTTCAGTCATCCTGATTGACTAACCTGTGCACAGAAAGGAAATCCTCAAATCCAGGCCTGGGTGCGGCCCTCCAGGACCGAGTTTGGTGACCCCTGCTTTAATGTCTTACATGAAGCCTAAAGGGATATGGAAGTTTTTTGCAACATGCTCCTTAAGAGTGGTCACTAACTGGCTGATTTTAAACACTGCACTTCACATTCTGTGTATTCATGAGCTGCATGAGCTGGGGGGGGGGGGGGGGTGCAGCATACATCAAGTTAAACAGATACACAGGTTTATTATATTCCTAGTGAAATCCAGAAACCTTTCATGTTCCTTTAACACCAGAGGCCATATGTACTAAGAGATGCCCAATCTTAGTACATGCAGGGATACCCCGCTGAGCACTGATTCACGATAACGCTGGTTGCGCTAAATCTTGCGATAGCTCTTTAAATCGCATTGCGGGCATTTAACATGGAACAGGACCTGATATCACCCAGTGCACAGCGATGCAATTCTATCATAAAACTGGTAATAGTAACTGAAAGAATACTATGCAAAATTCATAATATGAGGCTCTTTAAAAACTAATTATTAATGTTAATTATGTTAGTAATGATTATAATTTGTGTTTTTATTTTCCAACTTGATGACTCGTGACTTATTAATATCTATCCCGTGATTAATCCATGTATTTAGATGCTGTACATTCCTTTTTTTAAGTATCAGAGATGCTGCTTGAGAATTAGGATTATGGTGGCAACACACAAAGGACATTTATGATCATAACAGACATAATACATTCAGATTATTATCTAGAGCAGTAGATCACAAGTCAGTTTTAGGCCAGGATTAAAATACCACTGTTTTAAAAAAGAAAAATAAATAAACACATCCTTTAATCATTTGCACATTTATCATTCCTAAAATCTTTAAAATGCAATTAATATTCAGTACTCCAGTTTGTTTAATTCACTGCGGCTGCATGCTACTGGATGTGTTCTTGTAAACTAATAAACTTGTATTTAGCGATGCAGATGTGACTGTCACATTCTCAATGTGCAGACAGACACTTCCTGTGTATTCAAAGTCTCCTCCCACCTAGTTTATCTACTGAAGCCACAGTGGTAGATTCCATAGCGACATAATTCCCTAGAAAACATAATAAAATATAATTTTTTCAAAATATTATCACACTGGTCCTTTAAGGGATATTGGTAGGTTTTGATGCCTTCACCTGTATCCAAAAATTCTCACCCGTTACATGTTCCTTGAAGGTTGTTATAGGTTAATTTGGCCCATGTCGCTGCTTTATGATGCTCAAAGTGCATTATTTTTTACTCAAATGCCTTTTTAAAAAAAATCTTATTTAATATACAGAAATATTTTTAGATAATTGTGTGCATTGGGAAAGCATTTTGTAACTAATAGAACTAATTATATAATTAGGTACACAACTGTGCAGGAAAAAAGTCTAGACAACATTGGGGAATGATTTAATGGAACAGCCATCTACTTCTATTATTTTCTAATTTGTATAAAATGTACCAAACAAATACATTTCTCCTCTCATTTTGTGTTTACACTGTGGGCCATATTTAGTAGTAGTAGTGAGAACTCTTCTAGTTCCCTTTTGTTCTGGGCCTCAGTTTTTATTTCCTTCTATTTCATAAAATGCTGCATGTCAATGTCACGGATTAAAAGTAAAACATTTTTTTTCAAAAATATTCTAAAATTGTATTTTAGTAGTTGTCCATCTTTAGAGGACCACTGGGACTTATCCTCTTATGTAGCGCAGCACAAGGCGACAACAGCAGTGGCGGTGAGCATCCGCTAGATGGCGCTGGCGATGTTCCGGTGCCATATCATAGAGTCAATGCTTCGGTAAACTGTTAGGGTTAAGGTGAGGGTTGAGGTTAGGGTTAGAGTTAGTTCAAGGGTTAGACTAACATTATAAGTTTAGAACTTCTCTCTCATATTGGCAGTGCTGCATAATATCGGCAGCGCCCTCTAGCGGTTGGAGTCATACTGCAGCGGCGGACCTGTCCCGACACCATAACAGGATAGATCCGACCCCTGTACAATGAAAAAAAAATAGTGTAATTAGCCAGGAAAATATTTTAAAGCTAGTTTGAATTAGAAAAAATAAATTGTATGCATCTTCTAGACACTGGAGGCATCCATGATACTTCAGAGAGATTGTGGCTTGCCTGCTTTTAAGTATGATAAGGAGAAGGAGTTTAGCATCTCGGTAAGATACTATTATCTGGCCTCACCTTTGCCCTTTTGCTCCTCCCATCATTGACAGATAAAATAACACACCTTACATATTTTAACTCTTAGGAAGTGATTAAACAAAGACAAGATCAATTCTTCTATATATAAACAGAGTCTGATTTTCTCCAGAATATGTTTATGTCCATGACTTACACAGCTTGTTACATACTTCACAAAGAAGCGCAGTTTTTCTTGAACTGCAGTGGTCCTTTAAATGCTTATCTAAGTTTCCCTTTTCTTACCTCTCTCTAATCTAACACAAGCTGCTTATATCAGACACACACATTAAATTGAGTCATTCTATACACATACAGGTTTATTTTATTCAAAAATAAAACATGTTTTCTTACATAGGCACCTGATACCTACCAATAGAAACACTGCATTCACATATGGATTGTAACTCTTTCCTAACCTTCAAGCCAGCAGCAGCTCAATACACAGAGATCTACAAATCAGTGCCAGACTCCTGCTACTTACCGTATTTTTCTGTGTATAAGATGGTATTTTTTACCAATTTTTTTAAGTCTAAAATAGGGGGACCGCCTTATACACGGAATGTTGCATTTAGATCTGGTAATGTAATGCTGCATCTGGCCACTAGATTTAAGGCAGGAGAAAAGATACACATTTGGAAATTCATTGGTTTCAATTAGATTGCATTACAACACTGCTTGTGAGCTTAGAAATGTGTATTTTATACGTTTTTATTGTGTTACATGTGTATTTATGGGCACTTTATGTCATGATTTTCACTGATTTCCATTCCAATATACATTTGCACATTTATTTATTTCTAAATTTTGGAATTCAAAAATAGGGGTCGTCTTATACATGGGGTCGTCTTATAGACAAAAAATACAGTACTTCTACAGGGAGACTACATATCCCATAATTCCTTCCTGCACAAACTGCCATCATTGATTGTTACATTGTATTAAAATGTATAGCTGCCTGTGATTGGCCAAAACAAATAATCAATTTTATGCTAATTTTAGCAGGGATTTTCAGAGGTGCCAACTCACAAAAGTTGCTGCTTCCAAATCTCAAGAGATTTAGCAAATATCAGGGTGAGTTTGTTAATGTTTATTTTGTTTGTTTTTTTGTCTTGGGAAAAAAATGTGTGCATAAACTATTGTTTCTCAGATGCATTCATAATCCAGTAAATTTAGATATGCCTTTAAAGTCTATTTGCTACAAAAGTAGCACATTTGTAAGTGGGAGGATTTGTTAGCTGAAAAGATTTAAACTTTTAAATTCACAGAAAGTATCCAGCACTAATGGCATCTTGTAAAACAATGTGTGGGAAAGAAGCTCTATTGGGATTCGTACCAATCCTGGTGCAACAGTCTCAGTACCACTGCAGGAGATCAGGTTTATGTGTCTGCACCAGATGCATGAAAGAGTATTGGAACAGATGGCTCCAATTACCTTGAATATTGCATTGAAGAGTTGCATGGGTATTGTCTTGAATGTAGGTAATTCAAGCATAGATAGATAACTAGTTTAAAAGGACATAGAATGCAAATTTTTCTATCGTGCATTTAAAAGAGCATCTTTTAAACATTATAAAATTGACTTTTTTTCATGAAAAAATATTTAATAAACATTGTTTAAACTTATTGGAAACTAACAGCAAATGGCACAGGAAATATCTCTTTGTCAGCTGAGTATGCATGACTCTCATTGGTAGACACTTATGACTCATATTGCTGCACTTTGGCTAATAAGGAGAAGCCCCCAAAGACAGTTATACATTCAAAGCAGTATATTCTGCTCCAGGGGCTTCATTTTTAAAATAAAAACACATTGTTCAATATGATCAAATCTTTCAGATACAACAAACAAAATTACTTCAATGGCCCTTGAAGTCCACTAAATATTCTATTTGGAAGAATTACACATGAAATAAACAACTTGCTTTTAGAATGTAATAAAATAATCAGAGGTGGAGCACCAAGGCCCTGCTTTGGGGGACCCAGTTCTGTGCTTGTAAGAGCTAATGTGAATCCTGTGCCTGTAAGTGCCAATGTGCTTCCTTCATCTGTAGGTGCCAATGTGCAACCTGTGCCTCTAAGAGCCACCCAGCATCATGTCCCTGTAAGTGTCAATGTGCACCCTGTGTCTGTAAGAGCCAATGTGCAGACTGTGCCTGTAAGAGCCAATGTGCAATCTGTGTCTGTAAGAGCCGAAATGCAGCCTGTCTGTGCCTGTAAGTGTCAATGTGCAGCTTCTGCCTGTAACTGCCAATCTGCAGCCTGTGTCTGTAAGAGCCCAAGTGCAGCCTATCTGTGCCTGTAAGTGCCAAGCTGTAGACTGTGTTATAAGAGCAAACATGCAGCCTGTACCTGTAAGAGCCAATGTGCAGCCTGTGTCTGTAAGAGCCCAAGTTCATCCTGTGTCTGTAAGAGCCCAAGTGCAGCCTGTGTCTGTAAGAGCCCAAGTGCAGCCTGTCTGTGCCCGTAAATGCCAATCTGCATCCTGTGTCTGTAAGAACCAATCTGCATCCTGTACCTGTAAGGGCCAATGTGCACCCTGTATCTGTAAGAGCCAATCTGCAGCCTGTGCTTATAAGAACCAAAATGTAACTTGTGCCTATTGGAACCAAAGTTCCAAGTAATAACCTGTCTCCTCCTTCTCATCCTCTACATCGCCACCATCCCATTGGTCCCTCATGTCTTCACAGTGCATTTAAAGTAAAGTTACGTTCTCTTTTATTTATGTCTGTTTAATTTTTAGGTTTTGTATAAAAACAAGACCATCAGTTCAAACTAAAAAGTGAAAAATCTGGGGTCCGGAACTGATTATTTAAATTTACATTGGTTCCTATGGGAAATGCTTGTTTGGAACTCATCCTGCTGCCCAGAATGGATTAAGGATGAGAATCAAGGTACCACTCCTGGTTGAGGGGTGGGGGGGGGCTCAATACAGCCTCAAAAATCTGATATTTAGTGAAATTCTAAAATTAGGATAGTTAGGAACTATTTGTATGTTGTAAAATTTGAAAGTCATGAATCTATATATATATATACAGTGGATATAAAAAGTCTACACACCCCTGTTAAAATGTCAGGTTTCTGTGCTGTAAAAAAATTAGACAAAAATAAATAATTTCAGAACTTTTTCCACCTTTAATGTGACCTATAAACTGTACAACTCAATTGAAAAACAAACTGAAATCTTTTAGGTGGAGGAAAGAAAAATAAAAAATAAAAATAATGTGGTTGCATAAGTCTGCACACCCTCTTATAACTGTGGATGTAGCTGTGTTCAGAATTAAGCAATCACATTCCAAATCGTGTTGAATAGTAGTCAGCATACACCTGCCATCATTTAAAGTGCCTCTGATTAACCCCAAATAAAGTTCAGCTGCTCTAGTTGGTCTTTCCTGAAATTTTCTTAGTCGCATCCCACAGCAAAAGCCATGGTCCACAGAGAGCTTCCAAAGCACCAAAGGGATCTCATTGTTAAAAGGTATCAGTCAGGAGAAGGGTAAAAGAGAATTTCCAAGGCATTAGCTATACCATGGAACACAGTGAAGACAGTCATCATCAAGTGGAGAAAATATGGCACAACAGTGACATTACCAAGAACTGGAGCTCCCTCCAAAATTGATGAAAAGACGAGAAGAAAACTGGTCTGGGAAGCTACCAAGAGGCCTACAGCAACATTAAAGGAGCTGCAGGAATATCTGGCAAGTACTGGATGTGTGGTACATGTGACAACAATCTCCCATATTCTTCATATGTCTGGGCTATGGGGTAGAGTGGCAAGACGAAAGCCTTTTCTTACGAAGAAAAACATTCAAGCCAGGCTACATTTTGCAAAAACACATCTGAAGTCTCCCAAAAGCACATGGGAAAAGGTGTTATGGTCTGATGAAACCAAGGTTGAACTTTTTGGCCATAATTCCAAAAGATATGTTTGGCGCAAAAAACAACACTGCACATCACCAAAAGAACACCATACCCACAGTGAAGCATGGTGGTGGCAGCATCATGCTTTGGGGCTGTTTTTCTTCAGCTGGAACTGGGGCCTTAGTTAAGATAGATGGAATTAGGAACAGTTCCAAATACCAGTCAATATTGGCACAAAACCTTCAGGCTTCTGCTAGAAAGCTGAACATGAAGAGGAACTTAATCTTTCAGCATGACAACGACCAAAAGCATACATCCAAATCAACAAAGAAATGGCTTCACCAGAAGAAGATTAAAGTTTTGGAATGGTCCAGCCAGAGCCCAGACCTGAATCTGATTGAGAATCTGTGGGGTGATCTGAAGAGACTCTCTCTCCCTCTCTCTTCCCAGCTGCAACTCAGAGCCACATTCACCTCACTCTGGACACAAACAAACATCCACAGATTTTAAGCTGCAACTCAGAGCCACATTCACCTCACTCTGGACACAAACAAACATCCACAGATTTGATGCTGCAACTCAGAGCCACATTCACCTCACTCTGGACACAAACAAACATCCACAGATTTTAAGCTGCAACTCAGAGCCACATTCACCTCACTCTGGACACAAACAAACATCCACAGATTTTAAGCTGCAACTCAGAGCCACATTCACCTCACTCTGGACACAAACAAACATCCACAGATTTTAAGCTGCAACTCAGAGCCACATTCACCTCACTCTGGACACAAACAAACATCCACAGATTTCTCCACTCCCAACCACCCTTGCATTACTTTAATTTATAGATACTCACACGACTTGCACCTGCTCATTTAACATCAGCTACTAAAAACCCAATTAATAAAGTCTCTTAGATACTCACCCACCACCCTCATTCTGATTAACCTTATCACACTCTCCTCCTTGCTCCTGAACCTATATCAACACTACTTCTTATCTTAGGACAATAATTCTTACCCCACTATCACTAAATCATCCTATCTTTCTCCTGAGCTTACACACTGTCACAATGCTTTCTCACTCTTTCCTCTTTCTTATGACCTACTGCCTCTCTCTCAGACTTTCTTTTGCAGTCTCTCCATATCATGTCCCCAACAATATTACTATCTCACCTTCCTTGCTCTCCTCTCCCCTTCTCTGCTCCCATGAGCTCCTCTCTCTCCTCCAGTCACAACATCATCCCCTCCCTAACACTCACAAGCAGAAACAACACTGTAAGTCCCAGTCCCATCTTCTCTCCCTCTCACTACTCCTTCTCCTGGCTGCGGGAGATATATCCCCTAACCCAGGTCCCTCACTCATCTCCACTCGCTGTCAGCCACGCTCTGGTTCATGGCTAGCAAACACCCGTAACACCCAGAATCTGATATCCATCACATGTCACAAACCTTCTACTCTACCTCTCTCCTGCGCCCTCTGGAACGCACGGTCTATCTGCAATAAACTCACCTTCACTCACGACTTATTCATCTCCAACTCCCTCAATCTATTGGCTCTCACGGAAACCTGGCTCTCATCCTCAGACACTGCCTCCCCGGCAGCACTCTCTTATGGTGGTTTTCACCTCAGCCACACACCCAGACCTGGGAACAAGCAAGGTGGTGGTGTGGGTGTATTGCTTTCCACTCGCTGTACCTTCCACCTCTTACCCCCTGTCCCATCCCTCCAATTCTCATCCTTTGAAGTGCATACAATCCGCCTCTTCTCACCTATCTCTCTACATGTTGCCGTGATCTATCGCCCCCTGGCACTCCCTCTCAATTTCTTGATCACTTTTCTGCCTGGCTCCCTCACTTTCTCTCCTCCAATGTTCCTTCACTGGTACTTGGAGATTTTAACATTCCCATTGACACTCCCACCTCCCCAGCAGCAGCCAAACTGCTTGCACTCACCTCTTCCCTCGGCCTCTCACAACTAACAGATTCTTCTACTCATCATGCTGGACATTCTCTTGACCTTATCTTCACCAACCTCAGCACAGCCTCCAACCCAGTCACCCATCCACTCCCTCTATCTGACCATCACTTACTTACCTTTAACCTCACCGCTTCTTCCTCCCACCACCCCTCTCCTACCCCTGCCACCATCACGAACAGAAACCTGCTAGCACTTGACCCTACTCAGCTCTCCACTAATATCCAACCCCTTCTCAGCCCCATCACCTACCTCAACTGCCCTGACACTGCCTTCTCACTTTACAACTCTACTCTCTCTTCCATCCTTGATACCCTTGCCCCCATAACCACACGAAGACGCTCTCGCTCTCTTCCACAACCTTGGCACACAACTCAAACACGATACATCCAGAAATGCTCCCGCACCGCTGAACGGCTCTGGAGGAAATCACGCACCTCTGCAGACTTCCTCCACTACAAATTTATGTTACGCTCCTACTCCTCTGCCCTCAACCTCGCCAAACAACACTACTTCACTTCACTAATATCAACCCTATCCTCTAACCCAAAGCGTCTGTTCGCAACGTTCAAAACTCTCCTCCACCCACCACCTCCTCCCATCCCTTCCTCTCTCACAGCTGAAGACTTTGCCAACCATTTTATTCATAAAATCGAAAATATCCGCAATGAACTCTCATCTCACAGTGGCTCACTCACTCTACCGTCTCAACTTTCAAACCTAACCCACTCTTCTCCCTCCCCCAATCCAACAGCCACTTTGAACTGCTTTGCCCCAGCTACAGAGGATGAAGTCGCTAGCCTGCTATCATCCACTCGCCTCACTACATGTCCCCAGGACCCTATTCCATCTCAGCTCATCACTCCCCTCTCTACCACACTAATCCCAGCTCTCACACACATTTTCAACCTTTCCCTAACTACCGGCAAGTTTCCATCTTGTCTAAAACACGCCACAATTACACCCATCCTCAAAAAGTTCTCATCTGACTCTGACATTGCTTCTAACTACCGCCCTATTTCTCTACTTCCTTTGGCTTCCAAACTGCTCGAGCGGCTCGTCTATACCCGCCTTACCAGCTTTATCTCCTCTAACTCCTTTCTTGACACCTTCCAATCCGGCTTTCGGCCCCAACATTCCACTGAGACAGCTCTCACTAAAGTCACCAATGACCTGCTTACTGCCAAGTCAAAAGGTCACTTTTCTATTCTCCTTCTTCTAGATCTCTCTGCTGCCTTTGACACTGTTGACCATCCACTTCTACTCCATATCCTCTCCTCCCTCGGTATTCGAGACACTGCTCTCTCGTGGTTCTCATCATACCTACAAAATCGATCATTCAGTATCTCCTTCTCTGACACCTCTTCTTCTACCTACTCCCTGTCTGTTGGCGTACCACAAGGATCTGTACTAGGCCCGCTCCTCTTCTCCATCTACACTTCCTCACTTGGTACCCTTATAAACTCTTTTGGGCTGCAATATCATCTCTACGCAGATGACACCCAAATCTACCTCTCAGCACCAGATCTATCCCCCTCTCTTCTAACACATGTCTCCAACTGCCTCTCTAGTATATCCTCTTGGATGTCCACCCACCATCTCAAACTCAACATGTCTAAAACTGAAATCCTAATCTTCCCTCCCTCTCCCACAGCTTCAATTCCTCACATCTCTCTTACTGTCAACAATGACATCATCACCCCCTCCTCCCAAGCCCGTTGTCTTGGGGTTCTTTTGGACCCCGCCCTGTCCTTCATCCCTCACATACAATCACTAACTAAATCTTGTCTTCTCCATCTAAAAAACATCTCCAGAATTCGCCACTTTCTTACACAGGACACAACTAAAATCCTTATACACTCTCTCATCATCTCTCGACTGGACTACTGCAACTCGCTTCTTGCTGGCCTCCCCACCACCCGACTATCTCCACTTCAATCCATTATGAATGCCTCTGCTAGACTCGTCTTCCGTACACAACGTTCAGTGTCGGCATCACCTCTCTGTCAATCACTCCACTGGCTTCCCATAGCCTCCAGAATAAAATTTAAAATCCTGACCCTTACTTTCAAAGCCCTCAACAAGTGCACTCCCCCATACCTTTCTGGTCTCATCTCCAAATACTCCCCCACACGCCCTCTTCGCTCTGCTAATGACCTTATTCTTTCCACAACTCTTGTCACCTCTTCTCATTCTCACCTTCAGGACTTTTCTCGTGCTGCCCCTATTCTCTGGAACTCCTTGCCTCGCTCCACCAGACTATCCTCCAACCTCAAATCATTCAAATCCTCTCTAAAAACACATCTCTTTAAAGAAGCGTATCACCTCTCACCCTAACACACTCTCAAATCTCTCTCCCTCCTTTCCCTCACACAATACCTTTAAGATGTAAGTCTGCGAGTTTCAATCCCACAAGGTGTTTTAGGAAAAGCACCATGGACACTGGATTCCAAACTCAAAGACAGGGCCCTCCTTGTTTTACTATGTGTTAACTTGTATGTATCTTTGTCTTGAACTTATCTTATGTACAGCGCTACGGAATATGTTGGCGCGTTATAAATAAACGATAATAATAAAATAATAATAAAGAGGGCTGTGCACAGGAGATGCCCTCGCAATCTGACAGATTTGGAATGTTTTTGCAAAGAAGAGTGGGAAAATCTTGCCAAGTCAAAACGTGCCATGCCGATAGATCCAAAAAGACTGAGTGCTGTAATAAAATCAAAAGGTGCTTATGCAACCATATTATTTTATTTTTATATTTTTTCTCCCCTCTACCTAAAAGATTTCAGTTTGCTTTTCAATTAAGTTGTACAGTTTATAGGTCACATTAAAGGTGGAAAAAGTTCTGAAATTATTTATCTTTGTCTCATTTTTTACAGCACAGAAACCTGCCATCATTTTAACAGGGGTGTGTAGACTTTTTATATTCACTGTATATATATATATATATATATATATATATACACTGTAGAGTTGTATCTCAGTAATCTAGATGAATAACCAGAGTATTGCAGTGTATAGGAATACCTATTTTATAGGGCAAACATTTTATTTAGTGATAAGCTTTCAAGAGTTGTACCTCTGCTTCTGACTTGATAAAGAGAGGTGCAACTCTTGAAAGCTTGTCACTCTAAATGGTATAACTTTATACTGCAATACTCTTATTTATATATATATATATATATATATATATATATATATATATATATATATATATATATTCACATACATATAGATTGATCAATAGATAGACTCAGGGGTATGCCTTGTGTATTAAACATTTCTTATTTGGCTTCTATGTTGTGGCAACATATAAAAAAATGGTTGAGAGCTTTTCAAGGTATACTAAAATATTTATTTGCCACTTTGTGCATTTATCGACTATGGAATTGCATTGTTCTACTGTTTGTCTATTTTTTAAACATGAATCAACACCTTTTTTTAAGCTCCAAGAAAACACAGCCGACAAGAATGTCTGTACTTGGCCAACACATTTCAAGCATGGCTGCACTCCTTCCCAAGGCAAGAACAAGATTTACTGTTATTGTAAATGTTAAAAAAATTGTAGTGTTTCTGTACATCGCGTAATTACAAAGGGTTGTTATAGGGGGTTGTACAATGCCTCGAAAGAGAGCACTTATCACCGCTCGTGTTGTGAGATGGCATGATGCATGTTCTGAAAATGTATTGTATTGACATTTTTTCCTTTAGTTTAAGATAGCAATTCAATATCTTTTTCACAAAAAAAGTGATGTCTCATTTATTTCAATTAAAGGGACTCTTTTGGTGTTTATTTTTTGTTTTATATAAATGTTTAAACTAGGTTAATTAATTAATATTATCCCCCAGAATGTACACGTCACTTACTTCTAAGAAACCAATAGAGTAGTAGGTGCTTACTTGTTCCTCTCTTCCAGTTCTCTCTCATGCCTGGTGCCATGTTTCACAGCTCTGACTGAAAGTCACACTCATTGAGAGGGGCTTCACACTACCAGTGTCATTTTGCTTCATGCAAACACACAGCATGTCACTGTTTGCTAACAGAATTACACTAGTAGTGAGAAGTCCATTCCTCTGGTTGTGACCTTATGCCATAGCTGTGAAATGTGGCACCCTACATGAGAGAGAACAGGTAGAAACGCGGCAGTTACAGAAGGCCAAAAAATCTGTCTGTGTTTTAGATAGGCATATGAAGTGTAAATTTATGTGGCAATAGCATTGACCAGGATAAAATGAATTAATTAACCTAGTTCAAAAGTTTATTTAAAACAGATAAAGGGCTAAAGTACCCCTTTGCATACTGATTTTTATTCTATAAACTTCCTGTTTTACCTAATAAAACAAATAAACTTTTTGCATAAAGCCTCACAATTTTAATAGTCATCTTACATAACATAACTGATTGTTGCTGTCTAAATTAAATTAAATTAAATTAAACAGGGATGCTGGATGATCCACTGGCCTAAAGGGTGACTTTTCGTTTGAATAATTTAGCTTGAAAATGGGCAAACTGATTTTAGAAAGCAAAAAAAAAGAAGAAGAATAAAAATGCAACCATTACACTACAATTTTAGATTCAGTTAGTTTTACTGAAGATATTGAGTTTTTTGCTACTTTTAAGGTATGTCCTTGTAAAATGTTGAACTTTCTATAAGTCCCATTGACCATTTTCCATTAGTCCTAATGAAAGCACTAGCAATTTTACCTGCCATATTCCCATTGTGCAAATAGACTTTTTCTCTGCATTCAAAGCCTTCTTACACCCCGTTAGGTTAATCAGCAGAAACCAAGGCTGTATTACATTCTAAACAACATTTAGCATGTTTTCAAGTGTAGATCTTCGAAAGAGTATGTTTTACATTTTAAACTATGGTTAGCTGTTTTTGTTTATCAATTAGTTTTGTATACATTCCAAAAAGTATCCTAAGTATTTTATTCAGGGGTCACATGACTCCCACAACATGCATTAAAAAGAAAATGTTTTTAAAAGTATTTTTTGCATGAGATTCAGCATCACATGCAATCCACAACTTGGAAGAGTGGTACAGCTGTACTGATTGGTTGATGAGCTGTCCACCTTCAGAGAACAAAGAGATGTAGAGTAATGCTGTTTCAAATAAACAATAGCACTCATACTGGCCATACGCTACATATACTAACACATAACAAGTAAGAAACGAGAGGCCCTATTAAATTCCAAGCCCTCAGTGGCCGTTGTCCGCGGGCTTGACATTTTCAGGAGTTACAGAGCGATTAAATTAGAAAAGGCTGCAAGGACATGGCCGGATTCTAAATTCAAAGGCTTTGGCACATAGCATTACCGGGCGGGAACATGATAAATTATACAAACCCGTAGTTATGGGTTTAGATGGAGCAAATAGTAAAAGAGACTGTCATCATTACGCCACTAAAACATGGAGATTAAATTTCAATAACTTACGGTTTTGAAGTTTGAGTTGCGATCGGGTCCGCATTCCAGAAATAATGTAATATGATATTCTAGTCCATGCGAGTTCTATTATATGTATTAACACATTGATTGCTGGGATCAGTATAGCACGGAAATTAAACATGAATATAATTATTTTTTATTGCAGATTTGCGAGCTTGAGAATGTTGTGCTATTAATTTTAATACCTTGTATCACTTTCCCTGTAATTTCAAATACAGTATTGTGTTTATATTTGCTCTTACAGTGCTATGGACAAGAGTTTAACCACCTTGCGGGTCCTTTCTTGTACCCGTAGAATTTTTGGCTACATTTGCCATTTACAGGTATGAAAACAATTGAGGGCTTGAAAACTTGTAGCAATTTAATAGCGATTTGCGATTGGAACATTTACGGGATTGAAAGATTAAAGGCTTAGCTGGGAGAGAGTTCAGATTTTGGTCCTGGAAAATCTGCCAACAATTCAGGATTTCAGTCTTTCTTTGCATGAGCCCCAGTGAATCAATAAGGTGGGATATAATATTTTGGAGAACATTAACTTACACCCCAAAAGGTAATATTATTTCGCCACTGATCTAAGAGGTTTCATATTTTTTTTGCCTTAAATCTTTGAGTAAGTGAATCTTCTATTCTGTTTTTTTTTCCCAGTTATTCTAATATGGTCTAAATGAAGGATTGTTTATGCCTCTTGTAGGTAAGCTTTCTTCTGCCTCTCTCTTTCTCCATTGCATGGCGGCAAGTACCTGTTTAGTACTATCAAGCAGCCATTTTGCGCAAGGCTGTAAGTACTTCCTCCATGTTTCTGGAGAGTGGAAGCCACCATTTTAACTTATTTTATTACTGGGCACTTATAATGTTAAACTGATTTCGTGCAAACCTCAAGGCCCCAATGCCTCCACCTCTACCATCAGTTATGCCTTTACCATCAGCTATGCCTCCACCTGCATCTCCTATGAGGCCCCCACATGAAAGAGGGTGTAGTGGCACAGGAGGGGGGCCCTGGGACCAGGAAGAGGAGGAGATAGGGGATGCATCTCATTTATTCCTCTCAAATACATTCCTCAGTTATTATTATCTTTATTTATATCGCCCCAACATATTCCGTAGCGCTGTACAGCATCTGTTTCATTGAGCAGATGAAAACACGAATGTGCAATGCACAATAATGTTTATTTATATTATATGAAGTGATGCATGATGAGATTTAGATTAAATTCATCTAATTATCATTATTGTGGTGTAATGACCACATGTGACTTTAGTACATGCTATGTATTATTAGACAGTGTTAGCTTTTAGCCAACATATGATCACATTTTTATACAGCCTCCTGTCCTCTTGGGTAGTATTTGAACCACACCAATGATATTCTGTTGATATAATACAATTTTATTACTATTATAAATTAGTCAATGTGTGTTTCTAATGGTTATTGGTTTTGGACATTGACATACATTACATTTAGTTAATGATCTGATATGGAGATCCATAGCAAATTTCAGTATATCCATCCTGTGTTAAGGTATAGTGGATGTGTATAAATCAAGGGTGGAATACCACCAGTGTAGCTGGGGGGAGGGGGCCCAAACATTTTCTTTTTGCACTGGGGCCCTTATGTAGATACATGAATTTCCTTTTTAACTTGTAATCTTCTATTTACCTAGTTTTCCTTATAACGTTTGCCTGTTTCTGCCCACTGTTTATATCTTAACATCACTTTTGCATCTCATATATATGTGTGTGTGCATATATATATATATATATATATATATATATATATGTACGACCAACCCATTTGGAGTCATATGATCCACCTAGGTTGGATTAAGATCCTTAAAACAGGCCATTGCTCTGGCCACATAATTACTTGAAGGAGCTAACAATATCTGGACTCTTATTTATGTGGTTGTGGGATGGGGAAACTGTACCTTGTCTGATCCACACTTGTATAGACTGTGGTCAGTAGTTGTTTTATAGCTATTTAATGTGTTTTATGTTATGTTTATAGTTATTTCATATGTTTTGGTGTTGTTCCACTTCTTGACAGTTTTGCTCCGGACTTAAAGGATAAAGTCAGGTATCAGATATCACTGTCTCTGACTGGATGAATACAAATATGGACCAAAATATCTAGAAGATATATGTGTCAAAATCCTCAGAGAAGAGCTGCCCTGGTTCTATACAACTAGTGAATTGGATGTTAGGATGTCATGATGCTTTGGAGAAAGGACCAAAAACAAACTGAAAGATCTACTGGGTAGGTTTGACCATAACAACCTTATCAAGCCCAACTGAAGAAAGCAGATTGCCACTATATTTATAAAGGTAAAATATGAATTAGGTGTGATTTCAAAATAAAATATTTAATCCTATTTTCTCTCAAAGACATGTTCATATGATCAGTACTGGCCATAACAATGACAAGGGTGTGATTGTTAAGATGTTGCATGAATTGGTGCGACCAAAGAGTGTTCATGTAGTATTTTATAAGTTGTTTGCACATATTTCTATATTATGTATGAGCAACAGTAATAATTATTTGTGGAGGTAGCAATACTAAATTATTACATCATTACACTGTTCTGTAGCACTAGTCAGAAGAAGAGTTTTTTCAATCAATCACGTTATTTTCATAATTATATTAGTAGACAAATACTAGATTTAATTTAACATATTTATTATATGTATAAATATTCTCACATGCACAACAGCAATGGTAGGGACATAACAGGACAGGTGTCAACAGGATTATTGTTGATGGAGGTAAGTTTCTTTGGGCTCTTTCTGCCTCTCAACAGTTTCCTTAGACTCTTGCTGGCATTCTTCAAAATGTGATGTTGATGTGATGTTGATGTGTATTATTGGCAATAGTTGACATTTCCAGGTGTATGCAGACTCACACATCATACTAGGCTAAATTGTGGCTAGTATGCAACATAGGTGCCTATGAGAATGTTTAATAGTTATTCTGCACTTAAATAATGTAAAGTGTTGTTTTTTTTACCGTACTGTATCCAGGGCACCCAGCAAGGCTTTTTTGAGCGTTTATGGGTGGTATGAAGTGCAAATAGGATTGTAGAGAAAAATCAGCTCACGTAAGTCTTTGCGTAAAGTCATTATCTTTTTACGTGTCAACTTGACAAGTAAATTACCAACGTATCCGTATCCAACATGATGGGGCCCTTAATACCTATCCTAAGAGATAGCACTACATTACACAAGAGTTTTCAGATAGCAAGTAACAGCATTATGTTCACTGGCATAACTGCACTGTATGAACACAAATATAAGTCTAACTAGGAAATTGCCCGTCAAAAATGATGGGAGTAAAATTGTAAGGCTGGCAATGCTGTTTGCCATACAATGCAAGGCTATGAGCCCTCTGAGCACTTTTGGCGCTCATCGCTAGCCCCGCGCTGAGCACCTTTGGCACTCATTGCGTGGCTCGCAATGAGCACCTTTGGCGCTCATTGTAAGCCTCTCACCTTGTGTCCTTTTATAGGTGTCGCGATTGAGTGTTACTCTCTTGGCTTCTGTTACTGCCTTGGGTTAAGTGTTACTGGCTTGCGTTAAGTGTTACTGCATAGGACTCTTTTTTATATCCTACTGGCTAGTTTTACGTCCTTCATGCTAGTTTTACGTCCTTCTGTCTTGTTTTCGTTGTGTTGCGTTTTTTCGGCAGCCATTTTTTTTCTCGCTTAGACGATTTTCGATTTTGAAAAAAGGGGAAATATGGCTCAAATAAACTTGTAACCTCACTCACAGGCTCCCTGAGTCTTTAAAGTGGCTACACAATGTGTTTTTTGTGTACAAAAATAGACAAAATCACCGTAATAGAGAGGTAGTAGTGAATTTATTGGTAATATAGGTATATATAATGAGAATATGTTCTGTTGGTGTGTGAGAGAGTGGTTTGCTAGTGATGGAGAGATACAATGGACTTGTTTTGTTGTATAGCAACATGCTCTCCTACTCTAGAGAACATGATGGGGGCAGGATCAAAATGGCCGATGGCTGCATGAGGCCTTTGGGACACCTGTTGCACACAACTGCGCTAATACATTTCTGAGGGTCAGTAGCCTTTAATGCAAAAGAGATTCCACATCCCAGAAACAAAAAGATTCAGACATTTTTTGTTTTATAACTTTGGCATTGCATATTAGTCACTTGTCTATAGCTAAAATAGGTACTAATAATCTTGGATATTTGTGTGGTAATAATGAACATTACAAACCCTTACATTCTTTTGCTAATTTTCATTAAAGAAATGGCAAAACCTTAGTGATGAGGACGAGATTGGTTATGGTACCAAAATGCCCAACTGTACTCTGTAATTATATTTCAGATTTACACGTGTTGATGCTATGTGGAGTACCACCCTGTGTAAATCTCTAGCACTTCCAGTAATACAGATGGAAACATCATGAAGCTCTGTAGCCAGTTGTTATGAGTTGTTGATTTGCAATTACTAACAGATTCCACTAGACATGTGCTTAAATCTTAATGTTACCATGATTCATTGGTCAAGAATAGGCACAACCGAAACGAATATGTTTAGCTCATCTCAGTTTCCCTTTGGGGTAACATGAACTACCTGTATATGTGATTGTGTCGTTCAGTCATGTACAACTCTCCTTGACCTCATGCACGGATGATCCACTTGGTATTCCATGACAGATATACTGGAGTGGGTTGCAAGTGCCCTCTCAAGTAGGCCACAGCATACAGCTCCTGGTATTCCTAGGTGCTTTCCCATCAAAGTACTGACCAGGCCCAAACTCTTGGTTCCCTGACTCAAATCGAACCCAGATGGCAGCAGTGAAAGTACTGAATACTAACCACTGGAGCACCAGGGAACCCAATGTGTGTAATCTCATGCTATCTTGATGCAAATATATTATTTAAAAATATTAAGCGGCTTTCCTAAGTATAGTCAACAAATTAGGGTAAGCAAATGATACTTTCTAGGCCTAAAGGATTTATCTTGTATTTGTATCTTGTACACCATATAAAGTGCATAATCTGTGCTATTTAAAGCAATCACATAGATATATATAAAAAAAAAGATAAGTCAGAGGTGCTCATCAGAGAACGAACAAACCTTAATAGATTAGTTCTATGGCCATGATAAGCCACTCTGAGAGCAACCTCTTTTAGCCACAGGGAGAAATATCCTGTAGTATATCAGTCTGGTCCCACTCGCTAGAGTGACCCAGCCCTGAAATACCAGGCAATGCTAACCTAGACAGGAGAAACAGCAAACCCCAGACGCATTTCAGCCTTCATTGGGCCTCGTCAGTGAGGTACAGCTGTACTCCCTAATGCACAGTGAGCAAGGAGTCCAAGTCTGGATTCCCCTATACCTCTTAAGGAGACTAAACCCTAAGGGTAATTTGCATAAACAATACAGATAAGTCAGAGGTGCTCATCAGAGAACGAACTAACCGAAATAGGTTTGTTCTATGGACATGATAACCCACTCTGAGAGAAACCTCTTTTAGCCATTTGTGCCCTTCACAGGGAGAAATATCCTGTAGTATATCAGTATGGTCCCACTCAAAAGACTGACCCAGCCCCGAAATACCCATCAATTCTACCCTGAACAGGAGAAACAGCAAACCAAATATATTATTTTAAAATATTAAGTGGCTTTCCTAAGTATGGTCATCAAATTAGGGTAAGTGAATGATATTTTCTATCCCTGTAGGATTTATCTTGTATTAGTATCTTGAACACCACAGAAAGTGCATCATTTGTGCTATTTAAAGCAAACACATAGATATACTGAGTGATTATATGTATGACTAATTCAATCTGACCAAAACTTTGGGGGGCACACATGAAGGGGCACCTGGCAATCGCTTATAATACCTATGCTCAAAAAGTAGAAAGAAAACAATTGAGACCAAAGAGAAAGAAGATAGAAAAAAAGTATAAACAATGAACAAGGGTCTTTCATTATAAATTACTTGGATTAACCGTCCAGCAAAACAAGACCCATGTTATTCTGCTACCTGGCCTGTCCCTTATTTTACATATTCCTTTTTATAATCTTTATTATTTAGTGGCCCTGTATTTTATAATCCGTCTCTGCTTCTTGCTCCATTCAAGGGGTTAATACTTCATATTAACAACTTCAGATGAAACAAAAATATGTTTAAGTGTAGCCCAGGAGTGGCACTCACACAAAAGATGGCAGCTTGTTTTTAGGTCCCTGTAGGTTTTCTTTTTTAAGTGTGTTTTATTGACTTTATTTTCTTCACAGTCATCCTCTGTGGGCATTCTTATTGTAGCTGTGAAATTACAGACTAATATGTTACAGTGAAGAGCTGGGTGCAAGAAGGGCGATACGTGGCAAATAATTCATAGATCCTCAACATTCTCCATCAACTTTAATATAACAGTAGAATAGTAAAAAAATGTTCAGAGTTTATTTTTTTAATTCCTAATATTATCGAAATATATTGCAATACATTTTAGGGTTTACACAAATAGTTTATATCATTTTATTATTTTTATTATTGTATAGGTTTGGTTATTACCTTTTATTTAATTTTTTTTTCACTCACTTCAACAAAGCAATAGCATTATTATTCACATTAAGTGTTTTCAACCTAAATGAAGACACTTGATATGTCTTATTTAAAACTATCAGTATAAATCATCTAAATGATATTGACTACACATTGTGTTCACAAGTTTACCTATTTGTATTGAATTTAAAATAATTTTTAACTTAAAGTAATTAACATTTTAATCAAAACCCTTGAGTGTTTTTTATGCTAACAATTAAAAACATTTTTTTTTTTAAATGTAATTCTAGGGTACACTAGCCAAGGACGGAGAAGTAATCTCTGGTAAAAAAAAAAAAAACATCTTAGGTAAGTACATTTTTAGTAATGTAAAAAAATTTAAACTGTAGAAGTATATAATACTGAAAATTTATCTTTATTTCACTTTTACAAAAAACTCCATTGGTGAAACCATAAAATATAATATAACTGAAAAAATATAGCTGAAATATAACTTTGAAAATGTGTTTTTGTTTAGATTACCATTGATTTTCTATTATAATTTTCATAAAAAAATATTTATAATATTTTTACAGTAAATAATAGTATATTTGTGTTCACATCTATAAATAAGTTAAATAACTTATTACCGTACCTGCTCATAATTCCAAAAAATACAGTTATTGCACTGCATTCTTGGAAACTGGGCAGGGACATGCAAATGAGCTGACAGTGCATTTTCACTCTTTAATCCAATACCATTTTTAATATTTTTACCTAACTAATCAGAAATTATTATTTTTTGGACATTTTGGTAAATGTATGTCCATTAGTAAAAGTTGTTTTTAGTGGCTATCAGTATGTCTGAATATGTTGAAATCCCAAGGATAGGTGCCCTGTCAAGACCCAGGACAGTCTCAGTTTGTCATCAATGGCACATCTTACTACTATCACAGAAAGTCCTCTGACAGTTTCCTTCCTGTTTTTTCATCCAAAGAGCTTTCCATGTTGTCTATCTGATATGACAAAAACTGGCGCTTTTGTCACATGACCCTAAAACTGGATGTTTTTGTTTTACCAGGAATATGATCCAGATAATATAATTCTTCCAGCTGTGCATAAGAAAGGATTAAGGTGACTGTCCAATGTAGGACAACAATAACAGGTTATCTAAACTTATCACCCAAACAGGAAGCTGGCCTTGACTGTCAGCCTTCCGTGACTAGCGTTGTCGGTGGCCTGGAGAGTCGTTAAAGACATGGGATCCCATATTTGAGACTAAAATGAGAGTTCAATCTTTTGATGGGATGTTAGGAAGTAATTGATCTACACACTATGCAGTTGTCCTAATTCACCACTGCATCATTTATAATTAATTACATTATTTTTAAGATAAGATCTTTAAATCACCACTGTAGTGCTCATGCAAGAAAAAAAAAATCAGTATTTAAAACATATTTGGATTTTAGTGTTTCAGGCTTGAGCATATATTCTTCTCTCCACATCCTATCAGGTGTCCAGGGGGCGGGGCAGTATCTTTATCTGTCTTCTTCCCTCCACTGGTCTAGTCGAAATTTTACTACACTATCCTCAGTAGACCCTTACTCACTATTTTGATACTCAATAAGAGTAGAGACTCTTTGCTAAACCCTGAAACACTAAAGTTCAGTTGTCATTTTTTTAAAGCAACTTTCATTTTTTTCCCATTAAAAATGTATTCTTTTGCTCACCGTTTACAGAACAAGCTAATAAAACCATATTTGTATGATGACCCCTAGGGCTCTTTATGTAGATATTTATCAGAAACTGTTTTGATGTGTTGTACTATTCAGGCATGTTGTCTGTTTTATATAAATGTTTTTTACTAGATTGCTTAATATTATTCTCATCAATGTAACTAAAAATAACACTTCACTTTTTTTTTTAGAAGCCCCAGGAGTTGCAGATTCTTAACTTCTGGGGGATTAAAGTTTCTTTATGTTGTCCTTCATAAAAGTTGCCATATTGTACAGCTGTGACATAAAGGCACACAGATAAGGGATGAGCTTCATACTACCAGTGTTTCATGTTGCTCAAGCTGTTAGTTTTTTAGCAGCATGAGACACTGGTAGTGTGAAGCCCTTCCTGTGGGTGTGGTTTTAGGTAACTGCTCTACAAGATGGCAGCTCTCATGAGGGAGAACATAAAGTAAGAAGAAGGCCCCAGAAGCTAAGAATATGCTACTCCTGGGCTTCTTAGAAATAAATGAAGTGCACATTTTCTATCATGATTAGAAATAATAGAATATATTAATATATAGAGTCTAATAATAAGTAATCTAGCAAAAACATTTATTAAAAATAATCTAACCTAAATAGTCCATTTAATGTAAGTGATAAAATGTATTTTCCTCCATTATTTCATGACACAAGCAGTTCACGATTAGGTAACATACTGTATAGATCTTTATTCTCATTTGCAAGATTTTCATTTGGCCACCACAGTCCTGAACATCCACAATGTGACAATCTATAGATTTTTGTAAAACAGTAAAAGCAATCTGCTATCTTAGCTTTCAATTCCAGATTCATATCTAAAATATACTCCAGAGCCACAATAATGTGCTTCTGAATTTAATTTAAAAGAAACAAGCAAAACAAATCTCTAAGGAAGGAATGTGGAAATAATGAAATATTTTCCCAGCAGGTGAACTGAAGCAATTGTACAGTTGCCATAGGAAATCACGTACAGCAGGTCATTACCATCATAACGAGGCATTGGACCAACTGTTATGGACATGGAACATTGAACTTCTGTTGGGTGCATTATTTCACATTTTCAACTTCATGGAGAACAAGCAAAAATACGGGATGGATTTTATGGCAAAATAACTTTATTTAAAATGGAATTTCGTTCCAAACATACTTTTATAATGGGGCATTTTGAACATTTTTAGTATTTATCATTGTTACTCGCAGTAGTAAAATAAGCACAAAACACATGGAAAAAGATGTATTATGGTGTAAGGTCCAGCTGTGTTCAGTTGGATTTCTGTTTGGTTCAGAGATTACATAGCCAGACCTGTTTAGACGTAGAATAAACTGTAAACATAATTACACAAAAATATTTTAATGGCTTCTAGAGGCCAAAAGGGAAGGCTAATCTGTCATTTTGCAGTCTACCTAAAAAGCAAATGTGCACTTCAGGAATAATGGAAATCTCATTCATTAACATGTTGAGAAAGCAGGGTAAACAAGCAGCTCAAACAAGGCAATGACAACCTGCAAAACAGTATATTGTAAATATGGGACCACAGTGTCCAGACCCATGGGTGTATTTATGTTTTATACACCCTAGGCATCCCCAATATCATAGCTAGGGGGGGTGCAGGGGGCGGACCACCCTGGGTGCCACCTCTTTGGGGGGGGGGGGGGCAGAATTGCCCCCACCTGCCCCCTTCCTCAGGCTCCCTCCTCCTTCTTCTTCCTAGCAACTGCTCTCTCAGTACCGTGAAAAGAGGAGCCACCAGGGGGAGGAGCTGCAAAGGGGAGGAGCCACCAAGAGAAGGACCAGCCAGACACAGGAGTATGCAGGTAAGGAGATTGGGAAGGGGGGAATGAGAGCAAAGAGAGGGGGAGAGGAGAGCGACAGGGAGAGAGAGAGTGGGAGAGAGAATGAGAGAGAAAAGGGGGGGGAGAAATGGAGAGAAAGAGAGGGAGAAAGAGAGAGGGAGAGAGAGATGGAAGCAAAGAGAGGGGGAGGGAGCGGTGGAGGGAGAGAGCCAGACAGAGAGAGAGAGATTGAGAGAAACGGGGAGGGAGAGAAATAGGGAAAGAGAAGAGTAGAAAAAGAAGGATAGATTAAGAGAGAGGGAGGGAGAGATGGAGAGAAAGAGAGAGACAGTAAGGGAGAGGTGGGAGAGAGTAAAGAGGGATGGAAAGGGAGAGAAAGAGAGAGAAGAGAGAGACGAAGAGAGAGAGACAGGGGAGAGAGAGTGAATGAGGGAGAGAGCGAGAGTGTGAAGGAGAGAAACATAGAGAGAGAAGTAGGGAGAGAAGATGGGAGAGAGAAGTAGAAAGAGTGGAGAGAGAGAAGTAGAGTGTGAAGGAGAGAGAGAAAAGAAGAGTGTGAAGGAGAGAGAGTGTGAAGGAGAGAGAGAAAAGAAGAGTGTGAAGGAGAGAGATTGTGAAGGAGAGAGAGGACAGAGAAGGAGAGTGTGAATGAGAGAAGAGAGTGAAGGCATGAGGGAAGGAGAGAGAGAGAAGGAAGGAGAGATAGTGAAGGAGGTAGAGAAAGAATAGGGAGAGATAGAGGAAAAAAATCGAGGGGAGACCAAGAGAGAGAAAAAGAGGAAGGGAGAGAGAGAGAGTAAGAGAGATGGAAGAGAGGGGGAGAGAGTGAGAGAGGAGAGGTACAGAGAGGAATGAGAAGAGAGGGAGAGAAAGAGGCAGGAGAGGGAGAGAGAGAAAGAAAGAACGTAAGAAAGAGAGAGGGGGAGAGATGGAGAGGAAGAGAGGGAGGGAGAGAGGGAGGAGAGAAAGAGAGAGAGGGAGAGATAGAGAGGGGGAGAAGACAGAGAGAAAGAGGAATGGAGAGAGAGGGGGAGAGAGAAATAGGAAGAGAGGGATGGAGAGAGCGGAGGACAGGTAGGAAAAACACAGGGAGAGCCCCCGGGCAGAAAAAGCTCTAGCCACGCCACTATATCCCCTTTATTACACCACTTTTCCTCTTTTTTGTATAAACCTTTTTAAAGTTTGATTTGTGTTGCTTTATTGGACATAAAAATATAGAATAATATATTGTATATTATCAGCATATTCGTAAAGGGCTCTCTCACCCCAACAGGAAGTTGATTTAATGTTACTGAATATTAAAAACTGGCTATAAATTGTACTGTTTTTTCTCTATAGTAAATAATTTCTGAAATATTTAGAATTGATTTTGCATCTTCTGTATGCTAATGTGCGACTCAGAGTGCTTGATAAAGGTGGGAGAGCAGACCTGGTAACGTTGCTATTTACTTTTACCATACATTTACTATCATGTACTTTATTTTATTAAGAAGTGCTTAGAATATATATTTTGGCCTAAAAACATACCATTTGTAGCTGTTTGAATACATGAATACATACACTGTGACATGCAGTGTTTCAAATTAGCCTGTCTGTGACCTCTCTCAAGCAGCATGTTGTAGAATATTGCCACTGCAAGTCTGTGTCTTACACTGTAGGAAAAATTTAGGCAATTTTGGTCCTGGGGAGACACACACAGGCCAGGATTTGAAGATATCCCTGCTGTGTATAGGCAACTCACCTGTGTACAGAATGAAATCCTCAAATCCAGGTCAGCGTGCGGTTCTCCAAGACCGATCTTGCCCACCCCTGACATAGACCAATATCAGTCTCTAAAAAATGTAATAAGATATTGCGGTCCTATCCTCTTATGGTAGCACAGTACAAAGCAGCAGCGATGGCGGTGAGCATCCGCTAGATGGCCCTGCAGAGTCGAGGCTTCGGTAAACTGTTAGGGTGAAGGTTAGGGTGAGGGTTAGTGTTAGTTCAAGGGGTAGCCTAACATTATAAGATTAGAAATTCTCCCACATATTGGCAGCGCTGCAAAACAGTGGCAGCGCCATCTAGCTGTTGAAGGCCACACTGCAGCGGCGGACCTGTTCCGACACCATTATAGGATAGATCCGATATTGCAACATGACTACTATTTTTAAACACCCATATCAATATGGGATGGGATGCAATGGGGTGAACGATTAGGAATCAGAGCTTAGTAAATACGGTGAAGGGATGCATTACTGTCCATTTCAACCCATTGGATTACTTAGAGATCCCCTCCATGTGATCTCTAACTTGAGATTCAAAACTACAATTTTATATTTAAAATGTCACTATGTGAAATTATTGTTTAAATCACAATAGTTTGCACGCTTGCTGATTGTCCTGTATTCATTCTTTACAGTGGCCATTTAATTGTGTATGACATATTGAGG